>VYXC01004516.1:28184-38357 GCA_013397175.1 Platysteira castanea
TCTGGAGGGATTTGGGGCTCTGGTGCTGTCACCATCCGGGGAGGGATTCGCTCCCAGCAGGGTGGGGTCTGTCCCTGCTGAGGGTCGGGATTTCCACCCGGCTGCTGAATTCCATGGGGAGTGAAGCCTTTGGAGCGTGAGGAGCTCCGGGGGTTTCTGAGGCTGCCCTGGGATGGTCCAGGCTGGACTGGGATGGTCCAGGGCTGTACTGGGATGGTCCAGGCTGTATTGGGATCATCCAGGGCTGAACTAAAATAGTCCAGGCCTTCACTGGGATAGTCCAGGGCTACAGTGGGATCATCCAGGTCAGCACTGGGATCATCCAGGGCTGCACTGGGATAGTCCAGGGTTAAACTGGGATCATCCAGGGCTGTATTGGGGTGGTCCAGGCTCCTCAGCACGGCTGCCGTTGCCATGGAAACCATCCCTTACCCACCGCCCTGATGGGACCAGGACCAGGAGCGGGTGGAACCTTCTCCCTCCTTTCCAGACCCCGGAGCCGTGGGCACCAAGAACTCAGGCCAGGCGCTGGGCAGACAATGTTTAAATGACTTTATTTTTTATCTTTTCCTCATTTTATAAATGGGCACAGCACAGAAAGAATTAAAAAAAATAGACAGTACCATTACAGTGCTAGATCCATTGGCAAAGGTTATTTTTTAGAGTCTTTTTTTTTTCCTTTTATTTTTTTTTTTTTTTTTTTGGTCGTTATTTTTAAAGTTTTGGCCATTGAGTAAGAACAAAAAAAAACAATTAACAAACATTTTTCTTCTTTTTTTTCCTTTCTTGAAACAGACACTATGAAGCCATTTCGGTGCTAAACTCTAGGAGAGTTATGTACAAAAAAAAGTTCTGTTTAAGATATGTCTCCTGTTAAAAATATTTACATGCATTTGTCTTCCCTCCCGGATCCATTGAAAAGTCCAACGCTTGACGTATCCCAGATTTCTTTTTGTTTGTTCTCCTATTGGGATTGGAAATCGGCTCCAAAAAACCAAAAAAACAGCAAAGTTGGAATTATTTCAATCTTCTGGAAAGGGAGATTTTTTGTTGGTTTTTTTTTAATGTTTCTCAATGGATTTTTTTTTGTCTTTTCTTAAAATTATTTTTATTTTTAATTTATACAAGAAGGTTGGATGGTTATTTACAGGGCGAGGGCTTCTCCTGGAGACGTGGTGGCGAGAGGGAGAGGGGGGCGGGATTTTAAAAAGTTTTCCTATCAAACTGCAATGGATTCCTGTTTTTCGGGATTGATTGATTGATTGATTGATTGATTGATTGATTGTCAGCAGGGCTGGGGTGGCTCCGGCCAGGGGGGACCCACAACAGGGGCAATTCCTGCTGGAAAAACCCCCGGAACCCTGGAGGTCTTGGGAGAAGCGCTGGAATGTGGGGCAGGAAAAAAAAATCGGGTTTTTTTTTTTAACGCAAAAACTGGAAATAATGGGAAAAATCAAAATAGGAATAAAAAGTTTGGATGCTCCCGACTGAGGCTCCTCCACAGACACGGGGGGGCCGCAGGCGCCGGGGCTGGGGGACGCTCCGGAGCTCCGGGGCTTTGGATCCATCCCGGGATCCCATCCCAGGATCCATCCCAGGATCCCATCCCAGGATCCCATCCCGGGATCTGCTCCAGCAAAATGCTCCTCAGCCCAACCCACCAGGACTGGGATCGGGACTGGGATCGGGATCGGGGTTGGGATCGGGGTTGGGATTGGGATCGGGATCAGGAACAGGATCAGGATCAAGATCGGGACTGGGACCAGGATTGGGATGAGGATCAGGATCGGGACTGGGATCGGGGTCGGGATTGGGACTGGGACCGGGACCAGGATCGGGATTGGGACTGGGATCGGGGTTGGGATTGGGACTGGGGTTGGGATTGGGAGCGGTATCGGGATCAGGATTGGGATCGGGTGGATGCGAAGGGCAGGGAGGGAGGGAGGAGCGGCGGGAATTTGCTGGGTGGAATCCTGCATCTCTTGGGATAAGGGCCGAGGCTGGATCCCGAATTCCTTGGGACAAGGAATGAGGCTGAATCCCCAATCCTTTGTGACTGAGAATGAGAGGGAATCCCACATCCCTTGGGAGCGGGGGGTGAATCCCGAATTCCTTGGGACAAGGAATGAGGCTGAATCCCCAATCCCTTGGGAGAGGGAATGAGAGGGAATCCCGCATCCCTTGGGATGGAGAATGAGTTTGGATCCCGCATCCCTTGGGACAGGGAATGAGGGGGAATCCCGAATTCCTTGGGACAGGGAATGAGGTTGAATCCCCAATCCTTTGTGACTGGGAATGAGAGGGAATCCCGCATCCCTTGGGAGAGGGGCCAAGGCCAAATCCCACATCCCTTGGGACAGGGAATGAGGCTGAATCCCGCACCCCTTGGAACAGCACCCGAGGGCTGCCAAGCCCAGCACGCGGCCCTGGAGGAGAAATCCTCCTCCTTTTCCTTTTTTTCCTCCTCCTCTTCCTCTTTTCCCCCCTCCTCCTCCTCCTCCTCAGGAGCAGAGCCCCCGCTGCACGTCTCTACCTGTACATTAATTACAGACCCTATATACACACGCAGACCCCCGCAGCCCATCCTGGCTCCCGCAGCCCCGGGCCCGCTCATCCCCATCAAACCTTCCCCGACTGGAACCTCAGGGAACCTTGGAGCCCGGGAAAATCCCGGCCAGGGCGGTTAAGGGGGAAAAAGGGAATGAAAAAATCAATTCCTGTGTTCAGCCAAGGGGTTTGTCCCTGTGGGAGCCTCCGAGCTGGGGATTCACACAGGGAGAGCTCGGGATTCCGGAGCTGGAGCTGGAGGTGAGGAAAAGCAGCTCCCAGACAGGGATTGTCAGGGAAGCTGGAGAGGGAACGGGGGAATTCCGGGCAAACCAGCCTGGAGCCATCCCCTGCCCTGCAGCCGGAGCCCCCAGCATGGCTGCTTTTGAAAGACCCAAAATCAGAGATTTTTGGAGCAAAGGGATGATTCCATCCCACACGGGGACCTGCTGCTTTTTTATGGAAAGATCCAAAATCAGAGATTTTTGGAGAGGAGGCACAATTCCCATCCCGCACAGGGATCTGCTGCTTGTTATGGAAAGATCCAAAATCAGAGATTTTTGGAGAAAAGGGACAATTCCCATCCCACACGAGGACCTCCTGCTCGTTACGGAAAGATCCAAAATCAAAGAGATTTTTGGAGAAAAGGGACAATTCCCATCCCACACGAGGACCTCCTGCTCGTTACGGAAAGATCCAAAATCAAAGAGATTTTTGGAGAAAAGGGACAATTCCCATCCCACAGGGGGACCTCCTGCTCGTTACGGAAAGATCCAAAATCAAAGAGATTTTTGGAGCAAAGGGACAACTCCGAGCCCTGCAAACCCCACCCAGGGCTGGTCCCGCTGCTGCTGGGCCCCTTCCCCATCCCGCCCTTCCCACCCATCCCCTGCCCTTCCCAAACTCCCGGTTCCAGCCCTGCCCTGGGCTCTCCGCTCCTCCCTTCCCTGGGATCCCCTCCTCCCGCCTTCTCCTGAGGGATGCGGCCCGGCACTCCCTGGATACTCTCCTGATGGACATTTTCCATCGTTCTCCCGCTGAAATTCCAGCAGGGAGAGCCCCGAGGGCGGCCCAGCCGGCAGAGCAGCCCACGCTCTCCCGCAGCTCCAGAACCTCCCAAAATTCTGCAGCCGCAGCAGCCGCGGGTCCCACACGCGCAAGAACGCACGGAAAAGAAACAGAAAAGCCGTGGAAAATCCCTGGGGGAGCGCAGCTGGCAGGACCCGCACATCTGGGCGCTGCTCCAGCTGTTCCCGGCCGGGATCACCACCAGGGATCGGGGTTTGGTGGGAATTTGGGCAGAGGGGACCACGCCGGGCTCGGCTTCGGGAGGGGAAGGCGCTGGAGACGCTGGAGAGTGGATTCTCCCCAAAATCAGCTCCGCAGCCTCATCGGCAGCCGGGGGATGGCTCCTCCCGTGCGGAGCTTCCTCGGCTCTTCCCATCCGCCTTCCCACCGGGAATCCCTGAGGAAAACCCGGGAGGAGCAGGAGCTGCGGGAGGGAGGAGCCCGCACCCGGCCCCGCGGGCTCTGCTCACGGGGAAATGCCATTATCCGGGATTCCATCCCCGGATGGGCTTTCCCAAAATTCCTGCCCGCGTTCGGCTCCATCCCAGCTCCTCGGAGGGAGGCACGGGACCACATCCCCAGCACGGGGATTTTTTTTCCCTCCAGGAACCCTCTCCAACACCCCCGTGGAGCTGAGGTGACACAAGAGGCCGTGACATCGTCACCACCACAAAAAATCAGCTCCGGGCCCCAAAAAGTTCTCCTGGAGCTCTCATCCCTTTCCAGGTGGAAGCAGGAGATATTTTTGATTATTTGAACGCTCCTGATTAGCAGTTTAATTACTTCGCCTTTTTTGGCCGTGCGTTTATCTCGTGTTTTAATTACTGCAGAAGCCCTGCCCAGGCTCCTCTCGCCCTCCCACCTCCAGCTTCCCTCGCTCCCGGAGCTGTGACGGATTTAAGTGCCGGGATTACAACTTAACACCAGCTGAGAGGGACGAGGTTAAGCTTGAGCGAATAAAAAAAATTGTATTATGGAAGTTCAGACCATTAAATAGGGGGAAAAAATGGAACGAAGAAGATTAAGGAGGCAGCTCTGAAAGGCAGCATTAAAAAGATTAAGCCGGGAGGGTTGGGTTTGTTTTTTTTTTAAAGCAAGCTCTGTAGATTAAATCCAGGTTTTTCCAAAAGATGGGGATTTGGGGTGGCCTCGGTGGCCTTGGTTTGTGCCACTCCCCTTTGTGTGATCCCAACAGGGCCAAAAACCTCGAAATCACCACGTCCAGGAGTCCAAACTCCCTCTCGAGCAGCACAGGCTCCTTCTGAGTGTGTTCCATCCTTCGGAGCATCCTCACCCTCATCCTCATCCTCATCCTCATCCTCACCCTCATCCTCATCCTCATCCTCACCCTCCCTCTGGGATGGACACAGAAATGGTCACTCCCAGCACCACCCCAACCATCCAAGCTCCAAGAACCCAAACCGTGAGGATTTTGAGGCTGACAGCTCCAAAAACGAGGATTTAGGATTTAGAGGATTTGATCCATGCACAGGGCTCTGCTCCCTATCCTGCAGCAAAGCCAGGTCCTCATTTTGGGGTTTATCTCTGGGAAAAGCAGCCCAAACCTCCCCTGTTCCCAACCCCAAATCCCACCCGAGCATCCCGGTGCACCGAGAAATTCCCGGGATTTCATTTCCTTCCACCCCTGTGTGACTGTGGGTGTGCAGGGGTGGAGATAAATATTTGTAAATATTCAAAATACTCACTCGGCCTCTCAGATCCCTTCTGCTGCCTGGTCACCCCCTCCAGGGCCACAAAACCCTAAATCCACCACCCCACTCAGGGGCTGAGGCATCCCTGGCTCCGTGCAGGTAAATTCCCAAAGCAAGGGGTCAAAACAATGGATTTTTTCCCCAAATTTTCCCGTTTAAATTGCTCCAAATGCAGATCCAAACTCTCCGTGGGACCCCATGGAGATCACAACCAGGGTGACAAGAAAGTTCCCCAAACAGGGCTCCGGCTGACTGAGAGCCACCTCACTGAAGAATCCTAATTGAAATACCTCGATTGAAATACCTCGATTGAAATATCGTAATTGAAATATCTCGATTGAAATACCTCGATTGAAATACCTTGATTGAAATATCTCGATTGAAATATCTCGATTGAAATATCTTAATTGAAATATCTTAATTGAAATATCTTAACTGAAATATCTCGACTGAAATATCGTAATTTAAATATCTTGATTGAAATACTTCAATTGAAATATCTTAATTGAAATATCTTAACTGAAATATCTCAATTGAAATATCTCGATTGAAGTTTCTTAACTGAAATATCTAAATTGAAATATCTTCGTTGAATCTCCGTGCAGAGCTTGCTCTGGAGGATCCGGCCTCTCCCGAAGGCTCCGGAGGGTCGGGATCCGCACCCCGGGCAGGAGGGGACACCTGGGGGTGCCAGGGTCGGGCTCTGCCCGGCCCCGGGGGCTGCGCTGGGATTTAAACACCGACGTCGGTGCTGGGAATCCCAACAACGAAGGAAAACCACCGATCCTGGGTCTTCCCTGGGTCTTTTCCCCACCGATTTTGGGGTCTTCCCAACAATTTTTGGCCACCCCAGCATTTTTGGGGTCTTCCCAGTGATCCAATGGACCCTGGGGCTGAGCCGTGGCTCTGCCTCCTCTTCCTCACTGCTGGAGCCGCGGGACCCCCGTGGGACCCCGAGGGGCCAGGGATCCCCCCTGCTTGGATTCCCGTCCTCGGGCTGCGTCCCAGGCCGTGCAGAGCTCCCTGATCCCCTCGGGAGGAGCCGGGGCAGGACTCAGCTCCTCCACTCCCAGCTCCTCCCCAGGGAACGTCCCGCAAAGCCCGGCTTAAGTGGTCGCAGTGAAAACCCAGCCCGAGCCGAGCCCCTTCCCGGCCAAACCCTTCAGCCAGGCGTGGATCCAGGAGATTCCGGGGGTGGAGGGATGGTGGCAGCCTGGGACGCCCCAGGGAGGCTCCACAAGCTCTCCGGAACGCTGATCCAAAGGGATCATTCCCAGCGTTTGTATTTATTTCCTTTTTCCCTGCTCCAAGAGCAAATCCCAGGTATTCCAGCCCCGTGTGCTTTTCCCGAGGTTCCAGGAGCGGTGCAGAGCCGTGCTCTGTCCTCCAGCAGGAGGGGATTCCTGCGGGGCGACCAACCCCATTCCGAAAGGAACCCAAAAATTAAAGAGAAGACAGAGGGAAGGAAATCTCCCTCCTTTGCGGATGGGAAAAAACGGGAGAGAAATCCAAAGCAGCCCCGCTGCGCCCCAGGGGTGGCCGGGGGTGGCCGGATCCCAGTTCGTGGTGGTGGTGGTGGGAAAGGTCCGGTGGAGCTCCGGGGGCCGTGGGGAGCCCATCCCGTGTCCCCAGGGCATTCCCGGGCATGGCCACCCCAGCATTGGCTCCTTGGCATCGGCCCCGTGCCCCGTCCCTGTGCCCCGTCCCTCCCGCCAGCAGAAAGGCCAGCGCTGCTCGGTGTCACCTCGGTGCTGCTCAGTGTGACTTCAGCAGTGCTCAGTGTCACCTCGGTGCTGCTCGGTGTGACCTCGGTGCTGCTCGGTGTCACCCCAGCACTGCTCGGTGTCACCTCGCTGCTGCTCAGTGTCACAGCAGTGGTGCTTGGTGTCATCTCAGCGGTGCTCGGTGTGACCTTGGTGATGCTCCGTGTGACCCCAGCGATGCTCCGTGTCACCTCAGCGCTGCTCGGTGTCACCTTGGCACTGCTCGATGACCCCAGCGATGCTCAGTGTGACCCCAGTGACACTCAGTGTCACCTCGGTGCTGCTCGGTGTCACCTCGGTGCTGCTCGGTGTCACCTCGGTGATTCTCAGTGTGACCTCAGTGCTGCTCGGTGCCACCTCAGTGCTGCTCGGTGTGACCTCAGCAGTGCTCGGTGTGACCCCAGCGATGCTCGGTGTGACCCCAGCGACGCTCCGTGTCACCTTGGCACTGCTCAGTGTCACCTTGGCACCGCTCGCTGACCCCAGTGAGGCTCGGTGTGACCCCAGCGACACTCAGTGTCACCTCGGTGCTGCTCGGTGCCACCTCGGTGGTGCTCGGTGTGACCCCAGCAATGCTCCGTGTCACCTTGGCACTGCTCGATGACCCCAGCGATGCTCGGTGTGACCCCAGCGACGCTCAGTGTCACCTTGGCACTGCTCAGTGTCACCTCGGCGCCGCTCCGGGCACCCCGTGCCCCCCGTGCCAAGGACACATTTCCTCCTTCAGCCGCCGCGGGTTTTGCTTTGTAAATTCACAGTCTGATCCCAAAACAAGAGAGAGGGAGAAAGGCGGGGAAGCAGAGACGGGATGGAGGAGAGGAGGGGACAGGAGGGGACAGGAGGGGACAGGAGGGAGCGTGAGGCACTAGGGGCTCTGGGTCAGGCGTAGAACTCCTCCTGCTTGTCGGGTTTCTGGTAGGTGACGCTGGCCTGCTTGGGCTCCTCCAGGGTGTAGCTGCCCTCGTCCTTCTTCTTCATGCGGTAGATGAGCAGCATCACCAGGAAGGCGGCGAACAGGGCGCCCACCACGCCGCCCACGATGACCGCTGCGAGGAGGGCACGGGGACACGGCCGTCAGGGACACCTCTGGTCAGCGGTGCCACCCGCGGCCATCACTGTCATCCCTGGTCATCAGTGTCACCCCCGCTCACCAGTGCCACCCCTCTGGCCATCACTGTCATCCCTGGTCATCAGTGTCACCCCCACTCACCAGTGCCACCCCTCTGGCCATCACTGTCATCCCTGGTCATCAGTGTCACCCCCGCTCACCAGTGCCACCCCTCTGGCCATCAGTGTCATCCACAGCTGTCAGTGTCACCCCTCTGGCCGTCAGTGCCACCCCCTGGCCGTCAGTGCCACCCATAGCCATCAGTGTCACCCCCCAGCCATCAGTGACACCCCTGGTCATCAGTGCCACCCAAGGCCATCAGTGTCACCCCTCTGGACATAAGTGCCATCCCTGGCCATCAGTGTCACCTCTCTGGCTGTCAGTGCCACCCCTCTGGACATCAGTGCCACCCCAGGAAGTCAGTGTCACCCCTCTAGCCATCAGTGTCACCCCTCTGGACATCAGTGTCACCCATGGCCATCAGTGTCACCCCCTGACCATCAGTGCCACCCCTCTGGCTGTCAGTGTCACCCTGGCTTGTCAGCGCCACCCCAGGCCATCAGTGTCACCCCTCTGGACATAAGTGCCATCCCTGGCCATCAGTGTCACCTCTCTGGCTGTCAGTGCCACCCCTCTGGACATCAGTGCCACCCCAGGAAGTCAGTGTCACCCCTCTAGCCATCAGTGTCACCCCTCTGGACATCAGTGTCACCCCTCTGGACATCAGTGTCACCCATGGCCATCAGTGTCACCCCCTGACCATCAGTGCCACCCCTCTGGCTGTCAGTGTCACCCTGGCTTGTCAGCGCCACCCCAGGCCATCAGTGTCACCCCTCTGGCCATCAGTGTCACCCCAGGCCATCAGTGTCACCCTTGGCCGTCAGTGTCACCCCTCTGGCTGTCAGTGCCACCCCCTCCCCGGCTGTCAGTGTCACCCCAGTGTCACCCCCGGCCCAGCCTGGCTTCCGGCACGAATATTTGGGGGGCCTCCTTTGGGATCCAGCCTGGTTTGGGGCTTTGGAAGTTGGGGAGCAGCTCTGGGCGCTGAGCCATGAGCGCAGCACATCACTGCACTAAAATCCCGGGTTTTTCCTGGAAAGCCACCTCAGGGGCAGCAAACTGTGCCCAGCAGCCCTGGCAAGGGCCTGGGGAGCCCTGGGACGCCCCACGGAGCAATTTTGGGAGGCAGCTCTGGCTTATCCCAACGCCCTTCCCAGGACCGCCCCCTCCCCCGGCACAGCCCGGCTCCCGAATCCCGGCCCCGAATCCCGGCCCCGAATCTCACCTATCAGCACCTCCTTCCTCTCCAGGATGTTTTTCTGGGGCAGCTGCGCGGCCGAGTTCCCCGAGTCTATCGTGTTGTCCAGCAGCCCCGTCTCCACCTTCCTGCCGGGCCCCGGCCCCGCCGGCGGTGTCGCCACGGCCACCACCTCGTTCCCCAGGTCGGGACGAGTCGTCTCCTCCTCCTCCTCCCGGATCTCGAAGTCCCCGCTGGGGCCGCTGCTGGCCGGGACCTCCAGCTCGTCCGGGACGGTTGTCACCTCCCCTGGCTCCATCTGGGAGGAAGGACAAGAGGGAGCAGGGCACAGGGACCGAAGGGTGCCCGCAGGGAGGAGAGCACAGCAGCAAGGACAGCGTGGGGGACACGGGGGCAATGCTGGGGTGTCCCTTCCCTGGGTCCCTGACCTGCTGCAGTGACCACAGCACCCACAACCTGATGGTCACCACACGGCTGAGGCCACCGTGGCTGAGCTGGGCCATGCTCTGTCCCCATCCCGGGATCTGCTCCCTGCAGTTTCCCCTAAAGAGACCCCATCCCAGACCCTCCACCCTCGCAGGGAAGAATTTCCTCCCCATATCCCATCCCAGACCCTTTTTTGGACTCTCTGTCCCCAGGGCTCAGGTTGGATGTCACAGCTCTCCTAGCACGAGGTGACACAATGTCCGTGCCACACCAGCACAGCGGGAGGAAGGG
>VYXC01004518.1:1826-29444 GCA_013397175.1 Platysteira castanea
AGCCCCACTGCCCTCACACACAGCCCCACTGCCCTAACACACAGCCCCACTGCCCCCACACACAGCCCCACTGCCCTCATACACAGCCCCACTGCCTCCCCACAGCCCCCCGGCCCCCCGAGGGGCAGCACATGGATCGGCTGCTGCGAAACAACAAGTTCCTTCTTTCTTTGTGCCGGCGTTAACTGGGTTTAGACTGGGATTTCAGTTACATTTGTGGGCAGCCTTTCTGGAGACATCCACCCGCCTGATGCTGGGGAGGACTGTCTGAAACCACGGGCACTTCGCGTGTGTTTGGATTCCAACCTTCCCATGGTTCAGAATCCTGGGAAAATGAATCGATGTTGCTGAGGTGAAGTTTTGGGTTTGGAAGTGTTAGACTGGAGGTGGCTGGCTGTCCAGCCAAGCTGCTGCGAGCCTGGGCTCCCTCCTCCGGCTCTCCCACACCTCCTGAGCAGGAGCTCGCAGGGACCACGCACTGTGCATGGCCTCGGGGACATTTGGGGGCTGGCAGGCCAGGGAAGCGCCGCACACACGGAGCCTGCCCTCTGCCAAAACCCGACACCGCGCTGGAATGTGGAAACTGCAAACGATACTTTAATCCCACAGCCACTCAACAGTAGCTCCGGCCTTGGGAAATACCGGGAAAGGCACATGCTCGGGAGCACTCACACGGAGCACATCCAGCCCCTGCCTCATCCACGGCTGCCAACCATGCTATCTTTATCAAAACCTCCCACCCGGCCAGTGCCCCCACCTGCCTGCCCTTGCATCAGTGAGAAACGCTGTGAGGCATCATCAGGCCTGGAGCCACAGCTCAGCTCACCTCAGCCCCTGCCGGTGCCAGGGCAAGGGGCACTGGCACTGGGGACACTGCCCGTGGTGCCATCCTGGTGCCGCAGCAAGGGGCACTGGCACTGGGGACACTGCCTGTGGTGCCATCCTGACACCCACACCTCGATGGCAGCCCTGCCGTCCTGCCACCTCCATGTCCATGGTGCCATCCTGACACCCACACACCTCAATGGCCACGGTGCCATCCTGTCACCTCA
Source organism: Platysteira castanea (assembly GCA_013397175.1). Taxonomy (NCBI): domain Eukaryota; kingdom Metazoa; phylum Chordata; class Aves; order Passeriformes; genus Platysteira; species Platysteira castanea. The sequence continues at coordinate 2,879 of VYXC01004518.1, forward strand.
ATGGCCACAGTGCCATCCTGCTACCCACACCTTGATGGCCACGGTGCCATCCTGCCACCCACATCTCGATGGCAGCCCTGCCATCCTGCCACCTCCATGGCCACGGTGTCATCCTGCCACCCACACCTCGATGGCCACAGTGCCATCCTGCCACCAACACCTCGATGGCCACAGTGCCATCCTGCCACCAACACCTCAATGGCCACGGTGTCATCCTGCCACCCACACCTCAATGGCAGCACTGCCGTCCTGCCACCTCCATGGCCACAGTGCCATCCTGTCACACCACACCACACCTCGATGGCAGCCCTGCTGTCCTGCCACCCTGTACCTCAATGGCCAAAGGCCCCTCTCATCCAGCCTGGGCACTGTGAATGTCACCACTGTCCTCCCGGCCCAGGACACTTGTGTGCTGAATGGTTTTGTCCGGATCCCCCCTCTCCCCACAGGGCACATCCCAGAGCACATCCCAAGCCCCCAGGCACAGCGTCCCTGCTCTGAGCCCCATTGGTCACTGGCTCCCGCCCCGTGCCTGGTGCTGACAGGTCAGCGCTGCAGGAGGCTGTGTCCCCTGTCCCACGGTGGGGACGTGCTCAGACACAGCACCTAAGGAGCCCAGAGAGCCTGCAGGACTCGGCCCCCAGGTGCTCTGCTCCTCCCGGGAGCTCCGAGCTTCTGCGCTCTCACCCTGCTCTGCTCCCCCAGCCTCCCCTGCAGGGGGACCTGGCATCCCCAGCAGATCCGCAGGGACCACGCCGTGCTGGGGAGTGGGGACAGGCCCACAACAGCAAAGGTCAGAGGATATGGAAACTCAGAGGATAAGGAACTCAGCAATGGCCACGGCTGGAGTTATTAGCAGGCGGGAGGATGTGAACTTGAGGAGAGTTTGCAGTTCAGATTTAGCACCTCTCAGTGCTCGGGCGGTGACGCTGGAGAGGAGAGCTCAGCTCATGGGGATAAAGGCTGCTCTCGCCTTTCAGGAACTTCCTGCTCTGGTTTCAGCTCTTTCTTCCTTCCTTCCTCCCAAGCTGTCCACTTCAAAGTGGATGGTTTTGGAGACCAAAGGATGAAACAATTTGCTTCTCCATTCCTGAAAAGGGGCTCTGCTGTCATGCTCCAAAAGCTCTCAGTGGCACAAGGGGCCGGGTTGGGCATTCCCAGGGCAGGTGCCACATCCCACGGCTCAGGAGACTTTCCTGGGCCCCTGCCTGTGCTTCCACCTTCCCCCCGCCTGCCCACCCACCACAGGCAGCAGCAGATGGGGTCCTGTTCCTGTCTGCAAACCCCCATTGCCGTCCAGCAACACCCTGCACAGTGAGAGCTGCCCCACAGCATGTCCCTGCTGCCACCTGACGTGTCACACCGTGTCCTGTGTGTGACACAGCCCAGACCTGCAGCATGAGCTCCCTCTCCACATCACAGCCTACCTGGACAGAGGCACACTGTGCCTGCACATCAGCACAAGAATTCAGTGCTTCTCCTGCCCTGGGTCACACAGCTACTGTGACCTTAAAACCTCGCCCACCCCGGAGATGTGCCATAGGTGACCTGCACTGGATTAAGGTTATCATGATGGAAAAAACTCACAGGATTTAGTGTAAAACCCCCCTCTAACCTCTGGCACTGAACCAGCCCCTCACCTCAAGGCTCTGGACCAGGGACAACTACTGCTGCCCCTGCCTTGCTCCCCTGTGCTCAGACACACTCCAGAAAAACAGGTTTCTTGTTATGTCCTGTGTCAAATACTGGTTCTTCAGCAGAAAAGACTCAGTGGGATATCTGAGGCTCTGCACGAGCTCTCATTGATCCTGCATGTAGCTGGTCTCTGAGCATTCCACAGAATGCAAAATCATAGAATCACAGAATGTCCTGAGGGGGAAGGGACCCACAGGGATCACTGATCCAGCCCCAGGCCCTGCACAGACCCCCCAACAACTCCCCCCTGGGCATCCCTGGCAGCGCTGTCCAAACGCCCCTGGAGCTCTGGCAGCCTCGGGGCCGTGCCCATGCCCTGGGGAGCCTGGGCAGTGCCCAGCACCCTCTGGGGGAAGAACCTTTCCTGACCTCCAGCCTGAGCCTGCCCTGACACAGCTCCAGCCGCTCCCTGGGTGCTGTTCCTGGCACAGGGAGCGGAGTCCAGAGCTGCCCCTCAGGATGAAGCTGTAGCCACTAACGAGGTCTGACCTCAGTCCCCTCCAGCTGAACAGACCAAGTGTCCTCAGCCCTTTGTTTGGTCAGGTGAGGTCCCTGCACCATGGGGGACAGCACCCAAAGCTGAAGGGTCCCATGTCCTGTGGTCCCAGTGTCCACCTTTACCATCTCCAAGGGTCCTGATTAGCACAAGCTCTGGCTCTGGTCAGGGAGCCCAGCGCAGAGTGTCCAGAAGCACAACCATCACTCCAGGAAGCACTGACTCCAGGGCGGTTGTTTGAGAGGCTCAGATCCCACACACATCCCCTGGAGAACATCTCCTGCCTGAGTACTCCTCCATGTAGCTCTGGTTTCCTTGAGAGGCTTGACCCATGGCCAAATCCCTCAAAACCAAGAGCCAAAAGAGAGCCCTGGCTATTTTAGGGTGTGTGTCACATCAGACAGCAAGGAGAGCGCTGCTGTCCCAGTGCCACCTGCACGGGTTTCCTCTCCCAGAGAGCCCCACTTGCCACCTGGAGCGAGCAACCCCTCCTGCCTGTCTACTGCCACTTCCCCACAGCGATCCCTCTTCCCAAGAGCTCCTGCAGGCCAGGGCTGGGCTTTGAGCTCTGCCTCAGCGAGGCGGGGAGGGAGAAGCCCCTTGTGCCGGCCCGCCAGAGCACCATGCCGTGCGCTGGAACAGGGTAACCCGAGCTGTGGCTTCCCGACATTCCTTGTGGCTCCAGCTCCCCAGCCAAAACAAAACCAACATTTTCCTTTTTTTTTTTAATTCCCTCTTCTCCTTGAGGCCAAGCAGGAGGCGGGGGTGTCCCACAGCACTTAGCCAAAGTTGCATTGGCTGGAAAGCAGCTATTGCCAGATGATTCCCTACTTGCAGCCCTGTTGCTGCAGCCCCCTCGCACAGCAGCCCTTGGGCGAGCAGGACATGTGGGGTGACACCGCGGGGTGACACCGTGGGGCCATGCTGTGGCACCAGGGCACGCAGTGACCACGCAGGGACACTGTCTGCTCCTGGCTCATGGAAATCACTGCTGCTGCTGGAGGAGCTGGGAAGCGTCGCTGGGTTCCACCAACAGGGAGCCGGGGTGTCCCTCTGCAGAAACTTCCCTGAGAGCAGCAAGCGAGTGGAAGGACACTGCAGCTCCAGGGATAACACCAGCCACGTTCGTGTGACCCCACGGCCACATCAGGAGCTGCAGGGCTGTCCAAGGAATGTGAAGAATGATCTGGAGGCTGTCCCCTACATGGTGTGAGCACAGCAAGCATGGCCCAGGTAGAAAGGAGGGAACCGCACCTCGAGGCTGCAGAGTGGACACACATGCACCCCATATTCTGAGCTGGAAGCNCTGGGCTTTGAGCTCTGCCTCAGCGAGGCGGGGAGGGAGAAGCCCCTTGTGCCGGCCCGCCAGAGCACCATGCCGTGCGCTGGAACAGGGTAACCCGAGCTGTGGCTTCCCGACATTCCTTGTGGCTCCAGCTCCCCAGCCAAAACAAAACCAACATATTCCTTTTTTTTTTTTAATTCCCTCTTCTCCTTGAGGCCAAGCAGGAGGCGGGGGTGTCCCACAGCACTTAGCCAAAGTTGCATTGGCTGGAAAGCAGCTATTGCCAGATGATTCCCTACTTGCAGCCCTGTTGCTGCAGCCCCCTCGCACAGCAGCCCTTGGGCGAGCAGGACATGTGGGGTGACACCGCGGGGTGACACCGTGGGGCCATGCTGTGGCACCAGGGCACGCAGTGACCACGCAGGGACACTGTCTGCTCCTGGCTCATGGAAATCACTGCTGCTGCTGGAGGAGCTGGGAAGCGTCGCTGGGTTCCACCAACAGGGAGCCGGGGTGTCCCTCTGCAGAAACTTCCCTGAGAGCAGCAAGCGAGTGGAAGGACACTGCAGCTCCAGGGATAACACCAGCCACGTTCGTGTGACCCCACGGCCACATCAGGAGCTGCAGGGCTGTCCAAGGAATGTGAAGAATGATCTGGAGGCTGTCCCCTACATGGTGTGAGCACAGCAAGCATGGCCCAGGTAGAAAGGAGGGAACCGCACCTCGAGGCTGCAGAGTGGACACACATTCACCCCATATTCTGAGCTGGAAGGGACCCACAAGGATTACTGAGTCCAGCTCTTAAGCAAATGGCCCACATGGGGCTTGAAGTGAGCCCTGTTTGTGCCACCCCAGTGAGCAGGTGGCATCCCCGTCTGTCGCCTTCACAGAGGCTCCTGCTACCCACACCACCCCACAGCAGGGCTGGTAGCCATAGGATGGTGTCAGCAGGGGGGCACAGCTCCTCTGCTGTCACCAAGTATCCAAATCCACCATCCCCTGCCATCCCACTCTGCTACAGGGCACAGTGAAATGCAAGTGGAAGGCAGGCTCACTCTGCAAAACGCTGGGACTTGGGGACATGCTGAGCCCCGTCCCCAAGCAGGAAGAGTGGCAGGGAGCAGTGAGGAGCCCCAGCTGCCAGGGGTGGCTGGGGTTTACCTTGGCTGGCTGCCCACCACCCCCCAAACTGGTCTTGTTCCCCCTCCTCAACAGCAGCCCCAGAGCTGCAAATCCCGAACAGCTCCGAGCTGGCTTGGGAAGCTAAGGTTTGGTAAAGCGAAGCTCAAAGCCCACAAGCCCATGGTGTTAAGGCACCACGCAAAGCACCAGCCTGGACAGGGCAAAGGGGACAGGGCTGGCTGTCACATGGGGAGCAGTGTGGGCACACCAGTCCCTTGTGCCAAGGGACTCTGGGGACGGCAGGACAGGAGTGTGAGTGCCCTCACCACAACAAGTCTTTTTCAGACTCATGAGCAGAGCTATGAAACTCAACTTTGATCACGCTGGGACAAACCCTGGCACTGCTGCTCTGCAGCTGACAGCGAGCGGAGCGAGAACGGTGAGAGCAGGGACAGCAGGGGAGGGGCTCCAGCCTGGGTACCCTCCTGCCTGGGCATCTGCTGCAAACACCAAAGCTGGAAGTCTCTGCTTGCGTTAGAGGAGCACAGATTCAACAATTACAGCAGCTGGACCACTGGGTCAAGCCCCATCGTATGAGGTTCAGCAAGGCTCCGTGCCAGGTCCTGCACTTGGGTCACCACAACCCCCTGCAGCTCCAGGCTTGCCCTGGGGGTGCTGGTGAGAGCAGCTGAACCTGAGCCCAGGTGGGCAAGAAGTTCATTGGCACCTGGCTTGGATCAGCCATAGTGTGGCCACAGGCCCAGGGCAGTGACCACCCCCTGTGCTGGGCACTGCTGAGGCACCTCCAGTCCTGGCTCAGTTCTGGCTCCTCATGACAGGAAAGAGATTGAGGAACTGGAGCAGGTCCAGAGAAGGGAACAGAGCGGGGAAGGGGCTGGAGCCCCAGGAGCAGCTGAGGGAGCTGGGGAAGGGGCTCAGCCTGGAGAAAAGGAGGCTCAGGGGGGCCCTGGTGGCTCTGTACAAGTCCCTGAGAGGAGGGGGCAGCCGGGGGGGTCGGGCTCTGCTCCCAGGGAACAGGGACAGGACAAGGGCAAACAGCCTCAACTTAGACCAGGAGAGGTTTAGATCGGATATTGGGGAAATTCCTTCACAGAAAGGGTGGTCAGGCACTGGCACAGCTGCCCAGGGCAGAGGTGGAGTCCCCATCCCTGGAGGGATTTAAAGGCTGTGTGGATGTGGCACCTGGGGCTTGGCAGTGCTGGGGTAATGGTTGGACTTGATTATCTTAAAGGTCTTTTCCAAACTTAGTGATTCTCTGACTCTGTGATTCTGTGCTTAATGGCTTCCACAGCAACTGCTGCCTGCTGGCCATAGGATGGTCTCATATGATGGGAAAAAAATGACATTCACCAAGGAATGGGAAAAAGGAAATGCTGTCCTGGTGAGCACGAAATGCCACCGAGGACAGGGCAGGAGTATGTACCAGTCTGAGGTGGGAAGTGGTCCCAGCTGGGTTGGCACAGCCGAGAGGCAGAGGCACTTCCCATGTGGAGAACATCCACTCTGGAAATGCTAAAAGCTGCTCCTCAGTCACCAGGACAGGGAAAAAAGCCAGAGATGTGCCAAATTTAACAGCAAGCAATGCCTTGTCAGTTAACGTGACTTAATTGATAAATTCCTAACTAATTCAAAAGTTCTGTGGTAAGATGTGCCACGCTCTGCGCCCCTCAGCCAGGCTAGCATCAGATGGGGAGGGACCAGGTTCCCATCGTTCTTGTCCCTGTGTCTGGGGCACAGGGAACAATCTTGGGACGAGAGATCCCCCAGGGCTGGGTTGGAGTATCGCCAGCCCTGCCCATGGGACCGCAGCTCTTCTGCAGAGGCTCCCACAGCAAGCTGCAGCCTAGGGAAAGAGTTAACGCTTCCCCCGTTTCTGACAGTGTTATTCAATACATTATTGACGTTGAAAAGTCGTCACGTTACAAGCCAGCAGTCCACGAGTATTAGGGGGGAAACAGAGGCACGCAGAGACACACAGAGCGTGGAGCCGTGGGCCCCTCCGAGCTACGGTTACGTTACCGCACACAAACTCCTTTCCCAGACTCATTTTCCTCCCCCATTTGGGGCGAAACCGACTCGTCTGTTATTTGCATTTAATGCCACAGTGAATCCCTAAATCCAGCTCAAGGAATGGATTACTGAGGGGGGAGGGATGGCTGCACTGGGGTTTTTTTCTCAGGCTTCAGCAGTTCTGATGCTCTATGGCTGAAATGAGGAGCGGGACAGTGGTGCCCCGGACTGGAGTCCCTTCCTGGCTGCCTGGCCAGACCCGTGTCCCCAGACTGGCCGGGCCTCCCCAGCTGTGCTGGCTGCAGAGCCTCCCCCAGCAGAGCCCACTGCCCTGCCCAGCACATCCCAGCCCGGCTGCCCAGCACAGCCCTGCGGGCTCCAAGTGCTGAGGTTCCCACGGAGCGGGGCTGGCAGCTGTCTGTGCCAATTTCACAGAATCCCAGCATGGCTGGGGTTGGAAGGGACCTTCAAGATCACCTCCTTCCACCCCTGCCATGGCCAGNGAAGCATCTCTGTGGCCCTTGGAACCATTAATTGCAGAGCACCAACATCACAACAGTTCACAGGAACAGCTGTATTTTTTTCCCTGTTTCTTCCTCCAGCCTACACCTCATCCTCCACTCCACACCCCACGATGGTGATGGTGCTTTCTGGGGAGGTCACGTCAAATAGCAGGAAAAGAAAATTTAAAAATAATTTAAGGAGTGCCATCCCTACAGCCAGCAGTGGGGAGAGGAATCCCACCATGGTGCAGACTTCGGTCTGCCATGAGGCCGGAGCATCCTAGTGCTTCAGGTTCCCCCAGCTGCTCCAGCCACGGGCACCTCCACCCTGCCAAGCCTATGGGAGCCTCAAACCGCACCTTGTCCCCCTGCCCAGCCCAGGTGAGCTGGGAAAGTGGTGAGGCCCCTGGTGATGGCAGGCAGGGGCCAGCAGACACCAGTGCCAGGGCAGGCAGGGCCAGGCAGCACCTGCACACCACGGGGCTGGCTGCACCGGGCAGAGGAGGCTGGACAGGCACAGGGAGCTCGCCAGGCACGCTCCCTCCCTGCCCGTATTTTATTTCATCTCCTGATGGGTGAAATGTGTCCTTAATTTGTTCAGAAAGAAAAAGCGAGTGAGCCGCATTCTCACACCCCTAACGAAGACAACACGCAAAGCCCTTTCAAAGCCGGCGCCACACATACGACGCGCTGCCTTGTTCTAATTAACGATGTCTTTTCTCATTAGCCACGGCCGCACGTGCTCTGGGCCACGCTGCCTCTTGGGCGGGGGCCCCACGGTGCCCACTGCTGCCCGGCAGCACCGGCGGGCACTCCCTGGCCGGGGGCTGAGCGGTGCCGCTGGGCTCCAGGGCCGAGCAGGGCCAGAGCAGCACATCCAAGCCCTTCCCAGACTATCCGTCCCCAGAGGGCTGTTTCTGGCTTCGCTGGCGTTTGAGAGAGAGGGGTGCATCTGGTTTTAATCTCACCCCTCGCGGTAGCTGTCACCATGGGTTTGCTGTCAGGGTAAAAGATGCCTTCACACAGCCCCGTGCCAAAGCAGCAGACATGGAAACCTCAGGCCACAGCAAAGTCCCGATGTCCTGGGCTACCCTGGGCTCTTCCCCTGGCCCCGCGGGCAGGGCAGAGGCTATCAGCCCATGCCATTGCTCCCAGGGTGGGCACAGTGAGCAAAGGAGCCCAGGGACGTGGCACCGGGGAGCACACAGCTCCCTCTGCGCCAGCAGCGCTGGGGACGTGGGTGCAGTCCCTGGGGACGTGGGTGCAGTCCCTGGGGACACAGGTGCAGTTCCTGGGGATGTGGATGCAGACCCTGGGGATGCGGGTGCAGTCCTTGGGGACACGGGTGTGGACCCTGGGGACGTGGGTGCAGTTCCTGGGGACACGGAGCAGCACCCTGGGCTGCGGGCACCGTGCCGGGCCAGGCACCGCAAACCCCGCAGGGCCGCCCGCCTGACCCGGAGCGCGCTCCGGCCGCCTCCTCCCTGCTCCCCAGAATCACAGGGAACCACAAGAACCGCAAGAACGCCTCTGGTCCGCAGCACAGAGCCTGTTTCTCTGAAGGGCAGGGCACGCTGCCGGCGGACCGGCCACACCGCTCACCCCGCCCGGGCTCCTGGAGAGCCGCCAGCCGTGGGAAGCAGCTGTCACATGAAAGCGAACCCTGAGAGCCACCGCACTGACAGCGGAGCGGCTCTGACGCCGCTCGGCTTTGACGTTGCTCCATCCCGGCTCAGTTCAATGGTTCCCCCCCGGCCCCTCCCGCTGTTCGCGCCTGCCAGGAGCCTCCTCCTCCTCCTCCTCCTCCTCCTCCTGCTCCTTCGGATCGCGGCGCTGTGACATCACCCTGCCACGCCACGGTGACAGCAGTGGCGTCACAGCCCGCGGAGGGTGACAAATCTACCCTCTTCCAAGCATGGGGAGAGGGCAGGAAGCAGGGAAAGGGCAGAGGATGGTGTGGAGATCACAGAATCATGGAATCATTGCAGCTGGAAAAGCCCTCTAAGATCGTCGAGTCCTACCACTAGCCAAGGACTGCCAGGCACCCCACTGAACCTTGTCCCCACATGCCACATCCACATGCTTTTTCAACAATTCCAGGGATGCTGTCTCCACCAGCGATGTCAGCAGAGGCCGGAGCTGAGCAGCACCCAGGTTGTCCAAGCAGAAACTGACCTCACCCCATCCCCAGGCCATGCAGTCACCCCATCAAAGGAACCTGCAAGGAAAGGGCTTGGAAGCATCTTGGAAGTCAGATGAGCGTTCCCCAGCTGCATCTGGGAATGCCAGCCAACACCAGTGTAGGAAAATCAACCTTCCCTGCCATGTCCTGGGATGTCCTGGCAGGCATAACTCCTCCTGCACCATGCCCAGCTCCAAAATGTCCCCAGCCCCATGGGCCACGTCCTGCTCCACACCAACTGGCTCCAAGGGTGTCCCCACTGCCACCCCTGTGACTGGCCAGGGTTTCACCCTCCAAACGGGACAACAGCCCAAGAAAGCCCAACAGCATCCCTGGAATTTCTCAAATGGGCTGAATGAGGAGCAGGACAAACAAGACCAGTAAATTCGAATTGGCAAATACAGGGGCTGGGTCTCCTGACAGCCCCTGATGGATGTGCATCCCAGTGATCATGAGGAAAAGTGCATCATGACAGGATTTATCGCATTTCATGGACTGGTGTCTCCTCTCCCTCTTGCAGTCACTGAGGAATGAGCCGTTCCCCCAGGCTGCCACCTCCGCAGCAAGCCCGGGCTGGGAATGGCTGATGGGCTGGGGAGCAGCTCCCGGCTGGCTGCAGTGTCCCGGCAGAGCTGGTAGCAAAGGGCTCCGAGGCACAAAACCCCCGAGGCAGTCGGTTCCTGTGCCGGGGCTGAGCGGCTGCAGCGGGGGCAGGGGGGATGGACACCCCCGGAGCCTCTGCAGCCGCATCCCTGTGCCCGGGGACGCGGGGGCACGGGCAGGTGCCCGCACACCACGCTCCGGCACCGGCTGGACAAGGAGCGGTCACGCTGCCGGGTCCCCCATGCAAGCCCCAGGAGCCCTGAGCCGCAGAGCTCAGCGGGCACAGGATCTGGGAATGGTGCTGGAAAACCCGACGGAAAACCCGAGCCGAGGCAGCGCCTGCCCTCAGCTGCCGTGGCAGAGCTGGCCAGGGAGGGTGCGAGTGTTGCGGCTCCGGAGCTGGGCTGGCTCCTCGGACTCCCGAGACTTCCATTCTGCCCTTGGGTTTGCCGAGGGTTTGCTGCCTCGTCCGTAAACCAGAAGAGGTTTATGGATCTCAGAAACGACCGGCACAGCCCCAATGGTCGGGAACAAGTCTCTCCTTGCTGTGTCCCTGCCGAGCCTGCAGACTCGCAGGCTTGGAGGTGCCAACTGCCCCCAGTCCCGCTTAATAAGGTGTTAACTCCAGGCCTAATTGCCACCACTTAATATGTCAACAGCCTTCACCTCACTGCTGCTGAACAAGGACAAGGTTTGAGCCAGCACAGCTCGGTGCACACTCGTGTGTTTGATCCTCGGCTGTGTTTCTTTCCATCTCGCTCCCCTCTATCGCTCCAGTGTGGGAGCCCAGTGTTCCCCCATCTCCCCCAGTCCCTCTCCCCAAGCAGGGGAGCATCTCCCCTCCAGCCGTTCATGCTCGGCCCCCCCTCTTTCTCCACACACCGACGTTCACAAAGGGAACTTCACTTCCAGCATCCCAAGGCTGCATAGGGACCAAAAAGGCAGGAAATTAAAAAGGTTCTTGTAACAACAGTAACAGAGCTGCAATGCACAGCTAGGATGTATATAAAATACCTTCTAAAAGAATGTGTCAGCCCAGCCCCTCACCAGATGGGCAGCACCACACCAGGGCCTGTATCCACCCAGCACAGGATCAGCGCAGGAGAAGGCAGCACACACGTTTGCTGGGATCACAGCCCTGTCCTTCCAGTTTTTTCTAAGACTTTTCCAAACTGGGCCATTAACATGTTTTATATCTATTCACGTCACTCCATCTTTTGCTTTTCAAGGCACAGAAGACGGAAAAGCAATAAAATCAGTCTCTGAGTTTAGTCCTCTGCCCCATTCACACAGACAGTTTCAGCAATTTATTTAAGGCTGCTGTTACAAATGCCTCTTGCTCATGTCCTAACAAACTGGCAGCACAGAACTCTCCAGAAAAGGGCGATTCATCCAGTATTTTTCTTTTAAAAGGCTACTTCCTAGAGCATCCAAAGCAGCTCCTCCCTGCCGTACTGGGATACAGTTCCCATCCTTGCGGAGATGAGCAGGAGAGAGGGGATGGGCTCAGGACTCGGAGAGCCAGCACCAACACGAACACCTGCAGAGTACCTGCCCGACCCCCCCAGGCCCAGCCAACACCTTCAGCTTTCAGCAGAGCAGAAATTCACCTGGTCTTCAGCTGGTCCAGCCCTCCCACACTTCTCTTTCCAAGCACTCCCCTGCAGAGTCCCAAGGGATGAGCCGATCCCACCCTGGTACTGCAGGCCCTTGGATTCAGGGTGGAAACCCATTTTGGGTGATCAGGCTCCTTCCTCACCCACCTCACTCCCCGGCTTGGAGCCAGGGAAATCTGAACAGTGGTATCTCCCCATCATCTCCTCCGTGGTCTCCCTGCCTGGCCCTGGCTTTGAAGGTCACTCCAAGGCCTGCAGAGTCATCTGTGCTGTGGACTGGCAGCAAATTCACCTCCTGAAGTTACAGGGCAGATGCCAGCATAGCCATGAGCTGCCATGCAGACGTTGCCTCTCAAAGCTGGGATGACTTTGGGAAGCAGAGGAACAGGCTCCAGTCACCTTTGTAATGCTGCTAACGAGACGGACACTGAGCCATGTGCATTGGCTTCACCCTTTGGAGACACACCCGGGCTCTCCAGGAATTCTCCCTTGGATGGGTGTCGGTGAGGGGCCACCACCCTGACGGTCACAGCGAGCTGTGGGCTGGGACCCAGCCTGGTGCCAGCCCTGAGCCTCTCACAGCTCATGGACACCCACCAAACCTAGAAGAGCTCATTTTCTGCAGCTACGGCCCTGCTGGCTCCCCCACTGCTTTCTCACCAGGAAAAGAGCCAAGAGCTGAGCAAGTCAAAGAGTGTCCTTTGCCTCGGGTGGCCCAACAGCCACGTGTCCCAAGGCCTGGCAGACCCTCCCAAGGCCTGGGTGGAGTGGTTGAGACAACCTGACCCTCCACTGTAGTCACAAACACCCTTCCAGGGCTGGTCTCAATCACTGCCCCACTGGAGACTGAATGATAAACAGAGAGCCAAGTCTCTTGGTTGAGCACAGCCAGGCCTCCTTCCTCAGCTGTCCACCTTGGCTGAGGTCCTCCCTCGAGTGAGGAAACGGAGACGAGGGGACAGGGGGGAACCACCCTGGTCCAAACTCCGCTCTTCTGCCGGGACACCCCACTGGAGCAGAGCAAGGGTTCTGACGGGTGTGGTGGCTCATCGCCAGCCTGATCCACACGCCAGCGAGGGGACGGAGCTCTCCAAGCATCCCACACAGCCATGGCCTTAACCAGCTCCTAGCAGCATCACAAACTACTCGAGACGAGGAAGGGGATGGAGAACCTGCCATGTGGTCAATGCCGTGGGAGAGAGGAGGGACGGCCCGGAGCAGATCAAGGAAGAGGACGGGGGAAGGCCGGGTTTGGGAAAGCAGAGGCCAGACAGCCGAGGGATTTCGCTCCATCACCAGCGCCGGAGCCACGGCCCTGAGCGCCGCACGGGGATGTGAACGGCGAAACCCGATCGGCTGTTAACCCAGGAATGCGTGGAAATGGCAACTGCACATAACTCCAGGGAAGCCGCCAGCGGTGCCCCAGCACCCGGAATCGCACGGATAACCCGCGCGCTTCGCGCATGAGCTCATCCTGGGGATAATGCTCTCACATGAGCCCAGCCAGCAGGAATTCACCGCGCGCCCGGTGGGACGGGGGGGCTCAGGGGGACACCCCTCTCCTCCTGCTCCTTTCCCCCTGCCCTCCTGCCACCAGCCCACATTTCCCACGGATCGCGTGCTGCACCCTGGGAGCACACGGGTCCCAAAGCCCCGCGAGCTGAGCCTGGTGCCGCAGCCTCCCCGTGCAGGGCTGCAGAGGGGCTGGGCACAAACCCCATGAAATACTATAAAGTCAGGGGGAAAGGGGAGGAGGGGAGAGATATGTGTGCTCCCACCTGATAGCACTGAACCTGCTTCTTTCTGTTCCTCCAGCCTGCTAGGAAAGGGAATGAGAATGTCTTCCCTGTTTCACCCACAGCCTGGCTGCTGGTGGTGCTCCATGCACCCACAGCACTGGGAGGGATCGTGCCCCAGCCCTGGGAGCCCCGCTGGTCACCGTGAGGTGTTGTACCATTCCTCACAGCGCTGCACCCACGCAGCTCCTCTGCTTGCCTCTGCCTTCCCCTTTCACCACAGTCGGCCTTGTGGAAAGAAGCTGAAAGCCATGGAGGTCCCCTTTCCCTGGGAACCATCCAGCAACCCACCACAGCTTCCTTCTCCCAAGCAGCAAATGACCCACAGAAGAACCATATACTCTGTTCCTCCCCCTCCCAAATGCATCAGCCCAGAACTTGCTGCCTGCTCATACGGATGGTAAAAGTCCCATGGAGAGGAGCAGGACTTGACCTTTGGTGGAGGATTAGCTGTGCTCCACAGGGCAGACATCCAGGGGGTGCGGGAAGCCAGCCTGGCTCACAGAGGACACGTTTGTCACTGCTCAGGCACTGACACCTCCTGCCTGTGGTGGCTTTTCTGGGGACCACCTACCAGTGAAAGTCAAATGCCTGCCCCTTCCACAGCTCAGGGTGTCTGCCCCAGAAAGCAGCTTCCCTGCATCCATCTCCTGGTGGGAACCGAGGAGAGACAAAGCCACCACAGGTGGAGGAAGAGCTCAGACAGCAAGGCAGGAATTCAAGCTGCAGTGCACCTGGCACAGGGACTGATGCAAACCAGGGAGCTCCAAGGGCCATCAGGTCAGGAGGACCAGATTCAGCTCCTCAAACGGCACCCCAGCATGTCCTGAGGGCTGGGCTGCATCCTGCTGGGACGAGATCCCTCCCAGAGCCTGGCAGGGGGCACAGCATTCATGCCCAAGGTCAGGTAATTGGAGTTTTGGAAGCAATTCCAGGCTTTTTTGAACTGCTCCCAGAGAAGCAGGATCTTCTACCTTTGAACTCAATGATCCAATCTTTCCACAAGTGCTTCACAACCAAATCCCTCCCTCTTCAGTGGCTCGGCTCTGGAGCCTCTGACGTCACTCACCCTGGAAATGCCAGGGCAGGAACAAAACGAGCCAGCCCAAAAACAGCTTAGCCAAGACAAAATGCAGGCTGGGCACAAGAGTTTGGGTCCATAAGTTGTCCTCCTCTGATTGGACAGGCCCCCAGAGAGGACTGGAAATGCAATTTAATGTGCCAGCAGAAGGATACTTTGCACCTGGACAGCTCTGTTCAAAGAGGTGCCGCACTAGGCTGTGGCTCTCCTGGGGACCCCCCCATATTCCCCTGGAGCTTCCATCTTCTCCTCCAGGCAGGGCTCTCCCCTTCCACAGGGCAGCATGACCCAGGAGCTGGCTCAGGACCCAGGGGTGGGCAGAGAGCTGGCAGTGGGAGGAGAAGGGATCAAGGCTCAGACTGCAAAAGGAACAAGAAAATGAAAAATTAGGCCAAGAAAATGGAAAGCTGAGAGGTAACACCACAGTGGGCCAAAAATCCCAGGGGGAGAGAGACACGGCAGAGGCCACAGCCAGCCTGCCCTGGGGGAGAGGGGTAGGAGCAGCTGCAGAGTGGGGGTAGCTCCTCGTTTTGACCCCGTCCAATCCTGCATCCCACCCCAGAGCTGGATTTCTGCTTGATCACCACTGCACGGGACATGGAGCAACAGGAGACGCGTGTTCCTGTCCCGGGAGTTCCCAACGTTCCCCAAAACGGTGCCCACACCGTGTCACCGCCAGTGAACTGAGATTTTCCCCAAAGCCGGCCAAGAGCCCTGAGCAAAGCGTCGGCATGTGAGACAGCCCCGGCCCTGCTGGGAGGATGCCTCGGAGCCCGGGGAAAGCGGGCACCCGCCCGGCTCCCGCGGGGACAGGGATTTATGCCTTTCCCGGAGAGCGGGGAGCAGCGGCAGCCCCCCACGGGTGGGGGGAGCGGCACCGGGCAGCACCCCGGGAGATCCCAAAGACCCCAGCAGATCTTCGAGCTGTTTCCAAGCCACAGCCTAGAGCCGTGCCAGCCCTGTCCGTGAGTGCCAGGCGATGCGGCGGGCGCGGCTCCGCGTGACCCGCCCGGGGCCAGCCGCCAGCAGGCAGAGTTACCGGAGTGCCCGCGGCCGGGCTGCGGGCGAGCGGCACCGGGAGCGGGAGGAGGAGGAGGCCGAGGGCTCGCAGGGGACTCGCTGCTCCAGCGCGACATCTAAAGGCCTCCCCCCGGGCTGCACCGGGAGGGTTTCGCCGCCGCAGCCCCGCTCCCACCGCACCCTCCGGCCGCGGCACCGGCGCTGGGGACGCGCGGGCGCCGGGAGCGCCGGGCTCCCGTGCGGGCTCGGGGAGAGAGAGGCGGTGCTGGGCTGGAAACCCCGGAACGCCTGCACAGCCCCACCGGGGACGGGGGTGCGGGGGCTGCAGGGATGCACCAGCATCTCCTCATCAGCTCTTTGCCCTCCCCGGGGGTTGCAGAAACAGCAGCTCTGCCCCTTGCAGACGCATCCAAAACTGGCCAAAGCATCCCGGAGGTCAGGGATGAAGGTGTGGGATGCTTTGGCAGGTGAGGAGCCGGCTCAGGCTGCAGGAGCAGAGCAGGGGCTGCATATTATCCTCTCCAGAGCCGTGGGCTGGTGCCACACTCTCAGGAACAAAACTACTGCTGAAAAGGTAAATAGGCAAGGCGGAAAGGTGCAGAACACAGCGGGTGTGGGCACAGAGCCAAGAGCAGCCCCCACATCCAAAACTTCTGATCCTCCCTGCCCTGCCCTGCCCTCCCCTACTTCCCATCACTCTGACACCTGATAAATGCCTGGTGGCAAAGTCCTGCAAGGAACTTCACAGGTATCAAACCATTAGGCTGCTCAAGGCATTCTTTTGAAACCTACGGAGTTTATTATTCTCAAGAGTCTTTGCTGTGCTTCTTCTACACCAGCCTGAAATATTCCTCAGCAGGTGCAAACTTCTTTCCTGAATTCCAAACAAAGATCTATTCCTAACAAATTACAGTCGTTGCTGTGAACCAGCTGAGAGATTGCAGTGCAACGGCCTCACCCCAGCTAAATGGGGAAAACCCCCACTTGCCCCACTCAGAGCAGGACATTTTTTCTATTACTGGGAACAGGATTTTTGGAGCAGCCACAGATGTAGGGAGCAGAGGTGGACTTGGCTGGGTACCTCCACTCCCAAATCCCTGCAGGTGATGACCCCGCTGCAGACAGAGCTCTGACACCAGAAAACACCCATGGGTGCTGCCAGGGCTCAGCATGTCCTGAAACAGCCGAGGGATGGAACAGCTCTCCTGTGGGGAAAAGTTGATGGGGCTTGGAGCAGCCTGGGATAGTGGAAGGTGTCCCTGCCCATGGCAGGGGGTGGCATGAGATGGTCTGGAGGGCCCCTTTCAATCCAAACCATCCTGGGCTTCTGTGAACATCCTTAACTTGGTTTCCCATCCAGCCCCTCTGTGACCCACCTTGGCACAGACCTGCTCTTGGAGGGGGAACCAAGATGCCCTAAGTGCCTCAGAAACTTATCTTGTCACTCCCAGAACCTTTTCCTTGTCCAAAGCTCCTCACCAGCTCTCTTGTAGCCCCTTTAGGAAATGGAAGAGGCTCTAAGGTCTCACCATAGATTTCTCCAGGCTGAATAACTCATTAGAGGGGGAGAGAGACCCAAAGCAAAGGAAGCCCACTAATTATCCCAGCTAATTCCCTTGCTGAAGCCCTGGGTTGGTCCGGGGGGTGGCAGCGGGGGTGGCAGGGACCCCTCAGCAGCTTTCCCAGCCGGCGTGGGGGAGTGGGGCAGCTCTGCCTTCCCTGCCAGCAGTCTCCTGTTTCCAAACACCTCGCTCTCGTCTGCCAGGGTTGCATCAGCTCCCGCACTCGTATTTATAACCAGGGTTTAAAACCTGATATTCCATTTCCAGTAGCTCGGTGGGGGTGAGCTGAATCCACAGGGCCCCCGGCCAAGCAGCTGCTGCCAGCGTGATCCCTCTTCCCTTCACATCCTGCTCAGAAAAGCTCCCCACCGTCAACCTGGTGCCACGGCTTACCGGCATGGGCTCTTTAATTAGCTGAGCAAGGCAAGAGGCAGGCTCTCATTAAAGGGAGAGCTAATTGAGCCCGGGCAGGGGCACGGGGAGCTCGGTGGTGCTGGACACGGCGCTGGTTAATTGAACTGAGCGCACGCCCAGGCACATCGCTCCCTCCCCTTCCCAACCCGCCTCACCAAGCCCGAGGCTTTGGGATTAAAAATACCCCCACAGCTATTTTTAAACTGATGGATGGGTGGGTGGGAAGGGGCTGGGTGAGAGAGGGAGGGGAGTCCCTCTGCATGCCCAGCACTGTCTGCCCCAGCGCAGCCTCTCCTTGCAAGAGAGGCCGTGGGCTGAGAGGAGCTGCAGGTCCTTCTCCGGAGCTGCTTCTCTGCTCCTTCCCACGCCAGAGGGAGGGAGACCCCAGCTCCAGCAGCTCCAGCCACCGCGGCTCCAGGACTCACCCTGAGGCCAGCTCACAGCCGGCTGGTGACAGCAGAGGGCCCGACCCTGCCGCGTCCCTGCCGGGGCAGCTCCGGGACCTCCGCTCCCTCCAGGAGGAAACCTCCCGCTGCTTTAGGTTATAAATAAAGAATGACCTGATGGGAATGGCCAATCTCCTGGCCCCGGATCAATCACACACCTATTTCAGTGCACAAAGCTACCTCTCAGATTAACAGCAACCCATAAACCCCGGCATCAGGAGCAGGTTTGGAGCTTGGCTGGGGCCCATCACCCAGTCTGCTTCCAGGTACCATCTAACTGCACATTTATTTTGCCTTGGCTACCTTTTGCGGGGAATCATAGACCCAAATCTGGCAGAAACAGCAGAAAAAGGAGAACTCAAGCCTGGGACTCTTACATGAATCCTCTTCCAGCCTCAGCTGCACCGTGCATGTCTGCAGAGGCCAAGCAGCTTCCATGTGCCCAAGATTGCTTCCGTGGAAAAGGAAAATAGCATTTAGTAGCCTGGAAAGGGCAGTAAAAGGGAAATTGCCTATTATTTGAAATGTGCTTTGGGAACCTCTGCTGAACAGTACCTGGGAAACACAGAACAAGCCTGAAATTATCCAGGCTCCTGCTGGGGGCTGCAGCACTGCCCCACCTCCACCTTCAGCACTGAGGAGCAGCTCATTTTTGGGGTATTTGGGGCAGGAGGGGTGGGTGCCCAGCAGGCAGCAGCACATTTCCCTGCCTTTACTTCCAAAGCAGCCGTCTGGCCCCGTCCCATTCCTGGGCACCCAGTGTCACCTCCCTGCTCCAGGCCCTGCTCCTGGCCAGCCCCTGGCAGCGCAGCACAGGGCACGGGCTGGGAAAAGCCTCCCCACGGGGAGAACACTGCCCAGCTCCAGCCCCAGGGCTGTGGGGACACTCCAGCCACCCAGGAGTCACGGCTGCTGCAGGGACAGCCCCGAGCCTGCTGGCTGCAGGTGCTCCCTGTGCAGCAAAACCATCCCCTGCTTTCATAAAGGCCCAGACTAAGGGAGGTGGGGAATTTCCTGGTATTCAGTGTGGGTTTCAAAGCACTTATTTACAGCAGGAGAGTTCTCCTCCAGAACCAGGCCTCTGTCATCCTGTCCTACTTCATTTTGGGACTCCCAGCAGCTGCTGCACGGGGACCACCAGACAGTCCGTGGCGTTCAGGACAGGGATGTGATCCCGTTTTGGAGAAGGTAGCAGCTACTGTCTGATAACCTCCGAGCAGAATCTGAGCAGATGCTCAGTGAAGATGAAAAATAAGTGCAAAACTCAGTCCAGCTGCAGCCCGGTGCTTGGGGCCATGCTGGAACCCATCCTGCCCTGATGGGAAACTGTTCTAGACAAAGCTTTTTCTGGCACCCACAGAGCAGAAGAAAGTATGGGGGTGTCCCAACAGTCAGCACAAACTGTTTGGAGCTGAAAATCCATCTGGCTGCAACAGGGAGGCCAGGCAGGGCGTACTCTGACCCACGTCCACCTCACTGCCCCATGCAGCATCCCCAGCAGGGAGGCAGCCTGTGTAAGGAGGGACAAACGAGTGCCTCTAGACCCCCCCAGGCAGTGACAGCCCCTGAGCCTCAGCCCTGTCACTGGGGACACAGCAGAGCATCCTCGGGAGCCTCTTCCTGGCCAGCTTCACCTCTGGGAAGCACGGATAAACCTACACCCAGAGCATAACGTTAATCACAGGATGGAGTGACTCGAAAGGGACCTTCAGGATCGTCTGGTTCCAGCTCCACTGCAGGGACACCTTCCACTGTCCCAGGCTGTCCACGGCCTTGGGCACTGCCAGGGATCCAGGGGCAGCCACAGCTGCTCTGGGCACCCTGGGCCAGGGCCTGCCCACCCTCACAGCCAGGAATTCCTTCCCAATATCCCATCCATCCCTGCCCTCTGGCAGTGGGAAGCCATTCCCTGTGTCCTGTCCCTCTATCCCTTGTCCAAAGTCCTTCTCCAGCTCTCCTGGAGCCACAGGTACCAGAAAGCTGCACTCGTAATTTCTGCTTCAGTCTGGAATTATTTCACCTGCTGTCTCCACTGACTCCACTCCTGCTGTGCTGCAAGTGGGGAATACTTGAGCCCCACAGGCCAAGAGGGGAGGGATCCCATCCCCAGCCCTGTGGGGTTTGCTGAGCACGTCCCACCCCTGCTCCAGAGCTGCCTCCTCTCCTGAGGAGGACAAGGACTCTGCCTCCCCCCTGCTCCTCCTGGAGCTGGCTCAGCTGGAAGGCACTGCAGCACTACAAAGTGTTTGAAGTTGGAAGGATTTAAGAAACACTCATCGTTATCAGTTTTAATATTGAGATAAGCCTTGTACCTTTACGAGCTGAGCTGAAGAGATCCCGGTGCCAGAGGCAGGGAGGTGCTGTCTCAGATCCTTATCTACGACAGCAAGATGCTTCCACATGATATCAGCACCAAATTTCAGTCATTATCTTGCAGCTACCCAGCAGTCAAGTTTTGTTAGTGCAGAACTGGTAACAGGGCTTTATTTCCATTCCCATTTTCCCCCTGTGTTGGAGGCATCACCAGAGGGAGGCAAGGCAGGCTGGGAGCCAGGGGCAGAGCAGAGCACAGCTGAGGACACAGCTGAGGACACGCTGCTTTCACACGCCAGACTTGGGCTGTCTGGATAAATTTGGTTCTCCACCTTCACAGCAAGATGGTTTTGGGTATCCCCACACGCTGTGGTTAGCACTGGGCAATCCAGCAGCTGAGACTGGGGTGGGAACTCCAGGCTGAATTAAACCCATCAGTCACTCTAACCCCAAATCTTGGGAAGCTGCAGGACACGGCAGCAGGACATGCAGCAGCTGCACTCAGACACCTGCATGCTCCTTTTAACAGGGAAATGAGATTCTCTTCTCACCCAGGGGCTGTGTAGGCCCTGGTAAAGGTGGGAGCACCCAGGGAAAGGTCTGGGCCTGGTTCCCAGCTGGTCCCAGCGACCCAGATCCAGGAGAGCCTGCAGGACAGGGGATCTGCCTGCACTTTTCATTGACCAGCACAGGGAAGTGGAAACAGAATCACAGAATCTCAGACTGCTTTGGGTTGGAAGGGACCTTAAAGCTCATCTCATTCTACCCCCTGCCATGGGCAGGGACACCTTCCACGTTGCCCCAAACCCCATCCAGCCTAGCCTTGAACACTTCCAGGGATGGGATGTGGAAGCTGCCTTGCTGCCCTTGCTGCTCGTCACAGGCAACAACAGCAACAAAGCTTGTGACACTTCTGCTTTGATCACAGGTTCCCTGCAATTACGAGCAAGAGCTACTGCAACAGAACAAATTGCAGAGCAAATCTTCTGCACGAGCAGGGAGGGCACAGGCAGAGCCACCACCACACACAGGGAGGGCTGAGGTGACAGCCCTGCAGGGTTCAGCAGGTCGAGGGTGGCCAGGTGATGTGCCTAAATTAAAATCTGGGTCTCACTGGGCTGAAAAGAAATGCAGGGAGTGGCAATCCCAGCCTGCCTGAGCTGCTGAACCTCAGCCACAGGAGCCAAGGCATCTTCAGAGCGGCCACTCAATCCTGCCCATGGCAGGTAATGGTGAACAGCCAGGGTGCCCCAAGGGCCTTGACAAGTCCAAAACCACACCAAAAATCCCAGGGATGCAGAAAGGATGCTATGAAACAGCTACATCAGAGCAGACCTTGTGGCCCACCAGGAAAGAAGTGGCTCAAGCACAGAGCCTGCAGCTCATGCTGGCATTCCCAAAAATCTGGTCTCTGCTTGTCCCACGGGTGAGCCAGCGGGGTGAAGCAGAGCCTGTTTGCAGAGACAGGCGCCCGAGAAAGGAGTAAGGGCATGGAAACCCGCAGGGGTTGGGAGGGAGGCATTTCCTGTGGGATGAAGGTGCCTGGTACTGCCCAGCCCTTGGCTGGGCTGAAGGAGGCAGAAAGTGCTTGGGCTCTGTTGAGAAGGGCCCACAGGAGCTTCCTCCCACAGAGCAGCTCAAGGCCAGGAAACCCAGCAGGAGAATGTCAGGAAAGCCCACACATGCAGCAGTGACCCTGCAGTCAGGACTGGACAGAGCATGGGCAGGGCCGTGTCTGTGCTCGCCCTCCCCCACGGACCAGCAGCACCACGAGGCACCCGGAGTGCACGTCCAGGATGGACAGAGAAGCCCTCGGGTGGATCCTGGCAGTGGGCCCCACAGCCAGGTGAGAGACATCTCCTCCTCTGACCCGGGGGGATATCCCGGCCTCCCAGAAACCTCAGGATGAGCACAGGTGCTCTAAAACACCCCCTCTCCTCAGGTAAGGCTTCCTGGTCCCGAGGATACCCAACAAACCCAGAGCCAGGGCACACCTCGCTCAGCTGGCCAAGCACAGAGTGACCCCAAGGGTCACCGAAGGGAGAAACCTTTCTCCTGTGCCTTTGGACACCAGAATCCACCACTTCCCAGGTCTTTGGTGAAAGTCCTGGACCAGGAAACACACATGAGTGTGAGAGTCACTGGCTGGCTGAAGGACACCCCGCCTGCTGAGATCTCTTTTAACTGCCTCCGTCTGCTCTCCTGGCTTAATCCCGGGCAATGTAGCACTTAAAACCACCAAGATTCCCAAGAACCAACAGATGCAATGTCCCAGCTGGAATGAGACACTGAATAGGAGGGAAAACCCGATCCTTTGGATCTTTCTTAAAGAGCTAAAGAACCTAATTTTAGGAATAAATAGACTTTTTTAAATTAAGACTTTTCATTCTTTAAATCTAGAAGCAAAACCAAAGAAAAAAATTGAGGTCTTTCTCAGTTATTGAAGAGAAAAAAAAAAGCAGAGGGAAAAAAAAGAGGCAAAAATCCATATTGCTAGTGTAAAACCAGCACACAGAGAGTTACACCCTCTGACCAGATCTGTGACCTGCACGGATGTGCAAGTGCAGCCCCACCAGTGTGTGTGGCAGAGCACGAGGTGTCTCTGGAGGTTTGGGGTTTCTGTCGTCACGTCAGAGGCACAAATTCATTGTGCTCCAGGGACTGATTCCTTCCCTGCTCCTTGATCAGCACCCATGCCATGGCAAAGATCTGCTCCCGAGGGAACCAAACCTCCCTGCTTGTCATTGCCACATTGGTATAAATGATGGGGAGTAACGAACCACTCCACTCATTCCACAGGCGCATCAGCAGCAAATTCCTCTCCCAAGGAGGCTGTGGGAACAGAGCTCCACAAGGGTTATTTTTAAAGCAGAGCGGACACCAGGCTGCCCTGGGCGTGCACACCCAGGACCTGCTGCTCCCAGAGTGCTGGAGTGGCCATGGAGGACAGAGCAGTTCCCTCCACCCCAGGCAGGGATGGTCTGGTCCTTTGTCACAGTGGGGAGCAAATCTTCCTCTCCACACAGCCCAGACACCCGGGAGCTCTGTCCTGCCACAGCAGCACTTCTGCAGGGTGACAGTGCGGGGCCCGGGGCACCCTGCCCATCCCTGTGCTCCCCAACAAGGACAGGCTGCCTCCCACAAAGCCACCATGAGTTCAGCAGTGTTGGCTCTCCCTCGGACCCCCAGCTCTTTTCTTCGTGCTGCCGAGCTCTCGGCGAAGGGGAGCAGCCCTGAGAGCTCTGGTGGGCTCTGCAGATCCCACCTCTGTCACTGGCAGTGCTCCCTGGGATGTTCTGCCAGCTGCAAAGCCTCGAGCAGCCAGAACACTCCGGACCTGCGTCCAGCAGGATCAGCCCATGCCTCTCCAGCAGCATTCCTGCTCCCTTCCACGGCCAGAGGCAAGAGCAGGTCCTGTCTGGGGAGGCCAGCAGGATGCAGTGGGCAGCAGGTGTCACGGAGCCATCCATGGAGCTCCACGCAGCCTTTAGGTGCCCGTGTGTTTCCATGGGTGGCCTGGCTCTCCTGCACCTCGAGGAGGTGGGACCACGTCTGGTGTGGAGA
Source organism: Platysteira castanea (assembly GCA_013397175.1). Taxonomy (NCBI): domain Eukaryota; kingdom Metazoa; phylum Chordata; class Aves; order Passeriformes; genus Platysteira; species Platysteira castanea. The sequence continues at coordinate 26,608 of VYXC01004518.1, forward strand.
GCACCGTGCTGCAGCTGCCCCTCAGGGCTGCTCCCTGCCCAGCCGTGCCCAAGCTCGGTGTCCGGCACAGCTGCGGGTGGGGTGAGACCAGAGCACACCCGTGATGTCCCTCCCGGGAGGGCAGACCTCACCACAGCCCAGGAGAACCTCCTCCCCCACGGCACTGGAGATCCTGGAAGTGCTCTGAAGGCCCTCCCTGCAAAGCTCTGTGGTTTCACAGCTCTCCTGTCAAAGCAGGTGCTGGCGAGGCTGCTGCCAGCCCCAGGCAACACTTCCAACTTGCTCCCAAGCCTCAGTGGGAAGTGTTGGGGTGCAGCAAGGGCCAGGAACTGGGGGGACCTCACGGCAGGACCATCACTCCCTGTGAGAAGCAGGGAAGACCTGCAGGTCACGGCCAGGGTCAAGCAGGAGTCCGGATAACAGTGAACTGGTGGGATGGGGCATCTCTGGGGTCATCCTGGGACACCAAGGCACAGGAACTACGGCGCAGGTCTGCAGAGATGAGGGCAGGGTCACTCTGGGAGCCAGGCCAGGGTTTGGGGATGGAGCCAGGGGCTCCAGAGCCGAGCAGGGCGCACTCAGGGCCGGATCTCCTGCACGGCAGGACCCACTCAGCACAACCTAGGCAGCCCCTGCAGCACCCCTGCCCCAGCCAGGCAGGCAGCGTGGGCATCAGCAGCAGGGACACCTCAGAGACTGCTGGATCTCGGCACCACGCTCTCTGCCCCAGCAGCGGCTGCTCTTCCCAGCAGATGAAGATCTCGTGCCTGGTGCTGCCTGTTGTGCACAGCCACACCTCTCCAGCACAGCACTCCTCCGTGGCTGCCCGGCCTCCTGCCCCTTGGCATTAGCTCTGCCCACTCCGGAGGGGAAGGACCCACTCAGTGCAGCGTTCAGTGACTCCAAGCAGCTGCACTGCCGGATCTCAGGGCACAGAGTGCTCCCAAAGCTAGCCAGCCTCGCTGCTGGCAGCCTGGGACTGTGCTGGGCTGATGATATCTGCCTGCAGTGCTCGGGAGCAGCCCTGCAGCAAACAGGACCTGGGGATGTTCTGCTGCTCCAGGGCATTCCCAGCCCGAGGTGGGCTCAGGCTTGGGAGCAGGAAGCTGAGGCTCACGGGGCTGAGCAGCAATTACAGTTCTTATCTGGAATGCACCAATGCCAAGAGAATCCTCCAAGCTGGCTTCCCCAGGCTGCTGGGGAAAAGCCTCTGCCCACCTGCCCCGGCCTCGGAGCAGGCCTCGGATGAGCCGTGTGGGCAGCAGGGCAAGGCCAGCCCACGGCATGAGCCAGGCTGAGCTGCCCAGAGGAGGAGATGCTGGAAAACCCACCGCTGGTGTGGACAGCCAGGCCCAAGGGAAGCAGGGACCATGTTCAAAGGTGACCCCATGGGGCTCTTGGGGGCTTTGGAGGCCACGGCCACCTCCTCATCCACTGGGCTCCTGAAGCAACCTCTGCCTCGACCCTCAAGCAAGATGTTCCCACAGGCAAATCCTCCTCGGGTGCGTTTGGTGTCCCCGAGCTGTCCCTCAGGGTGACAGTGCCTGCCTGGGGCAGGGGGCCTGTCTGGCAGCTGCCCATGAGCAAACGACTGCCCTGCACTGCCCAGGTGCCCTCTCCATCCCCACTCTCTGCTCTGATGGACCCTCAGGAGGCCACAGAATCCCCGGAGGGTTTGGGTTAAAAGAGACCTTAAATCTCATCTCATCCCACCCCCTGCCCCATTCCACTGACCCAGGTGGCTCCAAGCCCCGTCCAGCCTGGCCTTGGGCACTGCCAGGGATCCAGGGGCACCCACAGCTGCTCTGGGCACCCTGTGCCAGGGCCTCCCCATCCTCCCAGGGAAGAATTCACTCCAAACATCTGCTCTAAACTGCTCCTGCTTCAGCTCAAAGCCATTCCCCCCTGTCCTGGCAGTGCACCTTAAAGCAAGATCTTACAGGAAGGTGCCACTGGGGTCAGCAAAGGCAGGTGACAATCTCCACTATGAAGAAGGTTAGCAGTGGGACAGAGATTCTGACTCAGAAGATCAGCTGGTGGCACAGTGGGTGAAACATCCTCAAAAGCTTTGCATTAAGCCTGGTCCTAACACTGTAATGAGCTTAAAATGGTGCAAACCACTCCTGCATTCCCTCCTGAGGGGTGTCCTGGTGGAAAAAAGACTTTGCAGAGGGTAGAGATCAGGCTGAGACGCAGGCAGGCACAAGAGCCAAGCCTGGCTGGGTTTGGACCATTGCTCACGCTCCAGCGCTGCTCCACCCCAGCAAAGCGGGCAGCAGCTCCAGGCTGGACACCAGCACAGCCAGGCAGCTGCCACGGGCCTGGCGTGGGAGTGTGGAGAGCTCTGCAGCCCTCGGTGGCCAGCCCAGGGCCACCAGCAGAGCTGGCCGAGCAGCTGCTGCCCGCTCCCGGGCTGTGGCTCCCACACCCCCATCCAGGGGCCTTCCCTCCCATGCTGTCCCAACCCCCAGGGCCTTGCCAGCCTCGGGTGGGCAGTCCCATCGTGTCTGGGGCCTGTGGTGGGGTGGAGCAGAGCCTGGCTGAGCCCCAGCCTGCCCTGCAAGCACCAGGGCTGTGCCTGTGCCCAGCTCTGCCTGTGCCCACCTGGGGACCAGGAGGAAGGAGCCAGAGCCCAGAACCCACGGCATGGGTTTGTTCTGCCCAGCCTCTGTTACAGCTGGGAGCTGGTGGGAATTCCCTCTGGATACACAAGGGTTCCTCCAGACCCAGCTGGGAACTGGAAAGGGACACGTCCTGTCTGCAGGACACGTGAGGTGGGGTTTGGTGTGCCATGGGGCCAGAGCCCCACACCCCATGTGTGCCATGGGGTCACAGCC
>VYXC01004519.1:0-118825 GCA_013397175.1 Platysteira castanea
ACCTGAAGTCCTGCCCATTTTATTTCACCCCCGTCGCACTTTGTGGAGAGCAGGCCATACTGGCTGTTCTAGTGCAGGCAGAAAATCCCCGTGCAGACATTTCTCAAATATGCTTCCTCTGTTCTGGGCTGGTTTTGGCTTCCCCTCCTCCTTTCCCTCCCATCTGGCTCTGACAAGCAGTGACGGGCACTGTTTGTCCCCCCCAGCCAGAGCCAGGCCGCGCTCGGCAGAACGCTTTCCTCATTCCCTGCAGCCAGGGCTGGGCTGGGAGCTGGGGCTGGGCTGGGAATGTCCCAGCCCTGGCCTGACCTCCGCGGGGATTGTCTCGGGATCTCATCAGGGAACACAGAATCGCCGCCTCGCTGGCGGCAGACCCCTGACGATGGCGGTTCTGCCATCAGAGGTCATCCCCGGGCACTGTGTGGTTCAGGGCCCCCAAAAAAAGCTGTCACACGGCTCAGGGGCTGTGCTGTGCACAACCCGTGCAGGTGCTGGAGGTCACCTGCCTGGCTCAGGGAGGGCTGATCCCACAGCCGGCTCATACTAACGATTCCGCCAGAAATCAAAAGTTTGTCTGCCTTCTTTCAGCTGCTCACCGTACAGTCTGCATACAAATTCCCATTCAAATATCATTAAAGCTCAAATATTGAATTATTCAGTGTAAGCAGCTTTGTGAAACACAAACTTCATGGCTGATTACACTTTGACTACCCCTGACTCACAGAAAGATTTTAACTCCGTGAGTTCATGTACCAAACCACACGTGAAACTGAGTTTTGTACACCACATCATAAAAACAGTGTTAAAATTAAAGATTTTTCCTTCACTTTTCACACACTGTAAGGTGAGAAAATAAATGAAAGTTTATTGCTATATAACAAAGTTTTAAAAAATAGTGGGAAGAAAAAACGTTTAGAAGCAGTTACGAGACAGCACTGAAAATCATGTAGAGACTATTTGGTGGTCAAAAACAACAAAGGAATATAAATAGTGCTTTTAGGGAGGAAAAATCTCTTTTTTTTAGGGAGGAAAAGCACTCAAGTTATCTGAATTTCAAAACAGTCATGCATACACAGAGAATAAAGTACTCCCTAATAAAAATCTATGATATAGGGTAAGAAAAAAAGACTAACACCCATTTCTCTTGCAGAAGTGTATGTTTAAAAATATTCAAATTAAATCAACTGTAGTGACTCATATTAATATGGAACACAAAGATAGAGGCTTGTGTACATGCTATCACTGTATCCTTAGCTTGATTACAGTGGATTAAATATTTATGTGGGGCAGCCAACTTGGTTTTACATCTTATACACTGAGTTCAGAGCATACCTAGATGAACTAGAACTTTGTGTAGTTACACAGTTTTAAATCAAAGATAAGTGCGCACAGCACCTTTCCTAGAGATTATGCAGTCTTCTATGAACCAACAAAACAGCAAATCACTATTTCATTCTACTTGGATTTCTACTGCCAGCCAAACAATTGTGGGGCAGTACTGTTAGATCCCAGACACTATATCTGAAGGCAGAAAAATTTTTCATGCTCCTATCTGAGAGTTCGTTTTTTTTCAACAACTGTTGACGAATAAGTTTACATTCTACAGGTGTAATTAATTCTTGCAGCAGCACCAGAGCATATTCAGATGCAGGATTTGTTAATTTGTAAGTAGATCTCCTTTCTCATAACCTATAACAAAATGTGGGTATGTGTTTTCTCCTATTATACACCAGTTCACTGTGTTAGACTGCAGACCTAGTGACCAACAGCCAGCAAGTGGTCTCCTGTTTCATAAAGGAATGTGTTTTCTTTGGATATTTAATATCCTATGGATATTAAATATTATCCTAAATAGATATTTAATATCCTATCTAGTCAGTGCTGCTTGCAAGTGGTATTCTAATTAGGTATTAGTTCATTAATAAATAACTTGCCTGCCGAATAAGAGAAAGAGTTGCCAGTAGTCACTGTCCTGCAGTTAATTGTTGACGCTGGTCTAGCAACATCCATTTTTTTTTAGGATCAGGAGGACTGAAGGTACCTCCTGTGGTAGAAGCTGACGTATGTAATACTGTAAATATGCCATGGATCTGCACTCCAGCTCTCTCATTCTGATGTAGAAGTGACATCACTCTAGTGCATCTCAGGAAAGACACTATATAGGTTAACTTTTGGGGTTTTTAGCTTTTTGGTTTACCCAAATGCCAAATAAGCACAATAGTAGTTAGCTCTTGCTCAGTCATCTCGCCTTGCAGCATAAACTTTTAGCCTTTTAGGTTGCAGGCTCAGTGGAAACCTAATAAAAAGAGGGACACCCAAGGAAAACAGATAAAAAGGGACAGAGACTGAAATAGTATATTCTTTCTGCTGCCCTTTTTGTTGTGGTTTTTTTTTTTGGGGGGGGGGCGTTAGTTTTTTTGTTGTTGTTCTTTTTTGTTGTTGTTTATCCTTGTGGAATTTCTCATTCTCTATCTGTATGAAGTACTTCATAGAGGGAATGACAGTCATGGCTTAATTGTGAATGTGATCAGTTCTGAAACATCTAGAACCTTGATGGTTGGTGAGGATGAGAATGTCAAACAACTTAATACTGTTATTCAAAACCACAATAACTTCCTGAGCCTGGGACAATTTCATTAGAGTCAACAGAAAACTCCACAGTGAAAAAAAATAAACAACAATATAAAAATTAAAAATAAATTTTGATGTATTACAGGAAATGTTGAGAGGTATGGGAATGAGTTAACAATATTCTGAGAAATATTTACAAGGAAGAAATATCACTAGAATATTTTGCTAAAGACTAACCAAGAGATTGGCAGACCCACCTGCTTACTTTGTCAAAGTTTTACCTTGCCAAAGGTCTAAGAAGTGAGGGATAAAACAGATTGTAGTTCCTTATCCTCTGTAAAGACGTAGAACTACTCTTAGGGTGAAAAACTTACATCAGATATATGGATGTGGAAGAGCAAGAAATACCTCAGGGGAAAAAGAGAGATATCCATTTAATGCAATCAAATTGTGGCAATTTTGGGCTTGAGGGAAGTAAAGGGAAGCTTTGCTATCCATTATAATGGAACAATAAATTTTTGACCTGTTACCTACAATAATTATGATGTAAAAGCCAATTCTATTTGAAAAGCTCTCTACTTTTGCAAGGCATAGCGCTGTCTGCAAACTGTACTTCAGAAAATCAAATAAAAAGTTTCCAGGAGATTTCTCAGACAGTTAAACACTGTTCCTTTATGTGGATGATGCTTCTTTGTTAATGTGGGACTTTTTCAAGTTTGGAGGGGTGAACTGCTCACTTAGGTGAACATGGAAATTAATATGGGGACTTTTTTCCAGACCTATTTGCCTGGGCACTTTATAGTCCCTGTTTATTTTCTAGGCCATTGTTTTAAATGAATAGAGAAGGCTAAATGTAGTGTCACTGGCAGAGTTTGAGAAAGTAACACATTCTCCAGAACTGGTCCTGAAAAAGGCTAAGTACTTTAAATTCAGGAAAGATAAAGATCTTTTACTAGTTTACTGGATATACTCACCACCTGGTTGCTGAGAGAATTTCAGCTCTTTCAATGCCTTTGGCCATTTTGAGGATATTTTATATTGTATTTTGATTAGGTTTTTTTATTGACTAGTCCTTTGTGTAGCTGGCTGGTGCAAGAAGCTGTTACCAAGATACAGTACCATTGTAAAAGAAGTTCAAAAAAGTATGTTGACAGGACTGCTAAGTAGGTCTGGAATAGCAGAGGTGTATAAGCCCCAGGGGTTTTGATCCAGGTGTGATGAAGTGAAATAAAATTGACAATAAGCACTGACTCATTTGCTCAGTCATCCAATAGGTCACTGTATGCAATTCCTAGTATGCATTGTCATCCTCTGAGCTCAAAAGAAATTATGATGCTGCATCAGTCATGCAAAAACACACTCAAGAATGAAGAATTTTCCTTATACAAGATGTTTTCTTGTGAACTTTTTCTGTTAGGATATATATTTTTATAGAGTACTTTCTGCATGCCTTATAAAGGATGTAAAACCTGAAGTTCAAATTTCAGCAACTTTGCTCTTGCCAGTAGCTTACCTGACTCCCCATGGACCACTTATGCAAATACACCATGCGGAGTCAGGCTTTGAGCACAAAATACCCAGAACTCCTTTTATTCACCATATGAGAGCAGGTGCACTGACAGTGAAGTACACGAGGGGACTTAAGGGGTGAAGACAGCAGATGTTTTGTCTTACGGAGCTCCTTTATGGTTCCTTGCCCAGGTAAGAACTTGATCAGGGTTTGCTTGTGGTAGTGATGCCATAATGATTTTTTGCTTTTTATACATTTCTCTCATATCCCACTTCATATACGCTTTTATGCAGCTTTTATGTATCCCAAACACTTTTAGCCCACATACTTGTAATTCCCTAAGTTTGATAACTAGCTTAAACCCAAAGTTCTGTTAAGCTAAGAGACTAAACATCTTGGCTTCGTCGTAGCGAGGGCGTCAGAGAGCCCCAAATCCAAGGTCCTCTCCAGAACACATTCTGTAAACTAAAATAAACCCATGCAGGGGGGACAATCCTGAATGGGGGGCTTCTCTTGAGCCTCCCATTGGGGAAGCTGTGATAGATATGCTAATATGCAATGTCTATAATTGTATAAGCAAATCGTCATGGGGGGGGGCTTTTCCGTGCATTTTCCAACGTGCATTCCGTGCATCAGTCTGGGCAGGACATTCCTGCGGAATACTCCTGCCTGGATCTAAGGATCCTTAATAAACACTGAAGTAAAATCCCTTTTTCCCCTCTAACCATGTCTGGCTTTTGATTCTAAGCCCAGGAAAAGGCATCAGTAGCAGGATTCCATTTGATCAATTTATTTAACTATGAACCAAGCAGTCATGGATATAGGCTTTAACTAAAAGCCACCCACCCCACTCAAATCCCATGTTTAATTAGGAGAAAAGGAAAAACTAAGAAATGAAGGGAGTCGTATTTTCAAACAAGGCTGCATGAACCAGACCATTTGTCTGCCATGTCTGCAGGAAGTCTGTATTTACCTGAATTGCCAGAACAAGGAGCAGCATAAAAGGGAAGTGGGTAGAAAAGAAATATGATGAGGCAGCAATGGGGTACAGAAACTGACAACCAGATGCATAATGGTTGCTTGAATGAGGAAAAAAATGTTCTTATCTGTGTTTCTGTCTGTTCATTTCATCTGCATTCATCTGGGAAGACAGCAAAGGGTAGGCAATAAAAAAACCCCAACAATAAATCTATTTCCCGTACATCTTGCTAAATGTGTCCCTGTATCTCACACTGATAGAAATCCAAAGCTTTCTAAAGCTCATTATCTCAATGAGAAATTACAAATTATTCAAGAGCAGCTTCATTTTAATTCATATTTAAATAACTTCCTACTAATTTGAAAATTCAAGTAAACCCATACTATGAGAAAATATAGAATGTCTCCTATTACCACAGAAAAAGCTTTGTTTCAGAGCCAATAAATTTATAATGTCAAATTATACAGGCCTTGATAATTTTGAGTTTTAATAACTTGGATATTCACCTGTAATTTTTTCTTTTAAATAGGAGAATTATAATGTATAAATTAACTTCGAAATTATGGAAAATACCCCTGGCAAATACTGGGCCTTCCACTTGTTTTCTGATGAATTGTATTGCTCTTATTAGTCCAGGATGTTTAACTGAATAAAAAGACAAACACGTTCAATTATGTCATCAAAATATGTTACAGTTTAGACTTTGGGGGAACTATTTAGTAGCAAGCATATTTAAGCAACCAGGATGTAGATTATTAATTCAGTAGGAGGGTCAATTATCTTAATAAGGACTGGAGGTGACATAGCATTTTGTGATTTTAATCTGCAATGGGTTGTTGTGAAATTGCCTGAGGGTGAACATAATCAATTTGGAGCATCTAAGCAACATTTACTTTGTACTAAACCTGACAAACAACCTGAGGAAATTCACCCATGCAGTCAAACAGAACAAGAACACACAGAGGAATAAAGATATTCTTCAGAGGTGGGTGAAAAAATGACACTTGGTGTAAGATGTTTAAAGAAGTTTTTGCATGTGTTATCATATACTGTCCGATACTGAATTCAGTTCCACTACAGAAGTACTTGAATTTACCACCACCTAACCCACAAAGAGGTGTCTAAAGTTTTATAAAAAGAAGGAAAAATAATACTCACAAAATATAGAACTCAATATAAAAAATCAGCCTGTGCAGTAAGAGCAGACATTACATGTACTGTGTGAGTATTCAGACATATTATTTGTTAAACCTATGGTGAGTGACTACAAGTCCATACTTTTACAGCTAAATTATGTATTACTCAGCACCACTTAAAAGAAGTGGATGAGAGGTCACTTTTCTGAATTTCTTATGTCTGACAGAAAGAAGTTCACATCATTAAATTGCAAGAAAGTGTTCACAGCACAAAGCTGCCTCTTTGGTCATTTGGTGTAAATGGGTAACTGACAAAAGTATCTTGGTTGCATTTGAAAGCTCAAACTTTTCAAACACAGAGGAAAATATATTCTAATATATTGGACCTAGCTAGAAAGAATTAATATTTTAATTTGACCTTTATGTCTACATTGTGCAAATATATCCTAAGTTGTTCTGAATATTGACTCACAGAAACCTAAGATCTCAGACTGTGTAATTAGCTTGGCTTATACCTGCCAAATCACATTGGAGTTTCTCATCATTAAAGGTGCCAGTGAAGAAAAGCATGTCACAGATCTAGTAAGAAAAAAGAAGTGAGGCGTTTTTTTCATGTTGTTCTTTGATTTTCATCATGAAAAGCAGATAGATTGGCCTTTCTCCCCCCTTCAGCACAGAATCAATAAATTGAGCAAAGTTGTGAACACTGGCAGAATGACTAATATCAGTGTATCTCCTGTGGTGACCCAGGCCACTCTCATTCCCAAAAATGCATCTCTGTGGTTATTTTATAGCTGGTAGTGCAGCATGTCTTTAAGAAGAAATATTCCATAAATTCTGCCTGTGTTCACAGAGAGATGGCACATTGTTTATCCCAATAATGAAACAATTAGAACGCTTAGCAGGTATAAGAAGGACACGCTCTACGTATCTTCCAAATCTATTACCTTCTGTTGGATTCCTGCAGACTTTCCAATCTGCAGCACAGAATTAAAAAAGAAAAAAATTCTTTTGGTGTATTTTCTCTAAATTCAAATGTTTATTTACTTCATCACAGAATCACAAAATGGTTTGAGTTGGAAGGAACCTTAAAGGTCATCCCATCCCCCTGCCATGGGCAGGGACACCTTACACTAGACCAGGTTGCTCAGAGCCCCATCCAACCTGGCCTTGAAGACTGTCAGGGATGGGGCATCCATAGCTTCTTTGGGCAGCCTGTGCCAGTGCCTCACCACCCTCATGGTAAAGAATTTCTTCCTAATTTTCCTCCTTCAGCCTAATGCCATCCTTCCTAGTTGATCTTGAATATAATTCCATCATACAGCACTTTTTGGAGCAGTGAAATAAAATGTCACACTGTCCATCAGCCAGCTGGAGAAAAGCAACAAAATGGGTTGTACAGTTTGAAGAAGTCTATAGTGAATAGAAACAAATTTCAAGAAAAATCTTCTTTCCTCCTGGCCCTTACTCACCTACGTGTTCAACCTTAGGCACTTCAAATCTAAATGTAAACTTTCAGTAGCAAACCTGTACCCACATTAGCACAAGCTTGCTGTTTGTTCACTGACACGTATGAGTTGGGTCCTTTCTGTGGAAAGTCTCTAGAACTAATATTGTCTGTCCATCAAAGCGGACACATTCACCCTCACAGCAGTTGTGCAGTTAGAAGAATTTAAAGATTTGGTGACCTTGTCTACAAAGTCAGTGTCTTCTAAAGAATGCTTTTAAAGTTATTTTGTCCCTCTTTCCTTGCCCATATGCACAAGCAAATGTTTAGAATCAAAATACAGGGGGAAAAAAAACAAACAAACCACTGTGTATGCAAAATAAATGGGTGTGTCAAAAATTATATATTGGATTACAAAACTAGATTACAGTAGGCAGTCTTTGAGAAGGTCTGTAAACCAAATCATTAGAAGATAAATCAGTAGATAAGTACCATAAAGCACTAAGGAGAAACAGAAATAAAGGGGAAAGATACCTGAAAAATCTAAGAACAAAACTTTACAGCTAGGACACCATGCTGTGGAGCAAAAGGGAATCATCCTGTGAGTGCCCAATACATGAGAGCAGTAGCTGTAATCTGAGAATAAATAAACAAAAAGACTGTATTATGCAAAGCATTCTATAAGGAATATGGAACAGACAAGTTCATTAAGAATCATGATGGACATACTCTTTAAAAATCATCCCAACAGTGAAAAAACAGATGTGAATTTTGGTATGTAGGGAAAAACTGACTCACAGATCCTAATCTGATTTTGCAGGATATATAGAGTTTAAAATCTGATGTCTCAGGTGTACCACAACAGTTAAAGCTGATTAAAAAAATCAATGGGAATGTATCAAGGTAGTCAAAATTTTCAGTCATCCTCACTGAGCTTCAGACTGAAAGAAGAGAAAGAAATTAAAATCTTCTTCTGAGTAAACAATGAAGAAAAATAGAACGATTTCCGTAGGACAGGAATTTAGAAGAAACCCACAAGTCAGGCTTTCTTTAATGGCAGAATACAGACAGATAAAGGCTTTTCAGATTCCTTTTCTTTGATTTAAGTATTGGCAATTTATCTTTCACTGTGTGACCTTCCACTGTCTCCTTCCCCTGTTGTCTCTGAATGGGTTTCCATACAGTCTCCCACCCAAGACATCTCTTCATTAATCAGAATAGTCAGGGTTCTGCTTTTATCAAAATACAGTAGACTGGATTCTTATTTTTATGCAATAGTAGCAACTAAGCCAAACACCACACCATAAATATTTAAGCAGTTTATAGTCATGTCATCCAATTGTTCTTTAACAACACAACAAAAACATCATAGCAATAACAACCCAAGTATGAAGAAAATACTAAGGACTAAAGAAAGTTAGTCAATTTAGTCTTTAGTGGATTCATTTTGGCAGTTTGAAGCTCGTTGTTTAACTTTCATTGGGTTAAAATCCATGTAATATTGAAGCAAGTTTGCCAGTTAAAATAATTTCTGCCTGAAAACAGTTTACTCGTGATGGCTGCAAGGAATAAGTGAAACTATACTAACTACAAGAGATGAAACAATAATGCTTGATTATTTTTTCCCATTTGTTTGACATTTCTACATTTGGCAGTACACTGTGTATTGACAAAGAAACTGTTTCCAATACACACTCACTTTGTTAGTCAATTCATGTGTTGCTGGCATGGATTTTCCACACAGCAACAGAGGAGCAAAATATGGAAATGCCCAGCAATATGTAACTTGAAGCCCATAAAAACTGGCAGAATTATGAAGGCCTAGTATATAAAATAAGTTTTATTTTGTAGGCAAATAGATTACACTTTTGGTTTGAGATTTGGGGTTTCTTTTCAGCTTTGTTTTTCCTTACAAACTTCTTTTAGAAGATTTACATCCAGAGCTTCAAGCGTTAAATACAAACCTGTTTGTCTGTTTTCCAAGTAAAAGCAGATTTTGACTGAAAAATATGAAATTGTGAAAATTATGAGAACAGGCTCAACAAACTTGTGACAAGAGGCAAGCAAGGGATGTTCCAGCAGCCCACTCTCACCACACCAGATCAGAGGAGAATGTGGCTCAGACAATTCCAAGTTTTCCCTGACCCATATCTCAAGGACAGTCCCATTTTGTGGGCTGTCCTAGAACTGGGCACTTCAATTTTTCTTGTCACAAGGCCTAAAAATCTGGAGCTAAAACCCCATGGGAGTCCCAGATGCAGCTGGGGGCTCTCTAGGGGAGGTGAGGTAACAATTTTCAGGCTTCTGCACTTCCTGATGAAGAACTGTCTCCCGTGCTTCAGGGATGCTGGATAACTCTTGTGTTTCCCTAAGGTTTTCATTTCTCAGCTCCCTAGTCACTAGAGAATTAACAGGACACTGGAACACAGAAAGCCTGAGAAACCTCAAAGCTCTCTAAATTTCATTCTTAAAATTTCAAAATAGACTATTTAATGATGGTTAATATATTTGCCTACATATTCCTTCTGCTGGATATTCCTTTTATGTAAAAGTCCAGCTTTAGAACACAAAAGGACTTTCCCAAGGAATAGATAGTGTGACCTTTTCCCATACCCTGTAAGAAGCATTTATTTCTTCATAGGATAAAATATATGTTGAGCAGCTTATGCCAGAGAACAGATGGTAAACAACCCAAAAAGCAGAAAACAGAGTGCTACCAAAATATATGCTTTTTTCTTCTTTTTGCTTCTGTCAGACTGTAAATATTCGGACCGTGGAGAGTCTTTCACGGGAGGTTAGCATTTCTGAGATGTCCCACTGACAGCTGTGAAACTACTCATGACACATCCACACCTACGGGATAGAATCATGGAAAAGTGAGTCTGTAAAGTACCTCGAGAAGCTTCGTTTGGCACCTTGCCTCACACAAGGTCAATTTTATCTTTGTCACTCCTGGCTGATGTTTATCGAACCTATTAATAAAGGTGTCCCATGATGGCAGCTACAGTTTTCTCCAGCAATTTATTCTGTTCCTTTCTATATCTTTATCATCAAAATCTTCATAGTATCTGATCCATGCTTCTTTGTGCTGGAGTCTAATCTAATTACTTTCTTATTTTAGTCATCATGGGCACGGTGAGCAAATTTTCCCCTTCCTTTTTGCGAAAGAAGCTTTTCCCATACCACAGGGTTTGCAAATATGTGTTAGAGACTGGAAACACATTTTCTTCTTTTTATTGTTTTTTTTCAGTTATCAGCCTGAGTTGATAAAAAACTAGGTCTGGACATAAAATTTAAAACTTAGCACAACAGTAGCTGTAAGAAAAGTACAGGGAAAAAATGTTGACATATGCCAAAAGTTCATCGAGTAAGTGTTTATCATCTCTGCATGTTACTAAGCAAAATGGAGGGAGTGAGAGGAGAGAAACTGTCTTTTGGAGGTTTTGTTTGAGGTTTTTTTAGTTTGGTTTTTTTAATACTAATCCTTTGATTGAAAGACAGCAAAAGAGCAATTTAGTAAAAACTAATTTTCTGTTGGAAATTGCTTTCAACAGAATATTTTTGACCAGGCATGTTACAAAGATTCAAAAGATAATGTCCCTGTCAATCTTCACCAGCCTCTGAATTTTGTTTACATCTTCCTCCAGCAGCAAAACAAAAAACTTTAATTTTAGATTCACCATGAATTTTATGTGCTTGCACAAAACACTTGTTAAACCTTTAGCAGTTAGAACCATTCCTTGAAAGAGTCTTGGAAATTTCAGGTTGTGCCTCTGTTTACAGCTATCTATTTAAGTTTTTCACAGAGTGGAAGCAATGACACATCTGTTGCATGGCCTGCATTGATTTATATCTCATTCAGGGACATGGTGAAAGCACTTGTGTTTGGACATGGAAAATTTGAACTTGCTTCCGAAATTCCAGCTGGGGCAACCAAACTGAACACGCAGGAAGAAAACTCTCAGGTAAACGTTTTGTCCTTGCTTCCGTATATCCAGCTCCCTTGTTGTGGCTTTCTAAATTTGATCACTTTGAAAAAGCTGTCATAAATCTCTTAAAACTCCCGATCTATCATAAATCTCGAAATTTATAACAGTTGAAGACATAGCTTAGTTTTGCTAAATTCTTCAAGTAGAGCTTGTTCTAAGCTTATTCTTAAAAATTTTAGTAAGATTTAAAATTGCAGTGAAGTTAAAATATTCCATTTACATGCCTTATAAGATAAAATTAATGACACTTACAGCCGTATATATTTTAAGCACTTGTCTTTATATATCTAAGCAAAATGTTGGACTGTCCTGACTCTAGTGCCAGAATAATTTTGTCCAGAGATATTCAGAATATCTATGTTAGCATGGCATGAATTTACTCTTTAGTCATTATTTTCCCTGCTCTGATGAGCTAGTGAATCTTACCTCTTACTGTCCTTGCTGAGCTCTGGAAATTCTTTGTAACTTCTAAATATATTATCATAACAAACATAGAAAATATGCCCAACATCAGTGTTTAGAAGAGCTCACCCTCACCTCATGTACAATCTTTCTATACACAGGGTGAATTTCAAACTAGAGAAACTCAAGTACTTGTTGAAAATTAACTTTCATTAGCTATAAAGGCCTGAAAACACTGACAGAACTGCTACCAGACATTGTCCTTTTTGTTACAGCAAGAAGCAGAGAACCCAGCTTGTTTTTACATAACTAAAAAACTCAGCAAACCAGAATCCACACAGTTTAGCACTAAAATAATCAAACTAAACATTTGAGGGGCAGCTGCAAGAGGGGCTATGTCGTAAGTGACTTCACTGGCCAGAGGGATTTGGAGAAAGAATTGCAGGACAAATTGAGACAGACATTACCTTTATCATCAGTGTTTCAGCATCTTAAGCCACAAATATTCTCCTGAATCATCATATGGAAGATCTGTATTTTTAATGACTTCCACTATTGATAGGTCAGTCTTATAAGCACTGAATAAGCCTCTTTTACAAGTCTATGTTCTTCTTAACACTCTTTATAGACACTATAGAAAAGTTTTAAATGTCATATTTGATTTGTGTTTTATTTGAAATGGAAATAAGCAGCCCACATAGGTTTAATAATTTATCTAGTGTATGGTTTGAAACACCAGGGTACACGGCTTGGATGTCAAAATACACTGTATGGAACTGGATTGTTTAGTAAGTCTTAAAGGCAGCTATTCCAATAGTTATTCTAAAGCAAATCGGTTTTTTCTCCTAGAGTTTGTTTCTATGGGACAAGTCCAAATTTGATCTTGTGGCTAGACCCTTTTTGGTGCAATCTTTACACAAATCTAAAATAAAGAATGGGAGAAAGTGATTTTTCCCTTCCAATCACTGCATTAATCCCTAATGAATGACTGCAGCGTTGTTTTGGTGCTGAGTATTGCTTTAAACAGTTGGACATAAACACCAGGTATCCAGCTTACCTTCCTGAAGCACACACAGGGTTGGGTAGACAGAAAACCACAGCTGAATTTGGCCCCAATCCGATTCCACTGTCGAACTGCAGAATCTGTAGAAAGCAGTAGAACTGTTCTACTTGCGCCTAGTAATTAGAGGAGAACACAAGTAGCTGGGAGAAAATTGCTAAGGAGGGAAACAATTTAACACAGAATAGAAAGTGTATTAAAAGCAGACCCAGAAAAGAGCAAAACCAAAACAGCATGAAAGCACTGGGAGCGTGCTGCCTTCCCAGGCACTGGGGTCGGAAGTTTGGGCTGGGGGCACTTCTCCCATGTTGGACCGTGATGGAAATGTTGCAGACAGCACAAAGGTGGCTCTGTTGTCTCTGGGAGGAGCACTGGCAGCAGAGCTTGTTGGGAGCCTCACCACAGATCAGCAGGAGAGTCTGTCTGAAGGAGCCTTTTGCCCTGCTACCCGTCCTGAGAACAGGGGGGTGGTGCTAAACTCCAAAAGCAGCAGAAACAGGTCCTGATGCCAGGGGAATTAAAAAGACACTGGGTAGAGCTGAAAAAAGTGTTCTATAAATCATGGTGTGAAGGTTATAAAAAAGTAATTCAGATCGTTCTTTCCCCAGTCTCAAACCCAGTCATCAAGTAATGAAGTACAGCACCTATTTCCTAAAAACAGATTTTGCCATTTGTTTTTCTTTTTAAATTTTTTATTTTTTTGGCACAATCACTTACTTAGTGGATAAAAGGAATGCAATATATCTGTCTGGAGTCTAGTAAAGTGCTTGATATGATAAGTTGCAGAATTGTACTGAAAATTATTTCCCAATGACTTGCAGAGAGCATTGTCATGAGGGCTGAGAGCTGGCTGTAAAATAAGGGCTCAAAGTATTAGATTTGGAGTGTAGGGGAGAATATTTAATAGCATTCTGTAGAGAGACATTCAGTTTAACGTCTTTATTAATAATGCGCATGTGGGAGTAAAAATACATTAATGAAATATGCAGGTGAGAATAAATTAGAACTTGAGGTGAACACCAGAGAGCACAAAGGCATAATACAAATGGGACTGAGTGAGATTAAGGACTCAGGCAGAAGATTACAAAATGAGCTTCAAATGGGAAAAATACAAACTAATATGTTTGAGGAAAATAATGAAAAATACAGATATTCGCAAGGTCTGAAAAGCCGGGATGAAGGGTAAGACTGAAAGGTCTCAAAGTAGTACTTTGTTGAAAACTGAGTGAAAAATTTCAGTGTATATGGTCAGTTTTTTTTAGTTCTGTTCAAGGCTTCCTTCTTCAGATAACAAAGATACCGTAGCATCTCTGACTTCAGTACTCAAGAACACAGGACCTCTTTAAAATTAAAATAAACAAACAAACGAAAAATCAGTTTTCAATTCCCACAACTGATAAAAATAGTGACAAAGGAGTTTATGATTTCATTCTATTTCAGCAGTGACATAACTATAACAAACAACCACAAAGTACCACACAACGAGAAGATCCAAGGACCCTGACCTGAGAAATGGAAACAGACCGTGGTTTGATTCATTTGTGTAGCCAGATTGCTTTCTCCTCGGGTTGTTTGGATGAAGAAGTGATTGATTTTAGGTTGGATGCTCATTACATCACAATGATCATACCACTGTGACCATATCATGTGATTTTAGGTTATACAGAATACTATGGAGTGTATTTGATTCAGATCTCATCTAGGTCTTTACCCTGACAAAACAGAGATCTGGGACTCTGCACACAGGTTTTCCAAGACCAGAAGGAAAAACTCTTTTGGGGAAATTATTGGGAGTTGTTGGAACGTATCAATAAAGCATGCACAGGACAATAGAAAAGCGCCTTGAAAAATGTATAGAAGACAAAGTAAGTCATGTCTTGAAGAACTAGCAAATATTTGGATCTGTAAGGTTTTTTTAACAACAATTGCTTTATTTTATTTATCGCTTTTTAATTTTTTTTTATTCCCTACATTAAAATTGCTATGAATTCTTCTTCTCCCTCCTAAATTAATAATTCTGAGTAAGAACCAGATATTTTTTCAGGTATAATCATTAGCACTTGTTAAAGGCCTTCACATGCTCTAGGCTGTGTCTTGTTAAGATTATTAAATGAATCTTTCACTCACCTCCTGGTTATTTTCCAATTTGTTTGAAGATGGCTGTAATTAAATCTCTTTCAGAAAAGACAAATTCCCCTAACAAGGGGCAGTTTGCAGCTCAGAGCTCCAGGTATTCTCTCCATGATCCAAAAGCAGCTTGTGTCACACGAGCTCTAGCAAGAAAAACTTTCTATTCTGCTTTTTTTTTTTCTTCTTTCTGCAGTGCTCAACAGTTTTCAACGCTTCTGCTTCCAGGAACTCCTCTGTTTCATTTGAAATTCCTACAGATCTTTCTGGTGCTGTCTGACCGTTGTTCACATCTGAACTTCTTTATTTTGGTTGCTCACTGTACACAAGGCTATAAGATAAGGGGGGCAAGAGGCCTCTAGGTAGGGTGTACGCATTCTTTTGTCCTCTGCACTCAGACAAAGGGCAAAGTGAGAACTGCTTGAAAGCCAACTAGTTCAGATTTAATGGCACACTGTTTAGCAAGCTGACAGAAAAAAAAACCTTAGTGGCATGCTGGTTGAGAAAGTATTGAACTGATGGGGATGCAAAACAGAAAAGTGACAATGGAAAACAGACAAGATACGAAAATTACAGCACAGGTTGGGGTTTTTTGGCAGGGAGAGTTGAGGCGGGAGAAGAGGAGGTGGTGGTGCTTTGTACTTTGCTTTTAAGCTTACGAGTGCATTACATTATCTCCATTACCAGGTTTTCTTCTGTTTGACACAAAAAATATTTCAATCACAAGATTATATTGTGCTTTTGGGTAATGTAAGAAATGTTGACATCTCCTGAGATAATGGCATTTTGTGAAGCAACTATCCTTGGGTTTTTTTGACTTTCAGTGCATAACATGAAGGAGTTTAGATGCAGATGATATACTGGGTCTCTTTGGAAGCTTGAAAACAGATTGTTACTTTGCATAATCAAGTTACTGATACCCAGTGATGAGTAACTCTATGTGAACCACAGACAAACATTTCTAAAATAAAACTGCAAACATGCTGACTTGTTTATTGGCACAAATTACTTTGGGTTCCTCTTAAACACTGTTTTCTCATCTCCCAAAAGTGGCAAATAAATAATTTAATCAGTAACAGCTGTCTTGATACCACCACAGAAAGGTAGGCCGGTAGTCAAGGCTGTGAGGACAAATCCATCTTACACTTGTGCTGTGGCCACCAATAAATTGATTTGAAACTGTAAAGCACTATTTAAGTGCTAACTGCTTATTTTGTCTTGAGCTGCCTAAAATATGTGCTACATTTTCTGAGTACTAGTATTTGTCTTGTTGCTCAGATATTGTCTGTCTTTATTAATAAAATTATGAGAGAGCACACACACTCTAAGTAGTATTTAAGATTTGCGTAGACCCATCCTTTCTGAAAATAGCACTGAACTTTGTTCATTAACTCTCCCAAGACTATCAGCTCTATTACGACAGTGAATATTCTGAGTGTTATGAAGTAATTGTGTACTACATTTTCTAAAACTGAAGAATCAGTTTTCTAAAACTGAAAATTGAAAAATCCTCAAGAATGAGGTATCAGTATTCACAAAGATAAAAAACATTAAAAAACCCCTCAAAATGTACCTTAAATTGTGGAGTACAAAAGTAGAACTAGTTTTCCTGTATCGTGGAAATTAGACACAATTAAGACATGTAGAGAAAAAAAAAATAAATCTCTTATCCAGTTTGCAAGTTTCATCTGTGATTATGACAGTTATCTAAACATAAATTATATGACTAGGTCCAGAATTAAGTACTATGATATTAAAAGTGTTGGACATGAGAGAGGGGATTAAAATGTTAAGGTGCTTGACCTAAGTTCTATTAGTTTTATCTCATTTCATCCTTGTTTTTTTGGGTTTTTTTAATTTGGTTTTATTTATGTCATACCTTTTTCTGCTACATAGCTGCATTGCTGCAAAGATATTAAAAATATCTCTTCTCCCAGGTTCATCTTCAACATTTTCCACAAGCTGGTCTCATAAGCTATTTGGGGAGGATTGTGCTAACTTGTTCTCCTGTTGCTAGATTATCTAAATCTCTCTCAAATAACAGTGGCAATATTTTTACTCAAAAAATTAAACTTGACTCACAAAATGTTTGCAAACACAAATAACTCTTTCTTTCCCTTTGATGGATGCACCTTTCTGGCATTCCAATCAAAATTAGCAATTCCTTCTTGATTGGTGTAACAAACGCTTATTTCTATGGAATCAGGATGGTTATTTTCCAATTAGTATTTTAGAAACTGATACTACTTTTCCAGTATAATTCCTATGGTAACATATTTCAGATTCTTCAATTCACGAATAATAGATATTGTTTAAAACAGTCGTTGATTGATCGAAATTGCCCAAATGCTTCTCCAGCTGGTTTCCACTTTTTGTTGAATTTTAAAAATGTGTTGGTGTTTTTAAGCTAGGTCTTGCTACAGACATTTTGTATCTTTTATAATGTGAACAGCCACCTAGACGTTTGGAGTTCCTTATGTTGTTCCTTTCTTCTGAGACGGACACTGCTACCATACAAGATGATGATGATGAGACAGTCTAAGGATAAAGCATGTTTGGAAGGCACTCGGCATATATTATTAAACGAATGGGAAAAGATCATTTAAAGCAGCAGATGATTAGAAAGGAAGGCATATTTTACTTGCAAATAGGGCACAAGTTGGCAAGTAAACTTGAACAGGTTTTAATACTATTGAAATGTCATGTTAGTACTTTGTGAACATTTGCAGGAGGAGCCTTTGCACCAAAACACTCCCGCTAAAAGGAGTCCTGGGAGAATATTTCTGTAAGGAAGAAATGACTCTAATGAGGGAGATACTATGAACTTGTCAGAAATATTGCTAAATTAGTGGACATATGCTGTCTTGGTGCTACACATCTTGTGGTAAATAGATTTAAATTTATTTAAACGTTGGAGCACTGTGTAATGAAGTCTTGGAGGAAATTCATATTAAAATCAAAGTTCCAGGTCCTTTGTTAAATATTTGATTTAGTATGCCCCACATTTTCAGCAGTAAAGTATCCATTGAAGTATACAGTAATCATCTTTTCCCCTCATTTTATTGTTTCTGACTAGTTTTCAGATAAATTGAAAATAAGAATCCCACAATTTTGAGATCAAGATTAGTTAATGGCTTAGCTTTGTCCCCTGGAGCAAAAGACCTCTGTGTCTGAGGACTAGAAGACAGCTTGGAGTTGGGGAAAGTATCTGACAAGGTTAATGCTGTTGCAGTTCTATCTCTGTAAGACTTGGAAGAAATTTCCTATTTTTAAATTGAGGAGAAATAGATTCAAAACAGAGGTGGAAGCAAAAATCCCAAATTGTTACTGATCCTCTTCAGCATATCCCTTCAGGTAAAAAGAAGATGTGAGGAAAAGGACAATGTAGGGAAAAGATGAAGAATGATGAGAAAGGATAAAAAGAGGGATCTAAAATATGCAGTCAAATGTCTGAGATCCTTGACATAAGCAAGGAAGTAGACAGAAATCCATGCTATACGTTCCTGATGACTTAAAATCAATGCAATAAATAGAAGAAAAAGTATAGCAGCAGTAAGCAGGAAAATTAACACATTTCATAGCCTATGGCACATAGATTATAGCTTTTTCTTTTTTTTTAAAGTTGGCTGATACATACATTGATTGAGGCTGTAAAAAATAGTTTGTTGTTATTAAAATAAAAATGTTAATATCATTTGGGATTACAAAGGAAAACAATTAAGACTAAAAGGCATACCTAAACTGATGTGACCAAACCTTTCCAAATTCCTCAGGCAGCACAGAACTGAAGATCAGGCAGTGAATTCCCCCATTACTCCAATGAGATTATGGACCTAGGCTTGAAGTTAACAGCAACCTTTATGCTTCTCTCACATCCTCAAAATTACAGGAGGATTTAATTGAAGGACAAGAAGAATCACTGTAAGGCTGACATTTCCACATGCATGGGCACAGTACCAAATTATAAGTATTATACTATTATTATTATATTAATAATCTATAATATTATTATATAATATTTATAAGCATTATTCATTGACACAAGAGGATTTTCTTTCCCTCAGTCCTGTGTTAACACATCTAGGACACACCCTGTTAATAATCAAACAATTTGCTATCTAAAGTTTAGATGGCAACTTTAGATACAACTTATTTCAGTTAAGTACAGAGTATAACAAAAATCTAAAATACAACCTGCCTTTGACTACACTAGAACTCTGTTAATCATAAAACTTTTGAGTTTTGCTTTGATTTTTTAATGGTATCTTTTCATTAAATTAATTTGTCATAACATTTACTTTGTGATGAATATCAAGACACATAATAGGTTGTGTAACATGGNATCCTTGACATAAGCAAGGAAGTAGACAGAAATCCATGCTATACGTTCCTGATGACTTAAAATCAATGCAATAAATAGAAGAAAAAGTATAGCAGCAGTAAGCAGGAAAATTAACACATTTCATAGCCTATGGCACATAGATTATAGCTTTTTCTTTTTTTTTAAAGTTGGCTGATACATACATTGATTGAGGCTGTAAAAAATAGTTTGTTGTTATTAAAATAAAAATGTTAATATCATTTGGGATTACAAAGGAAAACAATTAAGACTAAAAGGCATACCTAAACTGATGTGACCAAACCTTTCCAAATTCCTCAGGCAGCACAGAACTGAAGATCAGGCAGTGAATTCCCCCATTACTCCAATGAGATTATGGACCTAGGCTTGAAGTTAACAGCAACCTTTATGCTTCTCTCACATCCTCAAAATTACAGGAGGATTTAATTGAAGGACAAGAAGAATCACTGTAAGGCTGACATTTCCACATGCATGGGCACAGTACCAAATTATAAGTATTATACTATTATTATTATATTAATAATCTATAATATTATTATATAATATTTATAAGCATTATTCATTGACACAAGAGGATTTTCTTTCCCTCAGTCCTGTGTTAACACATCTAGGACACACCCTGTTAATAATCAAACAATTTGCTATCTAAAGTTTAGATGGCAACTTTAGATACAACTTATTTCAGTTAAGTACAGAGTATAACAAAAATCTAAAATACAACCTGCCTTTGACTACACTAGAACTCTGTTAATCATAAAACTTTTGAATTTTGCTTTGATTTTTTAATGGTATCTTTTCATGAAATTAATTTGTCATAACATTTACTTTGTGATGAATATCAAGACACATAATAGGTTGTGTAACATGGTTTTTACAGGATAAGTCACCCTCTGGAGGATAACAAAGAGAATATTCCAAGTGAGAGGGACTGCAAAATCCTTCTTCCTGATCTGTGTTATTCTCCCTATTTGCAAAATATGATATTTATAAAACGTATGATCATGCAAATGTTATTTTATTGTCCCAGCCTACTTCTCATAAAACCTCTCCCTTTCCAGTGCTCCACACACTTTAACTGTCACACACAAAAATTAATGCTATAGATATTTTTATTTATATATTTACATGTTATTGATATTCTCCTGTCAAAGGCAACAGTTTTGTAAGATAGAAATAGTACCACTTTTCAGTCAGCTGCCTTACTTTTCCAGCAGTAATATATCCAAGTTCCTGTTGCATACAAATTTAACACAGGTAATCATCTGAAATGGAAGTGTTACATATGGAAGAAAGGTTGGTTTTTCTTTTAAAGTTGAGATATGATTGGATTTTTTTTGTTTTGTTATTTGAGAACAAAGGGAGATTTGACTTGTGTTTGGAAATTTGGTAATAATTTCATTGAAAGATTCTAGTGCCCTCACTCTTTTGACCAGACAAGCATTTTCTTCTTGCAAGCATGTTCCAAGTCCCAAATCAGTGAAAATGTTTTTTTCTTATACTTTATACTCAAAATCAGGAGTATAACTTAGGCTGTTGCAATGTAATGTACATATGATATTCCCAAAGTATTTGTTTTTCCTCCTACAGTTGTTTGCCATGTACCACGGTGCAAGGCTTTCTGAGTGGTGAAAAAAATTGATACACACAAGAAATTAATAGGAAGAGGAATATACAGAACCAGATCTTGATGTTTCTATTTAGACAGTGAACCTAGATGATATTTACTACACAGATTTTCATCCTATAGTAGCAGTGTTTTTATTGCATATTTTACGATTTTTTATTGTTCCATAGAGGGGTTGAAGAAACAGTGCAAATATTACCTGTAGTTCTTGAATTTCGAATAGTGAACCTCAGGTGACACTGAATTATTGATCAGAGCACATTCTCAACACAAAGGCCAGAGGGAGAGTACTCACACTTTTCAAACAAACCCCATCTTGATATAGAACACTAAGTGTTAGGTAGTCTTATATCTTCAGTATTCTCCTAAGAATTCTTTTTGGAGCTTCATGGTTATTTCTTAATCAAAATTATTTTGCCCACAGTTTCTAAAAAATTGGCACGGCTTTTCAGAAGGCAGACTGTTCACCTAGTTTCTAAGCTTGGGACCAATGTTTATTTTTGCTATCTCAATTTGATTTGATGGTATGAGGAAGCTGTCACCATCTGCTTCTATCTTATGAGATTTGCCTAGCCGTGTGAAAAATAATGAATGTGACCAGAATGTGCAGGTTGGTGAAAAAAATCACCTGGATATGCTACTTTGATTTTAATGAAAAAGGAACAAATAATATAATGAACATTGTTGCATCCTCACACACATTTTCCCCATTTAAAAATGAGGCTAATGAAAATAATTGTCAAAGAAGAAAGATATTTGTGGCAAAATCACTTTCAGAACCTAGAGCAGAAATTTGATATTGTTATAAATTTATAAGTTATAAAGTTATAAGTTATAGAACTGCATTGTATTTGGAGGAAAGAATAAAAAAGGCTTAGATATCACCTGTAAAAGCATTAGCAAAGATATTAAATTTTTAATTAAATTATCAGTCAGAAATCTATATTAAATATCTATAAGAAAGAAAAAACTCAATATAAATATATGCATAGATGCAAAATCAGAAATATATATCTATGCAGAAACAGAGGATTTTCCTATGAGTAGCTAGTTCATTTCCAGGGTTGCTGAAATGGCTGGAAGCCCTGACTTTTACTGTCTCTCTAGTGTGTTCCATTTGCAAATGGAAAGTAAAAGCAGATTGTAAATTTTTCTGCTAACACCAGCACCTGAGACATTAACTAAGACAAGGATGCAGCAGTAGCCTCTATCCTCTTCATATTTCCTCCCGTCAGCTTCCTTTCTGCCCAGTAAGTTAGTCACAGAGGAAAGAAGGTGAGAAAAATCACTTTTACATTGTGATGAGTCTGTCCAAGTCATTTAAATTGGCTTGGAATAGCACTGCTCCAGGATAGGGGGAGAAAGCAGCTGTAACAAATTCGGGAAGGAATCAGTTGTTCACTTGCCACCACCTTTTCTTATCTCCCTGCTCAAAGATTTGCCATTTTCTTAGATAGACAAGAAAATAGACTGGATAAAAGGCTGCTGGTTTAATTTGTCTGAGATTCATTACTTTAGATCCTCTGAGATCTATTCAGAAAAACTTGTGATTTCTTTTGGAATTTTTTTACTTGTTGGAAAGCAAGTAGCAATACCTAGTCCAACTTCTTCCATAGCTGCTATTCCTTTCCGAGTTAAAAAAATTAAATACTTAGAGAAAGGAAAACGTCTTTGCTCACTGTACAAATAAACAGAAGCTTAATTCTTGTGCCAAACTTAGTTGTGTTTTCTTTTGAGTCCCTTTCAAATTCTGATTCTTAAGGCTGTGAGGAGTGTAAATGTACAACCTACAGTGTTTGCTAAATATTTACTCTAGGTAAAAAGAGAGAAAATCTCCTTGATCTTGTTGAGTTTTTTGGGAGGAGAGAAGGGGAAACCAAAACCTGCATATTTTAGTTCTTTGCTTCAGCTAAATGATGTCCATGAATACCAAATCCCACGTGTAAATCTTCCAGTATCCTCTTGTACAAACTACCCCTTCAACCTCCACTAACTTCATCAGCATCCACATTCTTGTTTTTTCAAAGCCAATATTAAGTTCTGTTTTGTTTTTAAAAATTACAGATATATTATTTTAAACATAAAGCCTTGTAATCATAATGATATTCACTTGTCTTGTGTTTTCCTTTATCCTCCATAAATTTTTCTTTCTTGAATGTTTTCCTGGCAGAGCTCTACTTCTAATTTGTTGCCATCTTTTCTTTGCTAATATTAATACTCTGTTTACAACAATTACCATAATTCATTCTAGCTAAAGGTTGAGGCCTGAAAAAAATATTGTCCATCTCCAATTTTTAAAAGCACAAATCACAGTGAATAATGTAACTTCAATTCCAATGTGGAAGTATTATTTCAAAGAGAATGACAATAATGATCTTTAAATTACATGACCCAATTCTCCTTTGACTTTTATGTTTTCCTGTAAATCAGGGGTACATTTTTGAAGGCTATAAAGTTTCACTGACCTTTAATTGTAAAGGTAACTGAAGAAACAGGTTGTGTTTTTAATACCTTCACACAGAAATAAGACACGGATCCCCACGCTTAGAGACTCTATTTAGTTTTCTAAGTAGAGAACTCTAAATAGAGAACTCTATGAAAAGAGGAGGCAAGACCAGGGACTGCAGATAGGCCTTGTGGCATTTCAGAGGGCTGAAAACAATACCCACTCCTCCACCCCTTGGGCAGCAGGCAACTGGTGTCCCCTCAGCACACAAAAAAGAATGTCCCACACTGTTCCTTACTCTGTGAAAGTGAGAACCTTCAGCAGAAGGCTAGGACCTTTCAGTTGACATGGGAAACCCTGAAAGTGCCTTCTTCTCTTCTTTGGGGAAGCTTTCAGGTTAGAAGTTTATGCTGTGTCAAAGATTTTGTATAGAATTGCTGTTGTATTACAAATATAATAATAATTGCAATTAAAATCCCCCACAATCTTTTTCCCCAACACAATGAACAAACGTGATGTTTGTAAAGTCAAGTACTGAAGTTGGAAATCTTCCCTGTAGCCTTCAACAAGCTTATGCCTTCAGTTTTCAGCCTCTGCCATTATTATTTTCTTTGCCTCTTCTTTATTATCTCTCTGCCTGGTTACCTTTCCTCAAATAAATTTTGAATTTTTTAGGTGCTAATCTTGTGATACCAGCAGTAACAAGAATTGGTGGTTCGGTGTAGGTGGAAACTTCTGATATTTTAGTAATGAACATCTCCACAGATTAAATGTGAAGTGTTTTCTTTTAAAGGCTGTGGCCAGCACTGAAGCTTAGGGTATGATTTTGTGCATGGGAAGGAGATGGACAAAAGAGTGTACAGAATATAAAGGGGTGGTAACTTCCCATTCCAGAGGGCAAGCTTTTGGTAAAACTATGGTTGCTTACAAGACTACATGCATGAACACATTAATATTATGTGATGAAACTGGAATTTCAGTGCCTGCAGAGCAAGGTGAAATTGCAGTTTCTAGTTCAGAGGAAATATCATTCATTTCTTCCCTCAAAAGTAGGAAGAGTAAAGAGAATGTAGTAGCATCAATGTTCCTCTTAAATCCGAACTTCTTTCACACAAATTACCAAAACAAACCAAGGGTATTTGAGCATTGTATTTCCTTATCAGCTGCTTTGGTTTTATTTGGTTTAGATTTTTATCAGTGCTTCATCCTTAAACACCAAAAACTTCCCTCATCATCAACTTATATTTTACTATGGCTGGACATTGCCCAGATAAAAGGAAAAGTGACCAAAATCTCCCAGCATGATCTTTTCCTAACATCAATATATTGACATCAGTAAAGTCTAAAGGATTATGACAGTTGTGCTGTCTGTGCCTGAGAAACTACAAGGCAGAAGACAAGCTGCAATAAGCATTTGGGTCAGGACTTGTGTCAGTGGAAGCACGGTGAACTTTCAAAAGAAACAGCAGGCACTGTAGGTTAGCCTCAAAAGAGATAGGGAACAAAAAGAGGGCTAGCTGTCTTGGCCTTTTGGCCCAGGGACAAAAAACCTCCAGTGAAGTGTTAGGAAATTCCTATGGGGATACATCTTAACTTAAAAGAAGGGCATTTCAAGTGCAATGGTTTTTAAAAGAATTTAAAAGGAATTTATAACTACAAACTTGAAGCCAGACTTCTTCCTGAGATTGCATGTCAACAGATATTTACAGTATGTTGTGGTCAAACTCATAGATGGTAGTAAAAATTCAGATGTAGTATGAAGGTATCATTTTAACTATAGACTTAGCCTTCTTTTTTTTTCCTGAAGCATTTTGTAATGTTAAAATTGTATTTAATCAGACAGGACACTTTCTGTGAAATTGAAGGCAATGCTAAGTTAAAAGAACCTCAGCTTGAGCTGGCAGAAAGCAATTTAGTTATTTTTGTAATTCTGATGTATTTCCAAGGTCACAAACAAGGCTGATTTATACAGGAAATATGAGTTAGAAAGGCTGTTTAAGCGAGCTGTAAATACTTTGCTTAGATGTGCCTAGATGGATTTATTTCTTCCATCAGCTGCACTGAAAAATTATGATTTACCAGTAATCTTATTTCACAATTCAGTGATAGTGATAACTTTTCTTGAAAAGAAATTATTCCCCCCCATATTCTGCGAAATAAACTGATATTCAAAGTAGATCACTCCGAATTTAAAAGGATGCCCTGGAACTCTGCTTATCCAAGGGACACATCTGCTGAGGAGTACTCAGCATAACAGAAACATGAACTGAGAGGGTCAGAGAAGTCTTTTACACAGGTGGCTGTTAATGAGAATGTTCCCTAAGTATTGGATGAATGGGGAAACACACAGATTAAATGAAAAATAAATTACCACACCCAATATGCTGCTTTACCAAGAGTGCTCTTCCAAACATCTTTTCTCATGGTCGCATCTTCACCGTTGAGGAAGATGTCACTACTGAACCCAGCCAAATATTACTTATAATGTGGCCCATCGGTTTTTTACTTATTCTCCAGGGATTCAGTCAAAATATTCTAACTGATGTGTTTGAGACAGAAAATAATAAG
The DNA here is from genome assembly GCA_013397175.1 of Platysteira castanea. Taxonomy (NCBI): domain Eukaryota; kingdom Metazoa; phylum Chordata; class Aves; order Passeriformes; genus Platysteira; species Platysteira castanea. The sequence continues at coordinate 26,220 of VYXC01004519.1, forward strand.
CATTCGTCTCAATAATCTTGTTATGAAAAGATATCCGGGGTGTAATCAGCTCTTTCACCTCCTTGGGAATTTGCTTAGAGATAGGACTCAGGTCCAGCTCTGTGATGCTAAAATCAGTGGCAGCTGGGTTGAAGAGTTGGTCTTGGCAGGCAAAGGCAACAAAGCACACATTCATAGCATCACACAGCTTAAGTTGTTGTCTCTGCCTCAAGCACAATATTCTCATTTTTCAAAGTTTCTCCATATCTGGGGCAGGAGATGAGTTGGTTCAAAGGAAAGGAGATTGCTGTCCTGCTAAAAAATTTTCCTCAGAATAAAACCTGATCTCCTGGAAACAGCCACCTCCTCCCCTCCCCAGGCTTTACAAAATGCCCTAAAGGTAGGAAGAAATACTCTAAGAGAGAATACTGAGAAGGTGACAAGAAAGAGAAAGGCACAGCTATTTATTTGTCTAAAAGATGCTCATTCCTATGGACCTCAGGAATAAGGAAAGCAGTGATGAATTACAGGCACATTCAGGGAGGGCAGGAAAGAAGTCAGACAAATGAACATGGTGGGAACTGTGATCTCTCCATAGCAAGCAACCTTCAAATGAATAATTCAAAAATAAGTGTTCTGAGATGGAGTAAGGTTAGTAAAAAATTTCATTTTTATAAGTTTACTGAAAAAGAAACTTACCTCTTATGTCAAACAAAAAGAAGTATTCTAAAGCAGGGTGGTTAACCTGCACATGATTCACAGGTTCATTTTTAGGTTAGCGTTTGGACTTGGACTTCTTACCTTTAAAGCAAAAACTTTGCTTTAGCCTTTTTTTAACAAAATTGCTCCGTACTTACCTTTGACCCCAGTAATTCAATACCTGCTTTTCATAACTGCAACAGTATCTGGAACTTTGCTTAAAATTACAACAGCAGCATCAGAGGAAACAGGGTAGGAAAGAATCTATAGCTTCTCTGAAATGCAAACAAGGTAAATGGTAGAAAGCAAACATAAAAGTCTACAGGCTGATAAAGTTTATTGGTTTTTCATTACTTACAGTCATTATTGATACAAGAACCCGTCACTGTAAATTTATTCTGAGACACCTATTAACCAGTAGACAAGAAAAAGATTTAAATTCTTACTCCTACCTTGTGGGTAGAAAGAAAGCATCTTTTTAAACAAGCCACTATAAAGAGCTGATCAGTGACTAATTGCCAGCCTTAATCACTATTCTGCCCCATTATTTCTTACATCGTGTGACACTTGGACATTTAAAACTCTCCATGAGTTCAAAGTTAAAAATGGATTATAAAATTAAAAAAAGAAAAAAAAAGAAAAAAAGAAAAAAAGAAAAAAAGAAAAAAAGAAAAAAAGAAAAAAAAAAAAAAAAGTTTGTCATTGGCTCTCAAAAGGGCTGAGTTTTCCAAAGCTGTTCCTCCTCCTTTGTCTGTTCAGGAGCACAAATCATGCACAACGAAGCTTGTGAAGTGCAAGGAATTTTTAAGTGCCCATATTGTAATAAAAACTCACTCTTTTTGTTGTTTGTATGAGTTTTCCTCTCCAGCTAAGAGCATCGCATACACTGACTAACAGAGCTTTCAGCTAAATTCAAGGCACCAGCCAAGAGAACACAAAGGACTGAAAAACCTCTACAAGAAGAACAACAAATCAGTTATTAGTCTTTTGCATCAAATCATTTGTTATTCTAAAAATTTTACTGCAAAAAGAAAGCTGCCTGCCAAAATGTCTGTGACATATTCCTGCATTAGGGAGTTTTCTGCCTTAGAAGGAGACATATTTTGGGGAAATGGGGGAAAAGACACAAGCAATGACAATAAAGAACTAGGATTAATTTAATACTGTTTTTCCTTTCCCATAACTCTTCTCTGAGTGACATTTCTATTTCTTCAGTACCCATATTCATACACTTACATTTTCTTTTACTGTCACTGTTCTTTTTTTCCTCACACACTTTACTCTCCAGTCAATAGGTGCTGTTTTCCTCCCTGAAAACCACAGACACATAGCAGAGAAATTCCTGCAGTGCATTTGAATCCTTGGGGTGGACAACACTGGGTAGCCAGTGGGTAGTGCTGGTCTCAGAGCTGACCGTGCCCCAACAGGAAATGAGAAAAGACATCCAACGATTTCCTACCACAAAAAGAAAAATTGAGGTCGCTACTCTACTGGAGAACTGTGATCCTTCAGCAAAAAAAGTCCCACACAAGATTATAATTCATCTGCTATAAATATGAAGGCAATTTCCTCTCTATAAAATTGCTTTTCTGTTTCCTCAGAATTCACAGATTTATTCCAAGGCTGATGTTCTGGGAAGGTGGCAGGTCACAGGTAATTTTAATCCCAATGCAAGTAAACAAAAAAAAGTAAAAGCAAATAAACTCTTTGTTTTCTTGAAAGAAAGTAAAATTACTAGGAGACCAGTTGAACTGGAAAATGAAAGCCAGAAGCAGTCATTTGAGAGCCAATAAATAAGGTTTAAAATTCAAGAGAATCATATTGCAGTAGCTGATCCATTACTGATACTGAGACAATAGGTCTGCTTGCTGCTATTCTTGATTAATGAGAATGTGTTTTCTCTTCTCAGTTATGGCCCTTTCTGGGCCCATACTCTTTAATTTTAGCCATTATAAATATTTCTCAGGGTTCAGCTTGTGCAGTCCTGAAGGAGCACAGTAAAGGGCATCAGAGGAAAATTCCTTGCCCAGGAGCATTATAAAATCTCCCTCAAGCAGATTAAAAAAAAAAAAGACAATATATTTACTGGAACTCCAGGGATCTTGTTTAGTATCAGAATCATATCATTGAGAAGCTTTTCTTAGTGTGGACTTGAACAAATTGGAAAGCAAGATACAGTAGTAGCACAGTTCTGATATAACAAATTGCTCTTTATTTAAAGTTACTTTTTAAATACAAGTAAGATTTTAAAGCCTGTCAAAGATGGCACGCAAAGATAAAAATAAAGAAGTGTCAGGAACAAAAATGTTCTTTTTCTCTTCCTCTGAATTAATTTGCATGTCAGTCAAAAAATCTGTCAATGCATATGCAATATAAGCACCATGACTTACACTACTCAAAGCGTAGGAAAAAAAGAACAAGAAGAACTGAAGAAGAGGAAAGTGACAGCTGTGATGAGCAAGGAATCTTCCCATCTACAGTATGTATTCAGCTCTAACAATACACCCAAAGATGGTGAAGAAACGATGACAGAACTGTCAATTATAGCTGAGCCGAGTGTAAACAGAGATACAAAATCTGCTGAGCAGAACCGACACCAGGTGGTGAGGCTCCTCCTCTGCCGACCCACCCCACCAGGCAGAGCACAAACCCTGCTGAGCAGCAGGGATCCCACTCCCTGCTGACAGCCTTCCCAGCCTAAGGACACGGTGCTGGGAGCAGCTTTCAGCAGAGAAAAGGCTAAAATAAATATGGTCCTAACGAGAAACTGTAGGCACAAAAGGTGTTGGTTGACACGTAAATCAGATTATTGATTGCTGCATTTCGGATTTATCTGAACTCCAGGAAAGGGAATGACTTGGGACCCTCACCTAAAGTCTGGTTTGCCCAATTGAAGAAGATGTACAGATTCAGCTTGTTTAGAGGGTTTTGCAGCTTGCTTAAAGGTGTCTTTCAAATAAATCTTTAACTGTAATCTTTGCTTCTGTCCTAGTTTAAGATGATTCTGTTTTCCAGCATTCAACATGATGAGGACTGGGAGGTAAATGAATGTTTTTTACAACACCATTAATCAAGCTAAAACCAAATTTACAAAATTGAGCCAAATTCAAAAAAAATCCCACAAACTCCTTGTTTTGGAATCTGAAACCGGATTCCAAACTTCAGGCTTTTCACTTATGAAGGACCCTAGGAAACAGTGTCAGCTTGTCTTCTGTTCCCACTGGGTAAACCTTGGATGCGACCAGCAACCCTGCTCAACGCATAAGGTGGGACAGAATTCAGTTTCATCATTGTACTAGAAGAAAAGAGCAGCAAGGAAGAGTGGGAAAAAACCCAACCCACAAACCGACACAAAAAAGCTTAACATCACTTTAGTCTCAAGAATAAGTAGCTACAAAAAATTGCATGAAGAAAGAAGAAATGTTGCATGAATTGCACGAATTGCATGAAGAAAATTGCATTGTTGAATAATAAGTTCCTCTTTTTTACATATATTCACATATAAATTGTGCTCCAATGATGGATTCGAAGGTATCAACCCAGGCAGCATGCCTTGCTGGACTGGCATTTTAAGTTATAGGTAATGCTGTGAAAAGTGACACATGTTAAACGTCCTTTAAGCCATTAAGGTTCCCTCATTCTGAGCTTGTTGCTCAGAGAAAAGCAGCCAAGCCTTTCTTCTAGAAACTGTCAAGGGATTGTATTATCAATCAAATTCTCTCTCAAGAAATAATGTTTACTGTGATAATGTTTTTAATTCATTTCCTCATAACACTCAGCCTTTATATGGGAGTTATTGTTTAATTCCTGTGTTTTAAGTGAGCAGTTTCAAACTCCCATTTCCAACCTGAGAATAAAGTGCCTTACTCTGCTATTCCAGACTTCATAGAAAACACTCAGATTCTTTTGATGATGTTTTTTGCAAAATTGATAGAGTGTATCTTTGGGGCAGAAAAGGTGTGGGTAAGAATATCATGGAATTCACTAGGAAATTGAAGGTACCTGATTTTCATTCTCTGCTCCAGTGCCTTTTGAAGATTTTTATATTAAGTAACCTATGAATAAAATACAAATACTATTACGGGATCCCGTGGGAACTAGACAGCTCCACCATACCATATCAGTTCATGCATATTTGCTTCTTAATTCTTTCTCTTGGTGTGCTAATTTTGTCAACAACAGCAAAAAATCAAACAACATGGTTGATAAGGCAGACTACTGAACAGCAAGACATCAAATTTTGTTCCCTTAACATTAAAGTTACTGCTCTAAAAGCTCAGTCATTATATTTAGAAGGTAAAGGAAATGTAAGGAAAGGAAATTTGAACTCTCAATTCTTTTTTTGCAGTTCTGCTTGACAATCAAAGAGATGCCTAAAGTGCCTATTCTCATAGGATTTAGGCATTAGGAGCTCAGCATGAAGCTACTCAGCCTCAAGTGGACTCAGACTTCTGTGCCAGGCAGATGGAGACTTTGCAGTCTCTAATACAGAGACATCTGGGCATGTTTCATTTTCCAAAGTCATAAGAAATGTGTTGCTAAGAACCCTACCTCTGGCCTTCAACACCTAGAAAGCAAGAAAGATTTTGGACTTGTAGCAACAGAACAGCAAAGTACCTTATGCATCTCTCTGGTAGCAAGGGTGATTTCATTTTAGAATAAAATTATTGTAACCCACAGACTTTCACACCAGTGGGCATGTGTTCAAGTGATCCTGGTAGCCGGGTTTCCTTGGGATGATGGCTGAGAGGGAAGGTAGCTGCCAAGGTTTAATTAGGAAGAGGAGGGATAGTGACTATCAAGATTTTATGACGTGTTCTGGAGAGTTTTGAAGTTAGTGATCATGTGCTGGTTTTAGATGTGCCTTTCTCACTCTTTCAGAGCAGATGGTGATCAGGACATTTTGCCTCTCTGGAGTATTTCACCTCCATGAGTCACTATCATCTGTTTACTGTTTCATCTCTTATCTGGGTGTGATAAAACTTCAGTCATGTCTCACCTTCTTGCTGCTGCTTTCTGATGACTTGTCTCTTTTGAGCAAGCTGCCCTCTTCCTAATCCTGGAGGTGCTGAGAAGCTGCATGGAAATGCACCCACATCTTCATAATCTCCTAATGTAGATGTTGCCCAGCTGTGCCATTCCTGAGTGGCTTCTTCTGGTCTTTCCACAGTCATTCTTAAAGTCCCACTCAAGCCTATTTTAGTGTTTAAATTACAGAACTCTCCAGTGTAAGGTCAGAAAAGATGACTCAGATTATCAGATACCCTCCGTGACCCTTAATGTTACTGCAAAATGAAGAACAGATATGGTTCTTAGGAAATCAGAAGATATGATGAATTAGAAAGAAAATTACATTGCTTTTATATCTTTGTTAGACCATTCTTGATTTTAGAAACTACAGAGTTTTAGAGGCTACTTCAGTCATCAGTAATAAACTTAAAAAATATTGGAGTTAAAAGATGCAAGGGGAGTCTCCTGCAAGTAAGTTTTATAAAGAAATTCAAATCAATGAAACTCCTGTTATTGCCATGTTAGTGTTTCATGACAAAGGGGAGTCTTAATATCTCCAATTTCCCTATTTCCCCAGCAGCTCTGTTGTCAAAGAAATACAATTAACAGTGCAAGCATAGCCTAAGAGAGTGAATCACTGGTCTGGATGCAAGAGGTGCAGTAGCCCAAAGAGAACTGTTGAAAATTTTTAAAAAACCACAAAAAACAGCAAAAAAAACCCCACCAAAGTGAACCAACCAAGCAACCAACCAAATAGAAAAAAACTGAAGAAAAAAACAAAAAACAAACAACAAAAAACCCAACAAAACCAAAAAACAACAACAAAAAAAAACCCCATCAAAACCAAACCAAAATACAAAAAAAACCCCAAAACCTGTTCCTATGTTGTGTGAAATTCCAAATAATCAGATGTGATTTATAGCAGAGATAAATACTATGAATGCACTATGAATACTATGAAAATTGTATCTTGAATATTTCTCTTTCTGCCTCTTAATGCTCAGCAGGCTGTTGCATCTGGGTTTTTTTCCAAGCTCCCTTGTATCCCACATAAAAACTCACTATAAATTTATTTCCAATCCTGTCAGCTCTCACTTTCGTTATTTTCTGGAACATATTTCTCCCCTATGAAGTGCTGTTTAGCTGAATTGAAAAGTGCAGATAAATGTACATATTTTAAAAATAGAAGCATTTCATCATGCTGAAATCAGGGTGTTTTCATTTTTAGAAATGCTTATTTAGTACTAAAAGCTTTTAAGAATGTAAGCAAAACAAAATCTATAATTTAAAGCTTCAATGTACTTTAAAATAAGATGGATTTGGATTTTTTTCTTTAATATTAGGGTACTATCACATTTTTGTTTTCAAGATATTTATAATAAAAATGGAAAACCTGAAATCCTTGCCAGCTCTACTTGTTCTCTCTTGTTCTATAAACTTTGATCCAAATTAATAGGTAGTTATATTTGGGTTGACTTTGTGAACTTACACGTTACATTAGGGCATCTAATTGGTCTTCTGGGGTCTTGCTAAGGAGTCTGTCTTCAGAATCTGGATGCCTTCAAGACCAGTGATGCAACGGGCACACAGCTGAGTAACTGTGTTACAAACAATTTTTTCAAAAAAGATAGAGCGCTTAGGAGAATAAGTTCAGGCATGTCAATGCCACATTATCAGCTTTCTTATGAATTTGAATGCAAAGAATTAAAAAGACAATAGTTCTTCTTATTACTATAACTGTAAGTCAAATAGAAATCACATATATATTTATATTTTAATGTTGTGTGAACTCTGCAAGAAGTTCAAGATCGTAATCTCAACATGAAAAATAAATTCACCAAAGTTATTGCAATTCTTCCTTGCCTGCTTTATGGGCCAAATCTTTAAAACGATGGACATTTCAACCAATTTCAAGCACATCAGATTTCATTCACTATAAACTCATACATATGTGATTTTTACCAGCACAGCCCTGTTTGCATGCAACAGAACCAGAGCATTTCTTATCCTTCCCTGATATTCCTTGAAAAAGCACGTCCTCTGAGCATAGTAATTATGATTTCTAGGGATTCATTCTATCTAAGGGCTATTTTATTGAATTATATGCAGTAATTTTTGCAAAGTTTGAGCTGCCACGGAAGGACCTGAGCTTTGAGATTCATCATTTCTTCAGGTAGAAACCACCCACACAAGTGTGTTGAATTTATCAATGTTAATTACATTAATGCTTACCTTGGCAAGGAGACAGAATATAGACATGAATATTGGTGAAAAATTCATAAAGCATGCTCCACTGTAAAGTAGGTCACATGTTAATGAGTTAAACCTAGACCCAAATACACACAAATATATGTAGCTTTAAGCAAGAGTTTGTTGAAGTCAGCAGGACTACTCAGCATGAAGTCAGGCATTTAAGTGTGAGAGTCTTGCTGTGTTGGGATTAGAGCTGCAACTCTAGGATAGAAAAAAAATATGAACTGCCTTTTTATTTTTTATGCCAAGGATTAAAAAAAACCCAGCGAATTTGAAGCCCATTATATTTTCATCAAGAATAAAACAGCACAATTCAAATATGTTTTATTTAGGTTCATGCACTGTGCTGTCTGAAGATGAGCCTAGTTACATCAGCTTGCAGTGAACACATGCTGTGACAAGATATTGTGATTTCAGTACTGATATTGAAAAGAAATGTTGGTGAGGTTGTGGCAAAAGTTTGTCAGTCAATCCATATTTCTAAGATTGCACTTTTTCCTGAACAGATGTTTGCCACCTACGTAGAGCACCTTGTAATCTATCACTTCACTTACTCTTTGCTAAATAAATTTCTTTAGAAGACTGTGTTTGAACAACTGAAAAGTTACAATGGTACCTCAGTTTGCTGGCAGATGTAAACATCCCTCACAAAGGATAACTCTTTTAAAAGAAATAGATATCACTTATAAAATCCTGCCAGGTACTGTAAATAGAGGATTGTGTGAAGTAAAACAAAAGCACACACAGACACACTCTGCAGCTCAGAGCATCAGGTATCACCACAGATTCCTTTAATCCAGCAAAACAGAAACACATCCACATTCAGGGAAAAGGGCGCAGACAGCTGGCTCTCTGAACAAACAGGGGTTGAGAGAAAACAAAAGTGAAGGGCAGGATCACACATACAATATGGACACAAACCTTAGGGTTAACTCAAAATGCCTCTGAATTATCCACATCTGTCCATTTTGTCTGCTTTGAGCCACAGAGGTTTTGCTTGTTGCTGGGAAGCCACCTCACATTCCAGAAGAACTAAAGTAACATTCCAAAGTTCTGTTTTACATTAGAAAAAAAGATTCCTTCTGGAATTGAGTGCTAATCCTATCTTTGATCAGCTGACTTTTTTTCTTACACACAGGTAAATGATAAAAATGGGAGGAAAAAAATCAAATATAGAGCAATTCTTTGTTTTCCTGCTATCATTCCAGGAATGTATAAATAAAGAAGTTAAATTGCAAAGCCAGATATGAATCAAAATAAGGGCCTTAAGACATATCAATAATCATACTTAGGATGCAACACTTTTAATTTGGGATGCCTTTTTCAACCACAAAGTCGTTTAAACAACTTTTTTTTTTTAAGGGGATGGAACTTTTCACAAGCTAGTCCATCAAATACAATTTAAAAAATCATTTCTGAGAGGAATTTCATAGGTGTTGCTTTAAAATTATGTTTTCCTAGAATTTTCAGAAAATATATCTACTTTGTCTTCATGCAAGACAGAAATCAAGACATGTTTTCCTTCCAGAGCAATAACCAGCACAAGAAAACTGAAGTCCTTATTACGATAGGAACATGCAAAATGCCTTGGTAGTGGGAACATATCTTGTGAAGATGCCCCCACGCAAGGTCAGGATTGCAGAGAAGGAAGTTATGGGATTGTGTAAGCATTTCCTCAGGTTATATAAAAGAAAAAAGCAATTCATGTTATACGCTGCATGATGCATTAAATGTGTCTTGAGAATACCTTTGAAAGGAAGGAGATAAGGGAAAATTTTGTTTTGATCATCGGGGAATCTTAACATTAAAAATGCATCGTGGAGTACACTCAGATGTGTACTGAGCAGTGTGAAAGCCTCAGGTGCAGCCCAGCGTTAGACACAGCTACAAGAAACCCGAGAACTCTGCAAAGTGGGTGAGAAAAATCTCTTGCTGGATGTAGCCCAAAATAGTACATCTAGTTAGGTAATGGAACAAAATCCAAAAATATTAAAATAAACTCAGATTTTGAGAAGAATTTCACCTGCGGAAAATCTTGTGACAGTATGGCCATAAGGCAGACTGGCAGAGCAGTTCCAACTTCATCTTTTTCTCAAAGCAAGACACCCCTTTATCCTCTGTGATCCTCTGATTTCTGTACTCGCTCTAGCAACACACAGAAGTGATGAGTTTTACAATAGAATTTGAATCCAAAGAAGTCTGATTTCCACATAAATTACAAGCATAGCAGTTGATTTGGAAGCTGGAATTTCTACTCTGCTATGATTTTATTGCACTTTAGTTACAGGCTTTACCGTTGTTATTCCTGTCTTTCTGAATTCTGAGTGTTCTCCTGACCCCCAAATTCACAGACTGCTTTAAAGCACACAAACCACTTTTTGAAAGTACATAAGAAGAAATTAATTTTTCTGTACTCCCTACTACCATTCTGTATTGAAAGACATCGTTATCTTGCAGTTTTATGTGCAGAAAGCTTAAAAAAGTAATCATGATGATATGCAAGAGCAGTCTGGTATGTCTGGAAGATGCTGTTTAGGTAACGCAAGTAGGGGAGGAACCTCAAGCAGCTGAAGAGCTTGTTCTGGCACACACAGTGAGATGCAGCTCATGAAGGATGGAGTTCAGTTGTTGAAGAGGAATGATTGCAGCACCTAATGTGAACAGAAGGAAAAAAAAGGAAAAAAACCCTAAGAAATAATGTCAAACTAATAATATTTTCAGATTTCTTTTAAAATTTGTGTTGCCAAATAATGGCCTTATTAAAATAAATCAACTACTATCTATGACTCTACCCTCTCTCCTCACAAAGATATATTCATAAATACTCACATTTCCCAGATTCTCATTGAAAGAAAAGAATTGCCAAATAACATCAGAAAGCTGATAAACGATAAATCACCTGCAGGGTAAAAAAAAAAAAAAAAAAAGCCACGTGTGATGGTGAAAAAAGGAACAAAGGGGACATTATAGGTGCTAAACAGGAAGTGGATTACTGTTCTAAACCAAAAGGTTAGAAATCCAAATAGAAAAGGATCCAGCGTAGCACTGACATCACTTTTACCTCCCTCTATGGTATTTCTCTCTCATATGTCACTCCTTAACTTATTTTCATAATAGATAATTTCTGTGTGAATTTGTATTGATCCTTTTCCTTTCCTTATCTTTCTTTGGATCTTTGATCTCTTTTGTCTGCCTAACCTACTTCACATAAACCAAAGGAATCTCCACTGCGCCATTTGAAAGTAATTTTGTTGCCATATGTTTTGAAGTGTAAAACTCTGTCTTAATCCTGCTCAGTTGTGAGTAGGCTGTTGACTGTGTTTCCTTGAAGAGCAGGAGATTTGTTCTCCAGAACAATCTTCAGAGCAAGGACCCACATGTGACAAGAATCTGTATTTCTTGCCCTACATGAGTTGCACCTTTGATAATCTGCAGGACCACTACAGCAGGAATATCACCCACCTCATCTAAGAAAACTTATCTTTGTGGACTTGAAATCGAGGATTGCTGGCACAAAATATAGCTTCCAGAAATTAAACTTCTATAATTAAAATTTACATAGCAGGAAAACAGTGGAGATTATATCATTCCTCATTTTCACACCTGTGCAAGGTTGGTAAGAACTCCAGTTAAAGGCATGGCCAGCAACAGGTGGGGAGCAATCAGCAGGGAGACACGAGGAGGTTCTCTTATTGCAAAGAAAGAGATATAGAGGAAAACAAAATAAGAAAAAGGAAATTGGCTATAAGCTTCCTTCTGACCATTCAGAAAGACTAAGTATACTCCAAAACTGGAAATTCCTTTCTTGGAACCACCAAGAATACTGATTAGGATGAAGGAAAATGTTATATAATGTCGATTTGTGGACTTAGATTAAAAAAAAAAAAACCCAAACCAAAACCAAAACCCAATTACACAAATCTTCCAGTTGCTAAAAAAACATATGAGAGTTCCTTCATTTATCTTTTCCTGAAAATACAAGGCATACATTATTAATTGAGATGGATTACACAATATTAGACCACATCAAACTTTTTAAAAGAACTTCTCCACAAATGCCAATTAGAAGTTATAATAGAAGCTTATAGGCAAGCTTTACTACAGCATTCAGAAACAGGAACAAAATTCAATAAACTGTGGCACCTTTAGCTTGGCAATATTGCAGTAATTCAGAATTACATATTTTGTTTTTCTAGCACAAGCTGTTTCTCTGTAACTAGTCAAAGAGCAAACAAGTATCTGCACACTTTATGTCACTCATTTAATTTGTTATGATTGTGGAATACCTCATCAGGAAAGTGAATACATAAGTCATGAAAACACTGGCTGTCATTGAGGGATACAAAATACACACTGTAAAAATGTTCCATCTGAGTGTGTAGAAGCAAATGTGAGCAAACAAGGTAAAGACACTGCAGAGACTGTGAAGAAAGTAAACTACAGAGAGGGGCATAAGCAAAATAGGAAGGTTTGACAAGATATGTGAATGGATAATATAAAAAAGGGCAATTGTGATTTCATTTGTATAGGTGTTTAGAGTTATATCAAAGCATTTTTCAATGGCAGAATGAAAAATTGAGGTTAGTAGGACCACTCATGGGCAGTGAACAGCAGTAATGCCATGAATAAAGGAAATTTGTCATTCTGTAGGCTCATTTAATATTACTGTGTGTACTCTCTTTTGCATTGCCTCTGAAAAACAAGAAAGAGGAGCTGTGACAGCTGAGAGGCTAAAAAAAAATAAAAAAACCCCAACCCAAAAACGACCCTCAAACAAATCAAAACAAATTTCCAGCTGGCATACTAGACTGTGAATGTAACAGCTCTTTCATTTAATACTGTAGTCAAAGAAAAATCACTCTCCTGCACCATTGAGGCAGGGCTCATGATCACTTTACACAACTACCAGCAAGAATAAAAAATAAACAAATGGAGTTTCTGATTAAAAATGGTAATTTGTCCCCAGCTGGGAAGAATTTGGGAAGCAGAACAATAGACAAGTTGCAGAACACTTCGTATATCCCAAACATATAGAGAGTTCAAAAGAGGGTCAGGCTATCACAGCAGAATATTGTTTCCCCACAGGACAATAGATACGAACAGCACTTCACAGAATACAAAAGATGAAGTCCTCACTACAAAGTACTCAGGGTTCAGAATATGTAGTTCTTATTCATAGGAATAATCCCACTGGATTCAACCATTAAGTGCTTGTTCACACAAAACTCCCGGGCTGGTGGTAGCCCTTTCACTTGGCTTCAGAAGAAGGTTTCCCTAGAGCTCAGCCTCATAACTGCACCTAGAATTGAGAATTACTCCATTTGCATGAGAAAAGCTGTGAAGTTCAAGCTCCAAATGATCCTTTAGCCTTTTCCACGGGTTTGAGGAAGAACACAACACAAGAGAAAGCTATCTGTACTCTTAGAGATTCCTCTCACAAGAATAAGTATTTAAGTTCAAGGTCTACACATAGTTAACTTGCGTAAGCACAGCAAAATAACATATCTAAGGGTCATATTCAAGAAAAGAAAAGAGATCTCATTTCACAGTAGCAACTTCAACCTGCTAATAACAGCTTCAGAAAAGTAACTAGTAAATCAAGAGGAGAAAAGTCATACAATTCTAAATTCACAGGTGAAATATATGATAGAATATTTAAGGGTTTGGTTCTTCTGTCACATCAAGAAACATATTCTTGGGGTTTTTTTTCTTTTTATTTACATTTTAAATAATAGAGTGAAATCTACTGCTTAGTCCAATAAAGCTCCAGTTTGTTCAGATTATGTAATTTATTCAACTGCCTTTCCTACCCTGGCTATGGCATCTTTATCAATTAAGACGGATCTACCAATCCTTAACTTCCGAGAATTAAGGCAAAGAGCCTTTTCAGAAGAAATTAAAAACTCACAATAATTTCTTGTACTAATACCCATTTCTCAAATAAAGTGCTAGGCACAAGGTTACAGGATTGTCTTTCTTCTAAATCCTTCACCCACTTGCACTCTTGCCCTTTCTAAGCCAAGGGTCCACTGCAAGGTTTAAGTGCTCCACGAAAAGCGAAACAGCTACAGCAGAAAGAAACAAGAGCACTCCTGACCCAGGTCATTTTATAGTCTCTTTGGGAGATGCAGATTGAGCTCTGTTCAGGAAGAGAAAGTAACTGAGCCCTGTTTTCCAAACCTGGTGTTGTCCCTTTAAAAGCACAGCTTGGATAAGCAAGAAACATCGGTCAAGTCCAGATTTTGGGAAGTGGAAAAGAAGAATAAGAGATGTTTTGCTACCTCTCCAACAGAGCCCATCTTTGCAATATGGCATGATTATACAACACTTCCTCTTGGATCACAGCTACTGGGACTTTTCTCTGAAATCAAAAGACACAACCTCTTTTGCTTCATTTTTGACTGAGCTGCCTTAGAGACTCTTGTGGTGCAAAATTTAGGCAGGAGAGTATTTCCTCTCTCATCACTGCATAGGATAATCTTGACAACAGTAAGATGTTTTCTTAAAAAAAAAAGAAAAAAAAAAGGAATTACATTTTTAGGGGACTTTTTAGGCATTTTAGTGGACTGTTAATCCCAGAGCTGTACATTTAGCAGAGGATAAACAAATCTTTGGGTAGTGAGATGCCAGGGTTTCTAAATTCCCTTGTGGTCTTGTGCCCAACAGAGAAACTCTCAGTGGACAAGAAAGATGAGTAAAAGCGTGGTTGATGAAAGAAAGAATTCATATTTACATAAGGAATGGTTAACTATTTCTTCATCACAGAAAACTGAGAGGCCATCATGTGCACTGTTAACTTAATCTGCTGAGTAGTTTGGGCAGAATGCCATGGGAAATGTTTCTCTATCAACTTTTCACCTAAGCATCATGTTCCAGAAGCTGGATACATAAATTTCTAATTTTATTTCATTACATGGTCCAAGTTTTCTTCCTTGATGATGCAAATTGGACATATAATGAAAAATCATATAACTTCAAGCAAAAAAAGAAGCATTTCTGAAGACCTCTCCCTGTGGATTAGCATACAGAATCGAACAAGGTATGACATTTGTATTTCACCTTAAGGAATAGCTGCTTGATATCTTAAAGCATAGCTATGATGACCCAAAATCTGATATGCTGACCCAGTCAGAACTGGTGATACAGCCTCAGCAGATTTCCTACAAAAATTTGGTTGTAACTCTGATTTTGGGATAGAGATCGATTACCCTGTTTAGCAAAGACCACACAAAAATCTTTAGTATTATATCACATGTATAAAATCTTTTATTTTTTCCCCATCTTCTGTTACTGCCTTTTGAATGACTTCTTTCTTTGGCTCAGTGGGTCTATTCCTTCTGAATCATTACACTATTTTCTTACAGTATCCCTGAAATTTGACTGGGCCTGTAGAATATAACAGTAAGTCCTTTATTATAATTTAAAATCATACCAGTATTTAGATGGAGCGCTCTTTAATGTTCTACTTGAGCTTTCCATTTAATCTCATTCTACCTCCTAAATTTAATTTTAAATCACAATGGTCTTTCATAATGATAGGCTGGGGGAATCCATCCCTCTCTATACGTGGTAGCTTTTATCATCATTTAGAGATAAGCAGTAAAAAGTTTTCCTTAGATGAAGCTGAAAATACTTTTAAAACATAAAACCTGAACCAAAAATAACAATAAAGGCAATGACTTTTGAGGATAAAACACAGTCCTAAATGGCAAAAAAAAAAANAAAAAAAAAAAAAAAAAGTAAAAGATGCCAAAACATTTCAACTCACAGAGAAAGAGACAGAAAGAGAGTAAAGAAATTCCAAGTATAAAACTTTCATTTACTTGGAGAAACTCTTTTTAAACAAAGAATGTATTTGCCTAATTCAAAACATATGCAAATGTAAAGTCATTCGCCAAATGGTAGAATCTTTTCTTTTTTAGAAACATATCTTGTTTATATCATTATATATGAAATAGTTTACAAAAAATTGCTCTGGTGGATCATCACAGCTATTCAGTTCAAAACAGAAATCTAACACTTGTCCACCTGAACCATCTTCTGCCCCGTCCTTCTCCTGCCATAGTTCACAGAACACAATATTTGTATACACCAAACATTAAAAAATTACATAGAAAGAATAACAGTTATAACTCCCTTTGCAGTAGAGCAATCTGAAGATCCATGGAACAGATCATGATGAATATCTATTTTTTATATGACTGGAATATTGAAGGACAACAATATTTCACAGCAAACATAAATAAATATACACTTTGTTTTCCTGTTTTCCCTCTTAAAATAATAATATTTCCTAGGTTATTTAATTTTAAAGGAAGAGATTTGATGGAACTTTATTTAGTTGAATAAATACCTATAGGAAGCAACAAGTTGGAACAACCCAACACACTCAAGGTGATACTGCTGCACTAAAGAGATGTCAGAAAAAAAACTTCATCTTGTTCACAAAAAAAAATTACCTAAGATATAGGAGATTTCAGAGCCCAGCATTAACCCCCAGGTGGAAGCATCTCTGTGTATGGACCTTATTCATATGAGTTGGACCCACTGGGAGTGAGAAATTTACTTGTTTGTGGAAGTAGTTATCATTTCAGGCTGTTTGAGCACAGTGCCTCTTGCAGTCCTACTTCTCAGCCCAGCATCTACCAAACTCTCACCTTTCATTTTCATTCATTATCCTCAAGCTGATAACACAATGACACTGCTGGGGGCCGTGCCACAGATGCCAGGTGGCAGATGAGGAATCCTAGACTAGTTTGGATATAAGACGATCACTAGAATTAATTGATATATGAACCTGGATCTGTGCATCTGAGGTTTAACTTTGATACCCATGTGCTCCCTGATTAATCATCATCTTGAGTGATTACTACTGGAGGAAAACTTGAAATTTTCAGACATTTGATATTTGCTTCATTTGTAAACACTCGTTCCAGTAACCCTGTGTGCTGGGATGCTTGGAGGGGAAAATGACATTCGGGGTGCAAAAATAATTAAAGTGACTTCAATTAAAACTTTAATGATTGTAGAACACTTTTATTAGCATTTGTTCGACTAGAAAGGGAAGTCTAATTTCCATACAAAAGTCTTTCAGATGAAATAACAAATCATGAAAGTTAATACTAAAATAGATGATGCATACTTTTTATTTAATTAAAAGAGCATTGTGTAATCAAAGCTGAATTCCTTCTTTTGGTGAAAGGAAAGTTTTGATTGTTTAATATCAGCATAATTCTACATTTGTGTGATGATTATTTCAAAATTACTGTGTTCTATGTGAGAAAGAAAGGTGGATATTGTTACCCTTATCAGCTCTGTATATAAGTAGTGTTTTAGAAAAATGAAAAATTAAGATCAAATTTACCACACATTTTCACTTAGATGTACGTATTAAAAAACAAAATGAAGGTCCCCCATTTTAAATGACTACTGTACTACAAAATATTTTTCAGAAAAGAGTACTATCTATATCAGTTTCCTAACCATGCAAAAGGACCAGATAATTTTATGACCGCATCAATTTTTTGCAAAAGTTTTGGGGGTTTTTACTGACCAACAAGTTGAATTTTACCTCTTATTACCTCCTGTCTGATGTATGCTATTTACCCAGCAGTGAATACTCACAACTGAATGATGACCAACATGCAGTGCAAAAACCAACGTGAAACGTTGTCAGAGCCATAAATAAACTAAACTATGTTCAAAATTTCAAAGGAAAGTTGAATACAAGATTTATAGAGAAGAACATCGCTTAGCCCATGGAAGTCTATATTTTATTGAAATAAAGCCCACAATTTAAAATGTATTCTTTGTCTTTTTATGTTTGCATGTGTGTGTGCAATGTCTGCTTACCTCATTTCCGTCACACGTTTATGGAAAAGCAAAGTTGAATTTTCTTTATGAGAGTGAAGGGACTGAAAAAAAATATTTAAAAAAAATATGTCACAGATACTTGACAGCAAGTAGTTCACAAGAAACTAGTGGTAAGTAAATCCTAACAGTAGTCATGGGATATGTTTATTTGCTGATTTTTGCAAGGCCACAAGAAGCTATTGCAACAAGTTGAACCAAGAGGTGGTTAATGGCACCAGAATAAAAGAACATTATGCAACACCTAGATGGAAGTGCAGCTGCACAACTCATATCATATTATAACTGCTCTAGGACCCTGGCACATTAAGTTTTTGTGCTTTAACTCTCTAAGTCAGGTCACCATTTAGAAGCTGTCAATTCAATAAGTTAAACTTCCAGCCGTGGATTTTGACCGAACCATTTCAAATACCTCTTCAGCCCTTTCTGCAGGATGGTGGGGATTTTCTTACACGCTTTCCGCACAGAAATCCACTGTCTACAATCCCAGATCACGGTCTTTTTACCCAGCTCTTCAGTACCTTTCTTTACATGTTGTACTCTTCACTGGTTATAAATAGGGACAAGATTGAAAAAGCAAAAATGAGTTATCAAAGATGAAATTCTAAGAAAGGCCCTGCTCTGCAAACAAGAACCTCCCTGCCCAGTAACATGACTGCCAAAGCATGATGAGGAAGTCCTAAGCTCGTGGCTCATGGTTAACTTAAGGCTGGCCTCAGGTTGACCCTAGTATTAGTATAGATTTCCTCTTTGAATATGGTGGGGGAAAAATAAGAAGAGCAATTGCTCAAGAAATTATATTTGAATGTCCTGTTTCATTCCTCTTGCAAATATCGACATTAGTTTCTTGATCCATAAAACTAGTCAAATTATTTCAAAATATACTTCACTAACTGAACATTCTATTATGAATATAACAAAGAGTTATTTTTTTTTTTCCTGAACAGTCCTTGACAAGTCACCTTTCTTTCTCTCCTGCTAAAAAGCTTCTGGCAGCTCAGTGTCTCACAGATTACTGGTTTCCAGAGTTATTCCTCATGTACTTGTAAGGATTGTCAGAAGATTTTGACCCTTGTTATCCCATTAAAGATAATTAGTCAATTCCGAGCAGCAGCAGCTATAGGTTATCTGTTTTCCCACCCCTTGCATGCCTGGCATTGTATGAGATTCACCCATAACATTCAGACTGTCATTTTACATGTCATTATACCTTACCCACACTAATACTCTCCTAGAAATAATATGAAATATAATTATGTGAAAATGTGATTAAAAAGCAATGCTTCTCTGGAAGTTTTGTGGAAAACAAAAACTAAAACAAAACAACCCTAAAACCAAAAATCACCCCACCCTAAAACCCAAAGCTTCCTCTTACCCCTCAAAAAGTTTGAGGCCTATGCTCGAGTTTAAATTCTGGTAAAATAGATTTATTTTATCTTTTTGCAATTTCATGTGAAGTGTGCAAGTAGAACTAAAATCCTAAGAGCTCTTTCTTATCTCAGGTGATTCTGAAACTGGACTGCTGTCCCTCATGAACATTTTTGTGGGAAAACAAAAGCTGACATACTGGTAGGAAGAGGGATGGCATAAAGTCTGTTGCTGAAGGACACCTTCTTTCCAGCATGGGCATTAACCTGGTTTGGAAACTCTCCCTACATGAGGGAGATGAAGCTTGAATTCCCTCAAGTAGAGGAAAAAGTTTGTCCTCTGACATCCAGCTCTAATTTCTAGGTAGGTACATAAACAGAGTAAAGGTAAACAGCAACTCTGTTAACGCTGACATCATGTTAGCTGCATAAACTGATTTCTCAGAAGCTATTTGACAACATCTTTTGAGCTTTAAGCGTATTTGTGAAGTCTGAGGAATATGCAGATCTGGCACTGGACTGCTTAAACTCTACCAAGTTCCTTAAAAAAGCAGCTCGAGAACTTGAGGAGTTTTCATGGTGTGAAACTTAAAAAAACCTTTCAGGTTACGTAGGATATACACATTTGTATGCAAAATAAGAAAACTACAAGTCTTTGTTTAATATGAGTTTCAGTCCTTCCACAGCCTCTCTTCCTCAGTTGTTTCTGATTTTATATGAAACACACATGGCACTGAACAAAAGCTTTTACCTCAAAAGGATAATAATAATAAAAAAGGATCTTTAACCAGACTGTTTTATGTAATTCCATTATATTTGTGCTCCTAAATTATTAGCACACTGAGCAAACCCAGAAAAATTAGCTGACACAAAGTCAAGTCATTATGATATAGCTCCTGCATTTTGTGGCTGAGAAATTTCTGTAACTATAAACAGAAATGCACCAAAGCATGATAAAAATATGCAAGCATAAATATTTCAAGATTACTTGCTGGTCTCCTCTGTCCATCATCCCTTCTTATCCATCAGATATCAGCAGAATTCAACTCCTTTTTAGGGATTCTACCACTCTCTAGGAGATGCTACTTAACTCCAAAGTGTCAGTCACTAGACTTGTATCTGATAAATAAAAATTCCATGGCCTTCACAGAGCTCTCTGAATAAAAATAGGTCGTTCCCTATGGAAAAAAAATAAAGGATTATTACTCTGAACTATTTTAAAGATGTGGCTAGAAACTGATTAAATCCTCCTAATTTCATGGTAGGAATTTTACCAAGATTAAATCTGCAACAACTTTTTATATAGTAGACAAAATGATCAATTTATAAAGAAATAGAGGTTCCAACGGCAAGATCATATATTTCCCCATCATTCAGTTCTTTTTCTTCATTGTGTTTCAATAGATAAGTTTTATGTATTTTTAAGCTTGATCTGAAAAATCCAGAATGAGATATTTTCCACAATTGAATAAAAAACAAATGAGATTTCACATTGAATGTTTTGCTGAAATCAATGAAAACCACACCAACGATTTTGTCTTTCAGGATCACTTAGTTTGTGTCATTAGCAATCCTTAAAAGAATGGATTTTGTGTAGCACATTGGCTGTGATCCATACAGTGGAAGAATAGGAATTGAAAACAGCTCTCTATTTAAGAATGCATTAAATTGATTGCAGCCAAGTTCCTTGATCTTTTAGGCACAGGACTGCAATTATAAAAAATTAAATTAGCTAATTAATACATTGGTAGTTTAAATTATGCCCTTCCATAAAGCAGTTGAGACCTCATGGAAGGCAGATGAGTGTTCTCTGTACTCATGATTTTGTAGCTAAATATCTTAATTTCTGGAACAAAGAGAGAGTAAAAGCTTGTATCCAAGCCCTGATACCAACACCCTGAGAAAGGCTGAGAAGGAATTCCTGCATCAGTGTTCTGAGCTTCTAAAAGCCCCAAAGCCAGTACACAGAGTATCTTAATATTGACACATACAGATATGCATCCTAGAGGAAGGATGCAAATACACAGAAATATTCAATAACTAAAATGTTCTGGAAGAAGATTTGACGTGGCATTCAGCCATGCAATGCTTGCAATCTTAGGCAGAGATACCAAAGAAACTAACTCTGTTGGAATAGTGATGAATAAAGGTTAAACTAAGGAAATACAGATGTTGTTGAACCTTAGGACCCAGTGGGACATTGGAAAGGTGACTGTAACTCCAAAGAAAATGGTGAGTTTTGGTTTTCTTGTATAGCAGTTTTAAATTCTTATCAATACCATCAATGCCTTTCTGTATTAATTTGGTCTATTATATCAAATAATGCGTAATTGTTATCATACTAATCGTTTGGACTATTAAACTGTTAAAATATTAATTCCGTCATATAATTTTTGATTTCTTGGGTGAGGTGAGTTTTGCCACCAAACTCCTTTGTGCTCTGATTCAGCACTCACCAGTAGCTGAGGTAATCAACAATATTATGCTATTTCTGCTACTATTACAACTGTATGACAACGGCCAGATGACAAAGGAAACGGAAATACTCCTTGCTGATTCCAAATCTTTATAAGTCAACTTCTGTTTTCTGTAAGAAGGCTTGTTTGGCTTTATTCTTAGAAATCTTAAATAGAGGAACAAAGAGGGAAAGTAGTTACCTGAATTCTACTGAAGGAAACTTGGTTTGCTCCAGCTAAGTAGGTCTTTCATTTATCTTCTATCTGAAACAAATGCATCCATTTGGCTTGCTGCTCACCAGTGCTCTTATACAGCATGAACAAGAACTGCAGTATAAGATTTGATTGTTTTCTTCTACTTGTGGACTGACAGCAGACGAAAACTACAGATACATAAAATCCCTTATAACAGAGTGGCTTTAAAATTTAATAAGACACAGTGAATAGACTGAATACATTATTGAACACGTATAGCCACCCAGGATGCAGTGCACATTGTTAGAAAGGTGACAGAGACAGAGGTAGAGAAAAGAGAGAGGTGTTTACTATGAATAAAAGTATGGTAGCAATGCCAGTTTTGACAGGCAGAGCTCTGGTCATATCTTCATCTCTGACTTTAAAAATGTAAGAATATAATGAAGACAAAGTATTAAGTTCAGTGTAGAAGCTCTTCAGTCAGCAGAAAATACAACTTCCCCAGGCAAAAAACTGAAGAGGACATTGACTATATGTTGTCTAGACACATATTTCTATTTCGCTATACAGGAAACTGGTATCATTCTCCAAAGTGCCAGGTGAGATGGCACTTCCAGAATTAAAAATGTCTTTCTGCCTACGGAGTACAGGGCCAATGACGTGGAGAACACCAGCAAAGAACTAGTCATTGACCTTGTACTGTCTTTATTTGGACAGGCTAATTAGTGATATTGCTTCTAGCAAATGGTTCATCGAGATTTACTAGCAAATGGAGGAAGGGGTGGTGATAAGCTTTTATTTAAATTTCTATAAAAAGCTCTCTTTAGAAACAGTTTATTTAAATTTCTCACAACAGGGCTGTGGAGCACTACAGGAGGTATTACAGAGAAAGCACTGCATCCATGCTTGGCAATTCAGAGCACTGACAAAGTGGCAACAGCAGGAGTACCTCATTTATGTCATTTTCCTTAACCAAATTGTCTCCCTCAACAGTACTCCCTGTCAAGTACTTCACATCTTTAAAGAAAATGTTGATAAAAGAAAAATATTTCACGTAAATTTCTTCTTTGAGGCGGTGTTCCAAAACAACATTAAAAAAAACCAAAAAGAACCCAAAAAACCAGAAAATAAGGTTCCTCAAGATCTGGTTTTTATGATCTTTAACTGGAGAGCATTGGCAGGTGAGAATATCACATTTCATAAAGCAAGGTATCAACCAGTTCCAATACAGCCAGGTTGCTACACTTGTATGTAGTGTAGTAATGGCACTTCAGTTAGGAAGCTGTGAACACCTGGAATACCTGGAATAGTTCCCTAGAAATATTTGAATTCAAGATTTCTAATGCTATAAGAGACCAGTAGATGGCTTAGTCTGACTCAGTGAAATATTAATTTACTCACTATAGGTACACCTGACCAACAAATTAGCCAGTAAAAATACTTCAGGGTAAGTAAATAGTGGGGAAAATGTGCTGGAGGTTAGTTTTGAGATGACAACATTCAAGTGTTTCACTTGAGGCCCAATATTGTGTTTTGAATAGAAAAAAAATGGCCAAAAGTGGAAATTTTGTTTGCAATGAAATCTAACATTCAAAAAATTTTAATAGATATAATTTATACTCTTATTAAACTACCTGGGTTCTTAATAAATCAACTGGAAGCCAAGAATTTATCAGCAAAATTCCATATTAAATGATTTTTCAAAATGTTAGAAATCAAGACAATTTTCTGCTGCTCATAGATAACTCATTAAGGGTAAAATAAAATAAGTTTGTTGCATGAATTATTCATCCCAACTGTTTCCACAGTTCTAGTCTAACAGTGATTCTGCTCTAGTATTTTTTCATTCACAAGCAGTTCACAGAACAATTTGTGCTCTCATAAACTAGTACACTTTAAACTATTCAATTTCTGATTAACAAAATGTCTATGGCCATTGAAATGCATGCATAGACGTAGCACTTGCAGGACAAGTAACGAATTATCATGATTTAAAATAATGTCCAAATTTAGCTTCCACACTTATGTTTCTTTAATTGGATAAATTTGATTTAGGAGTAATTAATTTTACTTATATTCACAGGACTTTGAAAGCTGTGTGGTTACATGTGCACTTCAAACATACGTGCTGTGAGATGTCCAAAGCCAACATCTGTGTTAATATCTGAGTCCCTCCTCATCCTCACTAAAAACCTCTCTCCCAGTAACTGCATTAATCCTTCAACTCGGAAAATGTTTATTTGCCTTACAATATTTCAGAAATTTCTAAAAATGCAATACCTCTTATTAGAAAATTTAGTATCTCGCTCCATGCTGTGTGAACAAGCTTTCTTATATCTAGACTTACAAATAACAGGAAAATGGATATTAACGTCATAAACTTTACCATGAACAGAAAAATTTGGTTTGGATCCAGGCTTATACTGTAGAAGTGATAGTGATCTTCCCCATCCCACAATTACCTCAATAACAATCTAAGTTTCAAACAGCTGTTTGTTCAATAATCAAATCAGTACCGATTTTTATTTCTTTTTATAAATGAGGGACTTAAAGTTTTAAAAGATAAAGGTGTTTGTAGCTGAGTGCTATCCCCTTTTAAAGGCAGTTAATCATCTCATAATTTCTTATATTTATTTAAAAAAATACCAAACTTTAAAATTCAGAGATTGTTGGAACTCTTTTCCAAAGACACACAGTTTGGATTAATTAAAGCTGTTATTTTCCTACCATAATTCATCATCAAATTGATTGCCTTTACATAGTGAGGTCCATTCCAGGCCCGAGGCATTAGTGTTTTTTGGAGAAGCAACTGGGCAGAATCGGACATGATATTTCTCTTTCAGTCAGATTTTAGAACATTAACTGCTTATAAAATTGTTCAAAAGTTTGGGGTTTTTTTTCAAAGTCTTAAAGAATAAGAGTTTCCTACTGGCAGGTAAAAGCAGATGAAAGGCAGAGATTCACAATGAAAGTACTCATCATGCAATTTATAACTTCTTAAGTACAGTGCTTGAAAAACATTTTTTGGGCCATTATGTCTGTCTTTTAATATATAGCCCCTCATACACTCCGTGACAAACAAGGCTCATATCCACAGCATTTTATAAAGGAAGGCAAAGGTCACATATCCATTTTCTCAGGTATTTGCTTGCTAAAAGATTGACTGCAAGCAAGGAAGGGGCTATTATTGACTTGTTTGTAAGTTACAGCTAAGG
This sequence comes from Platysteira castanea, assembly GCA_013397175.1. NCBI lineage: Eukaryota > Metazoa > Chordata > Aves > Passeriformes > Platysteira > Platysteira castanea. The sequence continues at coordinate 51,264 of VYXC01004519.1, forward strand.
CAATGCAAAATTATGAGTATTTATCTTGAAGAGAGCCACGCTAAGAAGGGGATCGTGCTACAAAAACCTTGTTGAGAGCATCAATAAGTGGGAGCAAATATACCAGAGTCCTACTACAAATTCCTTGGCAGCCTGCCATGCAAGCAGCCAGTTCCGATGGCTGCAAGGAATGAAGTTGAGAAGCAAGCAAACAAAAGAGTCTGGACGGGAGCCAGACGAGGCATAAGGGGTACCTAACAAAAAGCCACTTCACAGCTGGGAACTGCAAAGGCAAAGTGCCTGTAGCAGTGGGAAAGGCAGGGTCCAGGCACAGCATTATCTTCCTTTGGTGTTTTACCATGCCCCAGAAAGCCAGCAGAGATGATTTTCGGATGTGTCCGAGCTGACAATGCAGCTGTAACACACGACTGGCCCACAAACTCTTCTCTTGCAGCAAATAATAGCCCGAGTGATACCCGAGGGTTGTTCTGCCAGCTCAGGGATTGCCAGCTGGGTGCTGGTTTTGCTCTTTAGCCACAAAACCACTTCTGAAGTTTACATGTCCTCCTTCCAACTGGTGTACACTGTGCCAGGGTTCTGAAGTAGGGGAATGGGATAATGGATGCTGAAGTGCAAAATCACATCAGCTCAGGACTCCTAGGAAAATCTTCAAGAAGTCATTGTTATCGTTTTGAGTGATTTTTCTGCCAGGTTGGAGTAGAATGCTTAAGCAGTATTTCTGTAGGTGAGAATGTCCTTAAGTGAGAATGAAATCGCTTCAGCTTGCAAAAATACACTAGAAACTGTGACTGTGAGGACTTCAAGAGTCACTTAAACATTTAATGCAGAAAAATATGTTTGTGCAATAACAGTATCAAGATGTTTATGTCACATTAAAGGCCAGGAAGTGGAAAAAAATAAACCACAAAAAATCCAAGAGGTCCAGCATCAACCCCAGCTTGTCTGTTTATCTGATATTTTCTACTACACGTTTTACAATTTTGAACACGCTTTGTAGAGAGAACAGAAGAGAAAATATTTATGATTTTGGAAAAATAATTGCTGAAACTTCTGGCTCTCAACTCTGGGTTCATGCTTTTCCCTGATATATTAGCAATGTGCTATTACTGTAGTTTCCCCCGTTTTTCCTGAGAAAAAAAAGAAAGGAGAAAAAAAAGGAAAAAAGCTTATTATTAACAATATTAACATTTAAGTAATGCCAATTAACTTCGAGGTTTTGCATATAAAAAGATGTAATTAGGGCTCTTTTCTCATTCAGCTGATACTGGTTGGAGACTTTTTTTTTTGAAGACAGGGTCAGTAGGGTAACAGCACTTCCTGCACAGGAATTGCTGTATCTCCAGGATGGGGCAGGGAGGACTAATAACTTGATTTCTCAATTCTTTTTCCTCTAGATGGAATGCATTTGGCTTCAAAAAGTCACACTGATGTAAAATTAGCACAAGTGAGAGCAAGAAAAATGGGACTTCTATCTGAAAGATTGCATATTATTATACTACTCAAGAAATTCCAGAGACATAAAAATGGGATCTCCCATAAATTACCCAGTAATTTCTTTTTTCCTGATATTGAGGCAATTAGAGAGAGAGAGAGATCTGTTCTTGTTTTAGAACTCAGCAAGGCTGCAAGTCCTTACACAGAAGCTGAAGCAGTCTTGAAGGAACAAAGATTTCATTCCTCTGATGACCAAGCCAGTGTAAGCAAGCCACCTACAGAAATAAATTACAAGATCTTGAAAAGCATTAATGTGCATTGATTCCTCTTTTCTCATTAAAGGAGATGGAGGGGGAGGGGAAGGACTGAGCTGTAACTGAAATTTGAGATGAAAAAGTTTGTCTGGGTGTTTGCTCAGGAAGACAACCCAAGGTACACCTGACTCCTCCTGAACTGAGCCACAGTCACAGTAAAATGCAAACTTTCCTGACTTAGTTCTTTGAACAGAACAAAGCACAAACATTAATGACTTAAATGATCATCACATAGTCAGAGCATGATTTAACTGCAGCAGGTACGTTACACTCAAAAGTAGTCACTTTTAGAAAGGTGAATTTCATTCAATACATGCTGACTCCCTTCAAGAGTAGTCCAATAAATTTTTGGGGTTTATTTCACTACTACTGCCTGAGAATGTCTGAAGTAATTCTGACTAAATCAGGTTCACAATCATTGACCTATACATGATGTACAATGTGCTCCTATAAAGGACTCCATTTTGTGTTTCTTTTTTTAAATTTCATTATTCTTTACACCAACAAGCAAGTAGGTTCTGTATGGAGTTGTGAAATCTTCAATCAAATCTTTAATCTTTAAAAATTCAAAATTTAAAAGTCTTTAAAAATTAAACAAAATTAATTTTTTTTTTTTTTACTGGTGCTGCACTTTGCCTCTATATTTGTTGCTTTCTGATCCACCTATACACCTACTCCTAGAGCTCATGAACTATAATTCCAGGCATACCAGAATAGGGTTCAGAGCATGATTTTGTACTCTTCAAGTTTCCATTCTTTTAGATCATGAAAGAAATCATGCTGGACCTCCGGGAAAAAAGTTTTGCTTCTTTGTGCTATACAAAGGTAACAAGAGTGTACACTGGAAGAGCTTCAGAACACCACACAAAAATGTTTCATGGTGAAGAGAAGGAAAGGAAAGGAGAAAGGAAAGGGAGAAGGAAAGGGGGAAGGAAAGGGGGAAGGAAAGGGGGAAGGAAAGGGGGAAGGAAAGGGGGAAGGAAAGGGGAAAGGAAAGGTGTTATCCATATGAGGCAGATGAGCCTGTATGTCAGTTGAAGCCTATTTTTCCTTCTACCTTGGTTCTTGCTTGGGTGACATCACTGGATGGAACATGCATTTGCTTGACCCTACCACAGTCCCGAGCCACTGTTCCCATCAACTGATAAATGGTATGGGAACCAAATAAATAAATGGTTTCAGCATTGCAGATTACTGTTTTAGGTTTAAGTTAAAAACATTTTACTTCCCAGAATGACCTTAAAGACTCATATAATACCTTCCAGGCAAAAACCTGGGGACAAGAGACTAATGGCTGTAATGAGCACAAGGTTCAAGCACTCTCCTCTCAACAGTTTTGGGAACCATTCTCACCTATGCAGCTCTAGGAAATGGTGCAAAATTTAGTAGGTTGAGAGGCGTCCCTTAACACATGACAGGCCCTGTTTTACCCTAAAAAGTCTGCCAGAGCTTGAGGCAGAAAGCATCTGGTTTGTCTTCTGAAAAGAACCACATGTAACAGGTAGTAAGTAGGGCTCTACAAGGAGTGTTAATTAACTGAGGGCTGAAACAATATAAAATGCATGTCTAAATATACAAGACAATTTCTCTGGATTGTGAACTCCAGCTCACATTTTGAGGCCGAATGCCTGATGCTTTTCCTTCCAAATTGTTAATCGCACCACTGGAATGCAATTAGCCACAATTCTACCCTGCACATGAAGGGGTTTCCACACAATGGGCTACCATAATTTGATCCTGAGGTTTCTGAGGAAAAGGAGGAATCAAACTCTTCCTTAGAAATGAGTTTATTTTTTTTTTTTTGAAAGGGTATATTTCTGAAGTTTTGTAAGGGTCGTAGATCTTCTACTCAAACATATTGTTTAAAACAGAATTAATGTTCTAAGCAAGGAAATTTACCTTCCCCACTGAGCTGGTTTCAGCTGGGGGGTTAAACCACGACACCCACATCACACGTCCTGCAAAGTAGAATTCAGAAGGTCAGACTTTCATCCTGCAATAGATCTTTCCTTTCATAAGTTCATCAAAGAATATTTTCTTCTTTTTTTTTTCCCTTCCTGAAACTAGATTTAAGGTTTCTATACAATGTATTGTAGTGTTCCCATTCTTCAGATATTTTTAAAGAACTCGATAGGTTTTGGCCAAAACTCCATTTGTCAGAGGCAGCAGGCTCTATTACTTACTGGATATAAGACATTTAATTAGTGTCTTTAAAGAATTATGAGCAACTCAACCCAAGCTGAATAGAGCACTTCCATTTCTATATATAATAGGCCCCAAACTGATGTAGAGTATGGATTAATCTCTCTCATCATATAAAGAATTGTATTTTTTCTTTGTGTTTTTATACAGTCTTAATAACTTGGCTATCATGCACATGCACGCAAAATACTTAAATAGATGTTTAATGGCTAATTCCTTTCCTAACCAAAGTATTAAAGTTATGATGAATACACCCATTTGAACTTGTTCCATTCTCTAATTTGCTCCTCTTAAAGGGCTTGAATCATATTCAAAATCCAGTGCTGAAATCTTTATTATTTATTTCAAAGACATCATTTACTTTGGAGTTGGCCACTTCTACAAAGATTGTGTGAGATGAACTTCTCCCAACTCTATGAAAGTCATGATTGGAAACTCAGACAAAATTTCTGTAATAGAACCAGATCATTTCAGGGATTCAGAAATGCAGAAACTAGGAGTGCCTGAGGAGTTTGCTGAAGGCTTTAGGAGATACTTTGCAAAATTCATCTGCCCACAGCCACAGCCACTCTCCATTAACCACTTATAACAAACCCACCACCATGACCCAGCAGGACCAGACTCCATGACTTGCAGCAAGTCCCTGGTACTTCTGTTCCCAGTCTGCATCCTCAGGCTATGAAAATAAAAATGAAATTTGAACCTTTCCAGCCCATTTTTCTTGGTCTGGCATTCTGATTCTTGTTAAACCCTTGGTCTTAGCAACTCTCTTGATCACTATTAGTGTTTGTGGGAGCCTAGTCATGCTGGCCTCCTCTTTGTAGTTTTGTGGATTGCCATCACTCTCCCAATCCTCTCCTACATTTTAAAAGATTAGTGACGTCTTTGCTTTCTGGTATCTTCTCACAGAAGCCACCTGTGGTTGTTAAAAACACATACATACAAAGCATCACCTTAGAATAGGCTACCTAAAGTTATGAGACATTATATTTAATATGGTTTAGGTCTATCAAGCTCATGATTTGGAGAAGTTTATCTGAAAACGTTTGAGGTTCAACTCAATCCTTCAATACTGAGGATTACAGAATGGTGCTATTTACAGAATAACAGATAAACTGCAGGAATGAGAAAAACCCAATCAGATTTTGCATATCTGCCATAGCTGGATTAATCCTAAAACTGTTCTTTGTTCCACTTAAATACTCATCATTAACTGTATTTTAATGTTCTGGTACTTGGAAGTTTCATATGTTGCTTCTTGTCAGATAGTTTAGTTAAAATCCTTTTTTTTTTTTGAGAGCTACATAAATTGCAAGACATGATTGTACCATAAAAATAATCTGGAGGAGGGTGTATTTAAATATTTATTTAGTAATCTTGATAAATATGTGATAATTAAAGTATTCTGAAGGAGTAAAAGCCAATACAGGAACAGCTACTTAATAAAAATGGAAAATACAATCTGGTATTTATCAATAACTGAATTACTATGCAGTCATACAGTTTCTCCTCAGTATCTTTGAGGAGTACAAGAACACTGACATGTGACTGGTATAAGACATAAATCAAGAAGGCAAGAAAGCAAATGGAGAAGATACTTTAGCTATAATCCTTCTGTAAACAGGGGCTCTCCAAAATGCTTGGAGTTCATTTCATGTGCCACTTTCTGTCTGTTAAGAGAGCTCAGATGATGTGAGGGTCACTTGCATTAATGAGAGAAACATGGAGAAACTTCAATCTCTGTTCCTTCATAAACTGTTCACTGGGAGGCAGCTATACCAATTTAAGAAAATGAACAAAGAAAAGCTAATAAAGTAACATATGGATTGCTTTTTTCTTTTTTTTTTCTAGTCTAACACTGCTGTAAGTATTAACTATAGAAATACATAAGACTCACATTGACTTTTTCAAGTGAAAGACAGGTTTTGCAGCTGACACATAACAAAAAAAAAAATAGAGCAAAGAAAGCAAGCAGAACTTCATCTGTGGAGTTTTATTTGATTTGGGATGTAGTTCTTCTCTTTCAACTAATGTAATCCAAGCATGTTGATCTTTAAAAGTAGACTATAAAAGCCTGTCTTTTATGGTCACAGGGTAACATCTATCACAGAACTTACAATCCTGCTCACTGAAGAAAAAAGGATCATTTCCTAGTGTTGTGTTTATCCTATTTTGTTTCACCAGTGTTGGCAATAATTTTACAGTAAGCCACACATCTGAAACATAATTCTGTACAAAATGCAGTATATCCACAGTATCCATACTTGTTCTTCTTAGATATACATATTTTTCTTCTTACATAAAATAACCCCCAGGCCCCCACATATTTACATTTTCCAACATTCTCTTAAAAGCTGTAGGTTTTTGTTGTTGCATTTCCAAAAGAAGTCCTAACTATGGCTTTGAGCTGGGTCTTAAGAACAATAGTTTGATTATACCTGATTTTCTACAGGTTGTGCAGATTGTTGTACAGGTTGTAAAATCTGTACATTTTCAGTTACTAAACTGAATCCTTTTCTAGTAAGGCACAAGTGGGTGCACTGTAAGGTGCAATAGAACTTTGATGATATAGATGGATGGTAACAATAAACTGAATTTTTATTTTAGTATTCTATAACTCTGCAATTTTACAATAGTCCACCTGGACATCTCAAGGCACATCCCAGAATATCAACTTTGCTTGAGAATGTTTCTGTTTTTAATCAAGGAAGTATCATCATGAGTAACATTTTATGGGCAAAGAAACTGACAGAATAAAAGTATCCAATTCCTAAAAATTTCAGAGAGCCTTTGATTTGACTTGGACATCACCAGGTGAGGACCAGCACTTCCTTACCTGTGGCAGCCTGGGCTAGAACCTTAGTTTTTACATACCAACATGTTAACCATCACCAATTCAAAGGTGTTTAGCTGCAATAGAGGACGTTTCCCCAAAGATATGAAACCACATCTATTTCCACTGTTAGTATTTCAGAAATAGAAAAGTTTCCCCCGTTAGTCAGGTTAAGAAATGAACAGTATTTGACTTGAGCTGTTAGTGAATTGTATATATTCATTCAAACTTGCACAGACAGCAAGGACCCATTAGCTAGAAAACACAATGAACCCAGAAAGTTTGAATTAAAAATCATTTATTGTCATCATACAGAGGCAAGGTTGAAGAGAATTGCTATTTTAGGCAGCCTCCAGGTTTCTTGGAGACAAAAGTGTATGTCTGCATAACCTTGTCCTTGTCATCTGCATAACCTTCAGACCTGAGGTGTTTAAGTTTAAATGAATTGGAAAAGATAAATGAAACACATTTAGCATTCCTTAACCCTCACCATGCCCCAGAACCAGTTGCAGTAGTGTAACTCAGTTGACTGAAACATTTTCATCTAGTTTATCTTCATATACTTACATTCAAACAAAAAAAATCAGCAATAGGGGCTTTTAGACAAATAAACATATATTTCAGTTTTGGCACCCAGTTCCAACACGTTGCTATAAAACAATACTATCAGAGCATAGGCAGTATGGTAAGCCAAAATAAATGGTTGTTATTGTGACTTTTTTTTTTTCTTCATTTGGAAGGGGAAATACTAACAACAAATAGTGTTTTTTAGGAACATATATACCTATCTGCAAACACTCAGAGGCAAAAACTCTGGACCTAAATTTCACCATAGCTACCATTGCTTTGGGACTCCTTATTAAGACCACTTTCTTCCTTTCAGAAAATAACTAGGCCTCTTTTCTAAATATACAAAAATAGATATGTATTGATTTTGGATACTTTTTTTCCCACTCTCCACACCCCCACCAGGCTGGATGAAAACTTCTTCTGTTTTAATTAGCTGGTAATCTACTGAGCAAATTGATTTTCAAAATAATTCGTACAATGGCTTGGATATTTTGAGTTGTCTCCAAATTGCAGTTTGGGTAGAAATCAACTCTATAACTCATGACTGCATTAAATGAACTTTCCATCTTTTTTATTTTTTTTTTTCCCTTTTTCTTCTTGAATGAAGGAATGGTATATTCCTACAAACACTTCTTACTGAGTTTGCTACTGTGTCTTTTTCTAATGCTTTAAAACCATTTTTATACTTTAGAATTCATTTGCTGAAAAGATTGAATTGGACGGGGGGTAAAGAAGACACAAGACACATCAGTTCAAACAGTCTCATGACGAGTTCATCAATGAATGGATCCAGTCTTCCTCTTCTGTGACGTTGTAAAAGTTAATATTCCCATGCAGCAGGCTGAGGAATGAATTCTGCCTGCTGCAATCTACTATTGAGTATCATCCAGGTGTTTGCACAACACATCAGACAGACAGTTTCAAGAGTAATACACTTTCCCAATATATATTACACCAGTCCCTTTGCTGTGATGATATGTGCTGTGCTAAGCCCTTATCTACAGCCTAGGAGGTGCCTTCTCCTGCCAAAACCCAGCAGCTTTCAAACAGAGATGAAGGGAAGATAATATTGTGTTTTGTTCCTCAAACTGCTACAACGCAAAGAAAATTTAGAGTATTTGTTTCCTTCCTGTAAAATTATATATATGTGTGTGTATCTGTCACTGCTACAGAAAGTGATATATTGTTCCCAAAAATAGGTCATAAATTGAACACTGTGCTTCAGCCTGCATAGCTTAAATTCAGCTAAGCTTTTTTTCCTGAAAATCAAGCCCATTGTTTTTCTCCTTCATAAATGCCAATCCACACTCCAACCTTTTTCGTGGAACATCTGCTGCACAAAATTGAATATAGATCAGCAGACCCAAGTACGTTCAGCCCAAGTTGCAGGGATAATTTTTCAAATGGTAATCCTCATTTTAAAAGTTAAGAAAATAAACTGATTTTTACAACTAGAAGAGTCTTTATCCCTCTCCTTATCAAGTATTTTTTTCTTTTTAAAGAACAATATTTTTCTTAAATCCAATACAGTTTCATAGGTAGCATTAGGTCATTAATTCATTTAAAAGACAGTTCTCCAATTTGTAAGGACTAACTGCATTTTCAAATCATCTAAGTTTTAGTAAACAAGTGGTATCTATTATACTGAGAAAAAAATAGATATTACTATAGTGCAAATATTTTTGGCATCTTATCAAAATGTCCATTTTAAATTTTTGTGAGGTAAAGAAGAAATTATAGAAAATCAATACTTTTCGAGTGTCATTGTACAAAAGTACAAAGTTCCACTGAGTAATATTCTTTCCTTCTCCTTTCCTGTTTTTCATCATCTTTTACTTTCACTTTTTAGTGTAAAATTCTAAAATACCTAAAAGATGAAATCACATAAATATCAAAACATAAATAGGCACAGTTTGCAAATTATTCTGTATTCTGTATATTCTGTAACCTGTATAATTCACCTGAAAAAAATATTAATGGCAGGGATTGGGTAGTGCTTGCTTTACCTTTTGCAATCAGAATTGAGGGTATCACACTGTTCTTGTGGAATTTCTATAAATCAAATTACTAAATTAAATAATCATGTTCTTTATACAGTCTTTGTTTCTACAATAGTCCTCCTTATAGGAAACACATATTTCATGTTGAAGACAGTAAAAATGAACCTGGTCCAAATCTAATGATCAATCTATTTTCAAATTCAATTTTTTAAAAACACTTCCTACTTTATGTATATTTATATTCCTAATTGATATAATTCTGAAATCTCTTGTAATAATTTAGCAGATCCACCAATGCAACATTTCTGTTAAAAAGAAGAACGTTATCCCCTTGACACATTTAAAACAACATCCATGATTTTATGCTGCAGATAGAAGTATTGTGGATTCAAAAGTATCGCCCGTTTTTATAACAAGGAGATGATGTGAAGGGAGAAGTAAATTAGGCTCCCTACCAACCTAATGCAATGGTGAGCTGCTATGGAGACCATTTCAGCTGCCCAAGTAATATGTTTCCTATTCTGACGATTGTGAGGGAGAATAAGAGGCTTTTGTGTCAGATCTGCTAATGTTCACAGTGCCAAGGAAACCTACTTTCAACTTCTGGTAGCAGACAGAGCCCAAAACAGGCTGGCATGAACGAGCTCACCTGCAAGCACTGCTGTTCTCAGATGTTCCTCATAGCCCTGCCCGCTTCGTTAGGACTGACACCTGCTCGTGGTCCTATCTGACCTTCTAAATGATGGCTCTACATCTTGAATGTACCCAACTGCAGCTTGTTAGGAGAGCAGAACTGGAAATGGAATGTTTTTCATGCAGAGCTTTGTTAAATCATTGAGACAAGCCTGATCCTGCAGCACATCGAGCGTGGCTAATTCCCTGGAGGTGGAGCGCACCAGTGCCCCTCCCTCCCAACCCTGGTCTCTGAGAACAGCCTGGCCGTGCCTTGCTGCCTGAGCAACTCTCCAAAACTCCACAGGCAAAGAGCCAGCAGTGCTGCACCTCTAGAGGTCTCCTGAGGGGAGCGAGGAGGGAATTGAGGGAGCTGAGGGCAGGATGACAGAGCCTTCCCTTGCGCATTCAGGAACCAGCTGGTGAACAGGGGCAGGGCAGTGGGGAGATGGCACCCAGTGCTGCGGGCTCTGCCTCTGGCTCCCAGGCTCTCGGCCGGTTGTTTTGCACCAGCTGAGGACTTGTGCTGAGCCAGTTACCTTGCTAACTTACAGGCTACTCACAGAGCAGCATAAGACATTAGAGGCTCATTATTTTTTTCCTCTTTCAAACAGATTTATAAAACCCTCGTTTTCAGGAATTTTTTTTGTTTGGTTGATGTTTCCAGTTACTTCAATAGGAAAAGCAGCTTTACATTTTAGTGAGAAGCTGAAGGAAGGGATCCAAACAAATTTAGTTTGTAGCAAACATCCAATTGTTAACTATGTTTTCAAATGCCTGTTTACTGCCTTCAATAGCCAGTGATTTTATCCGTCAGTGAAATGTTGCTGTTTGATCCTGTCCTTTCTGTCTTTTTCATGCCTGCTCCAGTTTGGGTGTCCCAAAATTTTGATCTAGATATTTAATTTATACCATAGTACCAGAAGGACTGCCATGGTTTAACCCCAGCCTGCAAACAAGTACCAGGCAGCCACTTGCTCACTCCCCATCAGCAGGATGGGGGAGGGAATCAGAAGGGTAAAAGCTGGAAAACCTGAGTGTTGAGGTAAGAGAGTTTCATAGGGAAAGCAAAAGCCATGCACACAAGCAAAAAAAAAAGAGTACTGCCTTGCTACAGCCCATCCACTTCCTTACAATATTGAAGGAAGTGGGCTGTGCACAGCTAAAGTGACACCTGAGGAATTCACTCACCACTTCCCATGGTTGGGCAGGTGTTCAGCCATCTCCAGGAGGTCAAGGCCCCATCACATGTAACTGTGGCTTAGGAAGGCAAACAGCATCACTCCAAATGTCTTCCTCCTTCTTATCCCCACTCTATATACCAGGATGTCACATGGTCTGGAATATCCCTTTGGTCAGTCTGGGTCACCTGTCCTGGCTGTGTCACCTCCCAAGCACCCCCAGCCTCCCTGCCAGCGTGGCAGTACAAAAAACTGAGGGCCTTGGCTCTGTGCAAGCCCTGCACAGCAATAACAAAAACACCTCTGTATTATCAGCCCTGAGCTCAGCACAAATCCAAAACACAGCCCCCATACCTGCCACTGTGAAGAAATCTAACTCTACTCTAGCCAAAACCAGCACACATAAAAAAAAAAAAGTAAGAGAGAGGAAACATGGGCACTGAATGAAAAACTAATCCACCAGCACTGAAATACTTTCTGGGTACTAAAAGTATTTTTCTTCTCTGAGCTTACTCGATATGTCTCTACAGGTTTTATGAGTGAACTGGACTGTGTTATAGTCTGGCAGGAAGAACTACTATCCAAAGATCAACACATCCTTCATCAGTGATAGAAGCAGCTCACAGACCTCTAAATGTGCTTAGTGAAGCAAAGCTGGAAAACAAGTGCCCAAGTACTCTCTAAAAAAACCCCCCAAAGAACATAAATAAAAGCTGTGCGGCCCTCTTTAAGTTTAGCAGTATATGTAATTTAGTCTTGATGGAGAAATAGCTGTTTTCAAACTGTGCCCCTGTCCTTTGCTTATCCACCACTTCACTGGTCAAACCTAGCAAACACCACCCAGCATAAAGGAATATGGTCAAAAGGGCTTTATTTTGCATGCACAGATGTCTCTAATCTCTCTAACAGTATTCACCGAGATACATACCTGGCATCTTGTGTTCTGAAGCATGTTGTGGCTGCCACTTCTCTTGTTAGCTTTTTGTGTGTTTGGAAATGCCTTTTGAGCACGAATGCATCCTATTCTCTTCATTAAGGATGTATCTGTATCTCATTCCCTCCCCCAGCTGCAATTAGCCATTTTCTGCCACCTCATTTTTGACATAGGGGGCCCTGCTGTCCAAATGAAATTTTAATGAAGGCTTGAGGATGTGCTTATGCATTGTAGAGTTCCACTGCAGTCTCACAAAGAACATGAGTTGAATACTCACAGTTAGTGGGTAAGTGTTGTGTTATTACCTTTTAAAAGGAACAAATGTTGGCATACGGTGAATGCTCTGCCAGCTCCCCTTTGTCCAGTACTTTTTTCACAGCCCCACATGCATTTCTGTGTAATTTCTTCCTGCTATCTAATCTGCCTAAGATGACCAGAATACTACGTCAAGACAAAATTATACCACTTGAATTTGTCACCCGGCCTGCTTCTGCTAACCCTGTCACTACTGCGTTTTGTTTTTCCAGAAAGACAAAATTTCAGTATACATTATACAAATAACCCCGTTATCTTCTTTTATGCAAACCTTGCTGTTCTTGTTACTTACCCAGTTGTCATTCAGGGTTTGTTTTTTCTTAACTATCAGTGCAATCCTAACATCAGAAAATCAAACTGACCCATAACCACTTTGAATTACAACTTAAAGAAGTAATGAAATCTTCAATTTTTGCCTGTGAGGTCCTGTGCTCCATGTGCATACACTAATGCTACCTGATAATAAGCATTGCCTTCATGGACCTCTTCTTTCTTTGGTTTCAGCTTTTCATGCCCTTCTAGCAAACTCTGTTTTACTCTGTCTGATTCTTCAAATTCATCAAATGAGCCATTACACACACAGAAAACTGCCACCCTGTCCCACCGACCAGATTAATCTCCAGGGTATAAAAGTGCAAAAGGGGTTCTCTGGAAAAACCCCATCGCCTGTAATTGTGTCATCGTAAAAATTACATCCCAAGTGGTTTGTTCAGGAGTACTAAACTGAAGCCATATGGCAATTTTAATTCTAGTTCTTATGATTTTTTTTAGGACTCAATTAAGTTTATATCAAAATATTTTGACATCCTCAAAAATTCTATCGTGTCAAAAATACTGTCCTGGCTTACGCTCACAGCAAAGTATAGCTGAGCCTTTTCATATGATAAAGTTTTGTAAAACTTGGAATAAAGCAGAAATATGACATGCATCAGGCCCAAAGGGTTGAAGATTCACAAAGATGGTATTTTAAACAAGAAATCCCGACGATCTTATATGTGACACAACAACTTCACTTCTAATTACCTTTGGTTCAGAAATCTGATTTGATGCTGACAATATATAATTTTTGACTTTTTTTAAAATGCTACCTTTGTTAAGGAAAATATTTCACAAAATTAGAGAATTTCCAAAAAACAATTCTAAAAGGCAACTCTCCTTACAAGAAAAAAGTCCAGCTAAAAATATTCTGGGCAAGGCACAGACTACCAATAGCAATGAACTGCCTGTAGCCTTTAGGAGGAAAAATAGCTCCTTTTGAAGTTATCTTTTCTATCATTACACTATTTCAGCTTGTCAATATTCACTATGACAGCAGTTCCAGCAATTTTATGTGATACCTTCAGTACAGATAAATAACAAGAGATTAACCTACATTCAATCTGAAAAGAGGAGGAAAAAATATTTGTTAACCAGAACTGACTTGTGACAGACCTTTTATGCTGTTTTCCAAGAGGATAAGGAAATCTATGAATTTCTATTTCTTATGGATTATGAGTGCATAAGATTTTTTTTCACTTTCTGAACTAGAAGCATTATACAATAATCATATACTTGATACCATGCAATGAAATAAAAAAACTGAGAGTAAAGCTAAAGGAAATGTTCCGTGATGACTCCTTTTATACAGATTAAGAGACACTCACTGTAGAATTAGCTTCCTCTAATTTTTCCTACCTTAATTTTCAATAAATATGCAAGAAAGAAACATGAAAGAATATACAATTGTGCCAGTCTGTCTTTAACATTTCATTTCCAGCTTTCACAAAAAGTGCAATTTTACCTTAGACATAAATCACCTTTTTTATACTTTGGGGATATTTTGTGATCCTAGAAAAGTATACTTGTGTATTTCCATATATTTCAAGTTATTAAATGAAATATCTTCTCTAACGCACTCTTTTTTGGCAAAGCTTTAAGATGAACAGAAAGCTGACCTTATTAAGTTTTCAAGGTGTCAGTTTAGCTGTGCACAGCCCACTTCCTTCAATATTGTAATATGGCAGTGGACAGGTTGTAGCAGGGAAATACTCTTTTTCACTCAACATTTATTTATAGACAAATTGGTAGTCCCTGATGCAAATATCAACATTTTCTGTCCTACCTGATAATGCATCATCAAAATTCAAGCCTCTATAACAAACAAAAAAACATATCCTAAATTTCTGAATTCCTCCATAAACATTAACTATATTTTATTTGGGCAAATTCAAATCTTGATGATGCAAGACAAGCTTCAACAAAAATGACTCAGATTCAGTATATCTTGTTAATAGGAACCAGTAACACCAGTTTTTCTGTTACATCCAATCCTTTGCTGTGATTTGACCAAGTTCTTCAGTCTTAGAACCTGAGCACCTTCAGCCATTTCCATTCCAATTCCCCTCAAAACTTCAATCCTTACCTTAACTTAAAGAGAAACAATTTCTTCTGCAGCTTTCATCACACACTTCTATAAAACACACCTAGTCTTCCTACAGAAAACAACTGCAAGTCTGGCAAGCCCTTTTCTAAGGAAATTCCTGCCAAAGGAGATGTCCTTGGTTCTCCCTAAATTCTACTTGTGCACCACTGCTTTCATTAGGAAAAAGTTTCTTCAGGCAGACTTCTACACTAAAAATAACGCTTGATCTAGAGTTACAGATTCGGCAAAGCTTTGCAATGGCTTCACGGAAGGGCTGACACTGGAAGGGGCCTCTGGAGGTCATCCACCAAGTCTGTCACTTCATTTAGAAGTTTATCAAGGAAGTCAAGGATGAGTTACTCTTGAGGAGGTTTCCCCTCAGGTCCTGGGATTCCCAAAGAGCAGTGTTGCCAGTCGTGACTGAGACAAGGAAGGCACTCAGTACTTCTGCCTTCTCTACATCCTGTGTAACCAGATCTCTGGTATTGTTAAGGGACCCACATTTTCCATGGTCTTCTTTTTATCACCCATGTACTTGTAGAAGCACTTTTTCTTGTCCTTGATATCCCCAACTAGTTTTATTTCTATCTGGGTTTTAGCTTTCCTAACTTCCTCCATGGATGTTTGGACAAAGTTTCTGTATTCTTCCCACTTTATCTACCCTTACTTCCACCCTTCGTGTTCTTCCCTTTTGTCTTCGAGTTTGGCCAGCAGCAACTTGTTTATCCGGAGAGGCCTCCTGGTACTTTTGCATGGCTTCTCATTCTTTGCAGGAGAACCCCCCTCAGCTGGGATGGGGTGGTCCTTGAATACTGACCAGATTCCTTGTATCCCTCCTCCCTCCAGGGCCTTATCCCCAGGTGGCTCTCCTAAGAATATCATTTAAGAGGACAAACTCTACTCTCCTGAAATGTAAAGCTATAAACTTGCTTTTTTCACCCTCTTCCCTGCCCTTAGGCTTGATCTCTTGGCTCAGCCATTTGTCACTTCACACAAGAAGAGAAAGGCATAAAGTAAGAGCTGAGTACTCTGGGCAAGACCAGCTGAAAGAGCCACAGTGGTGAACAACCACTGTTAAGCAGCACATCATTCAGAAAAAAACAAAACCAAAGTGGATGTGTTATAATGTAGCTGGAAGTGTGACTAATTACATGTAGGTGTATTTCAGCTAAATTAAGCTTTAAAGGAGTTTAAATGATTTTCCAGTAGCCGATGCACTCCAGGCTTTATTTTTCATCTTCTCCTTTTGAAAACTGTACTTTAATTCTCCTCTTTGCCTTTTTCTTTTGTGGCTCTGAGAAAGTGCCACTGTCTCTCTACAAGTCAGCCAGGACTGCTGATAGAAGCAAAGATTGTGCTTTTCCCTCAGCCCTGCACCCCTGAGCTAAAAGCACCACTTTGCTTGGAGAGAATTTTCTCTTAGGCTTCATGGGAAGGATGCTGCTTGAGCCTCTCCTTAGGATAACGTTACACCTTAAATCCTCTGTGGCACACCTTGAACAACAGAAAGAACAGAAGAGGCAAATTACAGGGCTGCAGTGACACTTCCATTACTTTGTAGGAACAAATCTTACCTGAGCTACTTAGAGCAGCACTCTAAGTAGGTTTGTCTCCACTTGCTGCTATCTTAACTCCAACTGTTCTTTATTCAGTTCAAAGCATTTGACTTTGAGATAGTGTAATCATCTAAAAAAAAGGACTAGTAAAAATGTCACACAGTAGATAAAATCTTGAAGAAAATCAAAAAAACCAGTAAGTCACTCACTAGGTATTTGTCATCACCACCACTGATGCATAATCTGCCTACACATCTGTGTGGACAAATAAACAGTCCAATGCTTCAATTATTACCCTTAAGCTACCAGAAATAAGACCTCCACAAACCATATGGATGCTGATCTGCATAATAACAAGCACAATATAGGGAATTAAATAACTAGCTGATGGATCCTAAAGATCCAGTGAACATACCATTTATACAAAAGATACCCTCTAAGCATGAAAAAAAAATTTCAATTTGTGTTAAGTTGAAAGCTAACACAAGCACACAGCAACCATGTGTAAATGTCTAATAATTGTAAGTACTGTGATAGTTGTGAATTAATTTAAAAGTTTACAGGTACAAGTCTTGGGGATTTTAAGCATACAGGTGGGATGGAGAGGGGCAAGGGTGCACCAACAAGATATTTTCTTGGACAAAATCTCAATAAGCTGAAGTTTTAACCACAATAGGAAAATGAACTGAACATAAGTCTTTTCTTGCAGGTTTCTTCCTAATCAGTATGAACTATCATTTTCCCTTCTAGTAGTAATGATAATTTAAAAATATTATTTTTCTAACTTTTTTCCTAATTAAACTCTTTTTAGAAAGATTAAAGATGGAAGATTAAAATCTTTCTTATCCTCTTCCTCTCTATATTAGAGATTCTAAAATAATAATTTTTTAGTTTTGTTATCTTTGGTTTCAGAAATAGGTTTCTGAATGCTATTTCTCACATACAGTTTTTCTGTGAGTTGCACTGAAGACATTGAATCTAATACAAAGCTCCTTAAAATCAGTGGAAGATGTTGAAGTTAGGACCTGAACTAAAACTCAGGGAAACATGACCTTGCCAAATCCAAATTGTAGTACCTTGCACTTTGTCTGAGAGTATCACTGAATAAAGAAGACTTTAAAGTAATCCATTTGGAGTTTATAAGGGGCTAAGGAAACAGTAAGCCTTTAATAAACAGGGTGAACTTTAAATCCTAGTTATGCAGTTCAGTAGATCAAACAGCATCTTATTAAAAAAGAACATAAAGCTCTCCATAAAATACTTCTTTTCCATCTATTAATTCACACTTTTCCTACATTCTTGATAAAAACATTAGCATCAGTAGTGCCAAATGTATTGTTTTTGTTTAATTTTCCCTGTAATGATAACATATTTAATTGCAAACCAAAGACATTATGACATTTTCTGAAATAACAAATTGAATTAATTTCAGCAAGACAGATTTTTCATCGGGAGCTGTGGTCATCCAGTTTTAACCTTTGTATTTACGTAAGCTAGCAATGAAGTTGCAAGAATTTCTAAAGACATATTGACCAGGTTATATTAAATGTTTTATTTTACATTTCTAAACAGCTAAAAGTTTAAAATATTTTCTTTTCAAATTCTGTGATTGGAATTATCAAAACCTATTCCTATTTAGAAGCGCTTTAAGCAATGCAAACACAGCTTTACTAACTTATTTATTTTACAATATAGCAACACAATCTGCCATAACTTTAATGATATTACACTGCTTTTTCACAGTAGAGGTTTTTGTTGTTCAAAGTGTATTTTTTTCTGAAATGCAGCCCAGAGAAATTACTCTCATAGGGGTTTTATTTCTTCATCTTGAGAAATATAAATTTAGATTCTATTACTAATTGCTTCCTTGTAATCAAGGAGTTGACATCTGGGAATTTTATAATCCTCAGGCTACACTAAACAGAAGGATAGTTCTAAGGCAGAAGAGTTGTTGTAAGAGTAAGTTAATATAAACTATTGTACAACTCTGCCTTGAGAGGAAATTCTGAGCTGTTATTAGGCTTTTCTCGGTTTTCTTAATATTAAATATTATGTAATTTAAAACCTATTTTTTCTTTTCACTGTGTTCCAAATTAACAGCAAGAGTATTGGCAAATGTTACTGAGTTGGATTTTGAATTAAACAAAACTTAAGAGTTCCTCCCTTGAGCTAATTATATTGCATTTTAGGAATGTACTATGCTTACACAAAGCTTTCTGTTAGAAAAGTTCAGGTGTTGGAGGCAATCATGGGACTCAGAGTCAAGAGAAATAACAGAGACAAAAAAATAAATTAATAGCAGTTACCCTAACGCTGGTTAAGATCAGTAAGAACAATGAACATGAGCAGAATTAGAAAGGACAAAAGAGAGTTTCAAGTTATTTCTACAACCCAAATCTACCAGGTGTGGATGTAGATGAATTTGAAACCTTCTCTATGAGAATCTTACATGTTTGAAGATTTATAAGCCTTGCCAAGCTTCTGTTGTTGGCTTCTATTAAGTGTACTAAATACTCAAATTAGCTCAAAATGAAACAGTGTCAGAGCCTGAAAGTAAATTGTGCTGGTTCAAAGGGCCGCAGACTGGCTTGTTACCCAAATCAGCATGATAATTCAATTTTTTAAATTACTTAATGAAATTCTTGTCCTCAAATTTCAATGAGGTATTCATACACTGTCTTCAAAATGTGCAAAATGAAAATGACCTACCTGACACAAATCATTTAGCCAAAGAAAGGACATAACATAAAACCTACTGTTGGCTCCTGTAGTTGATAAATTAGATTATTTTGATCCCCAGATACCTTAGAGTGTCCTCCTCTTTTTAATAAAAGCATAACCCCTTGGAAAGGAATAAAACCAAAATCTCTATGAATTTCCAACATGAATATGAATGAAGCAGTCTCCTGCTCCCTCCTGCATCTCCCAGTGCAGGGTTGCAGTAGCAAGAATACTAGGCAAGAGACAATCACAGTCTCTTGATATAAAATATTAACCATAACCACTGTACTCATTATTACATATCATGGAACTGCATCCACAAGTGTGCTATGTATTGGTCTCGACCAAGCTTGGATTTGTATAGGATTTGGCATCCACAAGAAGTGTGATAATAAATCAAAATAACTTCGTGACAGAGGTGTTCATTTATTTTTCATTCCCATCTGTTTTAAAACAAAAAATATAGCAAATTACAGTCAGTAAGGAGCTAGACAACTCTCATGAGATGGGAGTTACAAGGAATCTCTTACATCTATTACAAAGATGAACAGAATAGGTCAATAAAAGTATCTTTAAAAATACCAAATATTGATAAAAGCTTTTTATAAACAACACTGTGCAAAAAGCTAACATGTCTCTAAGAAATCAAAGATTGTGTTAAATTTCCCTATCAGATATGTAGAATTTTCAAGAAAGATGCTTTACTTTTTTAAGTATCCTAAAGAAATCTCCTCTGAAGTGCAACAGATGTTTTAAAGGCTTTACACCGATATAATTATGGTTAAAAAAAGGAAAAATACATTTCTAAAAGCTGCAGTCCTGGAAATGTGCTGCAAGTGAACTAGCATTTGACTAGAAGGAAAATCCTCAGTCACCAGAGTTGTATCTTTGCATGGGTATGACATTCATACATTCATTAGAGTAATAAAATAAAACATAATTTCAGCTAAAATTTCTTGCTTGTATATTCTTTAAGAGAAATGCTGATGCATATAATGTTTATTGGGTTGTTTGAAAGCTAATTCCTAATTTAATTTCCTACCAAGTTGCAAATATTGTTCTTTAGCTCAAGAACCTTTTCCCTGCCTCTACTTGCATTTCATATAGCTGTAGACTCCTTTCACTGTGTTAGGACAGGTTTGTTAGAACCTTAAAAAAATGTTAGAACCTTAAAAAAAATGCTTGAGATCCTTAACATCCTGGTGATAAATGCTTTCTAAAGCTGTTCAGATTTGTCTATTTTCCCAGATGAAGGCTGGCACGACTGGTCTTGCACATTAATGCATTTAATCTAACAAAATACAGAAAATATTAATCTAGTGATTAAGTGAAGACAAAAAATATCCCTGTCCTAGAATTATTCCCCTTGTATAGAGATCAAAGGATCACTTTTCCCTTCCATACCTACACTTTTCCTACAAGTAGTAGTTATGAAATCTCTTTCTTCTTTTTTTTTTCCTTTTCTCCCTTAAGTAAAAGGTGCAGAAGTAACCCTCAGACAGGTAAAGAGCTGAATTAGATAAAAAAGAAAAAAAAATAAAAAGGAAAAGGACTGGAATCCTTGATAACCTGTGATCACACTAAAAGCAAGAGCGCACTTGTGGGCACAACATGTAAATAAGTATTTCAACAACAGCCTCAAGGTACTTCAAATGGTGTGAAGTTTAAAGAACTCTTTGATAAAGGTTAGGGGTGAATATGAAGAGCTATGTAGGCAAAAATATGAGCATGTATCTTCAATGTTCAATTAAGAAGAAATCATGTATCATATGGCATATATTAGAAGTCTAGAGACACTTCCTATATTTTGAGCAAGAGATATAGCATAGATTTAAGAAATTAAGACACGTTCATGGAAAGAGCCGCCTTTGGAGGTCTGCTAAATACTCTAAACTTGCTGCATGAGAGCTGTTTATCCTTACTAATACTTCCTATATACTGAAAGAATTTTTTCAACACTCTTGAAATCTGAGAACTCTCACAGGATATTAATGGAGTGCAGTACAGCAGGACAGGGTAGAGTCACTAACATGCTTGTTTGTGCCCTGAGGATTGTTGCCTTGTTTTCTGAAAGCCTTCTGTTTTTAACCTTGGAGTCAAATTCTTTCTCACAGTTTTATGTAAATAGTAGCCGATGTTTACTTAATGGTGTTTTCTGTTTTTCATTCCTTTTGTGATATGACCACTTTGATGAGCACCTTTCTTCTCCAGTGAGATGGAGAAGGAAGTGACATGCTCCCCAGTCCCTTGTGGAGTTGGGATGTGTATAAGAATAAGATAATGTCAATAAATCGATGTCATATCCTCCTTTCTGCTGAACCTGGCAGGTGTAAGAGCCTCTTTATTGTGTCTCCTCGGACATAGAGGATCCCAAAGATACACACCCCCCTACCCCATGGTCCCCAGGCAATCCCTTCTCTGCCTCCTGCTCTGCCCTGCTGCAGGTGAGCACCTCACTGCTGTAATCCAGGCTTGAGCAGGAAATTCCATCCTGTACAGGCTTCACCTGCAGTAAATCCCTGGGCATCAGTTCAGCAACTCCTTGTTCTTCTGCACGACATTAAATTAAAAGCAAGTTGGGGCACAGGCATCCCTATGCAGAGATCTGTTTCTCCCTTCTAGAGGTGTTGGGAGGGGGGGAAATTAAAATTCCCCCTCCACTCCAATCCTATAAAGGAGTGCATCATTTTCATGTGAAAGAGAGAAGTCCAAGTAATTTTTATTTCAATGATGTAAATTGAAGATCAAATTTTATGTGTATTAATGTACCAGACTAGAAAGTGATTCCCAATCATGAAGAATAGACTGAAGTAATTGAGAAAAAAGGTTTAAAATATGTTTAGGTGAGTACGTTTAACTCATAAATAAAAAACAGCTTAAATAAGCAAACCTGCAATTGTTAGGAGCAAAGTAATAGTGATTCTCCTTTTCTGTAATTACGTAAAGTTTAAATTACTTAATTTCTGATACATACCATAATAGCTTTCTTTTAAGGATCAGTTTGGTCAGGAGTTATATGAATATTGGGTAGTTTTAACTCGGAGTATTCTGTCATGTTAAAATCACATGGGTAGTGAGGAAAGTGCTTGCCATATAACATGTTCTCTGAGAATAAAGTTGTCCTCAGTGAGATGAAATTAAAACTTTGGGATAGAGCACAGCAGTAGCTGAACTTCAGTTTGCTTTATTAGCCAACTCCTCCTGCTATTTTGAGCGCTGTAGATATCCTGTGGGAAAAATTATTCCAGTTTGGTTTATCTTTTTCTTGCAACTGATAAATGGTACAAATCAGATTCACATCCAAGAGAAAAATAAATCACATGTTTCAGTTAGGTAGACAATGTTGCATAGATTTCATACAATAAGGTCTTTCTAAAATTAAAGCTCATTTTACATTTTAAACAAATGATGTGATGTGGATGAGTGGTGTGTGTGTGTGTGTATA
Organism: Platysteira castanea; assembly: GCA_013397175.1. Lineage (NCBI taxonomy): Eukaryota > Metazoa > Chordata > Aves > Passeriformes > Platysteira > Platysteira castanea. Next base: position 73,842 of record VYXC01004519.1, read on the forward strand.
AGTATCTAACATTAATCAGCAGGCACATGAAATTGAGCCATGGTTAAGTGGCAAACACGCATTGTGATCCAAACAATGCTGAGAGCACAACAAGGGAAGAACTTTCAGCTCATTTGCCAGACTGTGATTATATTTATTTCTATTTCTCACACAGTGTTTTCTGGCAGGGGATGGAAAAGTAAGTGATATTTAATTGGATGAGTAGTTTCAAACCAGTAATGGAAAATAATGCCAGTTTACTGTTCGTGTCATGTCCACTCTTAAGCCAATTTTTTCCTCTTCATAAATCAATTTGGTTTTCGGTGTAGGGGAAATCATTACAAAAGGGTCATCTCCCTAGCATTTGGATGCACTGACCGTCTGGTTCACAGTCATTCATTGCTTATTCACACTGAGAGCCATTTATCTGTGAGCAGAGGCTGACATGAGAAGGTTGACTTTTTATTAAAGCTGAGTGAACAATCTGAAATCTATCATTGAATGTACACTTTGGGGTTTAGTCCTAATTGATTATTCCAGTACTGCTATAATCGAGGAAGAGGATGAAGGAGAACAGGAAACGGACACGCTATGGTAAGGACAACATCTGTTTAAGGATTTCAACTATGAAAGGATCTTAAAACTCTGCTGCCTTCAACGCTTCAAAATTACCTGCAGGTTTCTTCACTGAACAGTTCTCAGGCTGGAAAGTATTTACACATAAATTCATAGGAAAAAGTATTGCTTTTTTTTATATTAAGAAAGACTTGACCCTCTGTTATGGCTACTGTTTCCATTCTGTAGTTGCTTATATTGCTGCTGGTAACACAGGTAAATATAATATTTTTTTTTTACCTTTAAAACTTGTTCATGTCTAATTCTTAACACTGACAGGACCGTTCATTTCCCTCCTTCCCACAATGAAGAGCTTAAATGCACACTAGAACTGCTGCAAACTGCAAAAGAATTAATAGTTACTTCATGTCCTTTGCTGCTCCCCCTCCCATATTATCCACAGGTTAATTATTCTGGCTACCATGCTGCTTTGGGACCCACCAGCACCTGGATGCAAAGCAAATACTGAGTTTCTGATCCCAGTCCAAAGGAAAATGAGCTGCCTTTTCCCTGGTACCCACTGAATGACTACCAGAAGCTGTCCCTTTCTGAACATCTCCGTGATCTTTGTCTCTGAGGTTTTGTCCCTTGACGCCCGTCTTTTGTGAACAAAAGCTCTTAAATAATAGCAGCTGAATGCAGATCAGCAGCACTGCTAACTGTACAGTCCATACTGGTGCAACACCAAGCACAAAATTATTTACAGCGCTTTGAGGAAGGACGTCAGTAATTAATTAAATGGAAGTTGCTGAATTGCACTGCTTCCTGCAGTGAATGGTGCACACATGCAGAAATAACGATCACTAATATGGCATGTGGGGCTTTTAAACAAACATGATCTGACTGCTCTGATGTCAAGAAAATTAAAACAAGGGTATTTCTCTACAACCATTTCACTCGTTAAAAGACAGGACAGTACAATTTCTCCTTCATTAGTTCTCTGGAATGAAAAATTTCTTTTTACTGATCAGCCTTGTACCGCTCCTTGCCAATCAATGTATTCCTAAGCTTATCCCTCAAAATTAAAGCGATCTAACTCATCAAGGAGTATTTCAGTTAACACCTAAATTAGCAGCTGTTTTACAAGGGCTGATGGGTTTTTGTGCAGCAGATACCACATGGATTCCAGCCCAGTCCATTATAGATATCCCATTTGAGCAGCATCCCTTAGGTAATTCTGTAAGAATGAAGGAGACTGTATGAAAACTTACAAATCCTATGACATAGAATCTGAATCTAACAACTAACAAATCTGTCCTCTGATTTACACATCTATCAAGGAAAACCACACTGCTAATCCATACACCTGTTCTTTGGGACAGAGATTGTGGGTTGATCTGCACATCAGCCAGTTCTCATAAAGTTATGTTTCCCCCAGAGGCTCTTAATCAGCTCAAATGGTTGCTGTAAGCTCAGGAGGTGTCCTCACATAAGGGTCATTTGGGCACTGTGAAACCTCTGAAAACACCTGCTCATGCTGTTTTGAAAGCAGCCGTTCTACCTGGTCAAAAATATTTCAACTTTTGGCATTTGCTAGGACCAATGTGCTTTATTACAAGATCTGAGAATCAGAAGAAAAGACAGACTTGTCTAGTCTGTGGGGTAAAGGGCTGGCTTGGGCTGCAATAGACTTAGGTCCAGTTTTTGTGAATAATTCAGTGGAGTCTGTACCCACCCCACTGTTTTTGATCAGTTCAGCAAGACTCAGATCTTTATTTCTGACTTCCCAGACCAGTGTCCTAATTATCTGTGGACACAGAGAAACCTAGGTTTTGATCCAAAGCATCATATATCAAGTCCATGCCTACCAACTGTTCTTGTTTTTTATTGAAAACAAAAACATTAACTCAAAATAAGATTGTCATTAAATGAAAGTGGCTTCTGTTAAATTCATATTCCGATGGTTATTGATTTTTTTCAAGTGAAAGAGTATCAGAACATCTACAGTAGGAAAGGATTATAACTTCAATATAAGAAGGAAAACTCACTTTTTATTCCTTTCTCATCTTGCTCATGAAGGCAGCCAAATTTCACACCAATCAGCCCAAGCAGTTAGCATGCTATATGAAAATTTAAAACGTCTGCTGACTGTAGCAAAAAGAGGAGAAAAAAATCCAAAACAACAAAAAAGCAGCTATCTGTAGTAATTACTCAAGATACAAACATTGTACTAAAACTTGCCATTCATACGAGTTTTCTTGAGGATAACAAAAGACATGTCTCTAACATCAAAAAAATATTTCTAAGTAAATTTTTTGTAGGATTCACAAGAGACCCACAGCAGTTTTTTCCACTTTGGCTCCCTAGCTTTAGTCATTAGTTATTATAAACAAATACACAAAATGCTAATGCTAATGAAAAATAATTTAAAAGTGTTAAGGTAAACAAACAAAAACATGCAAAAGGCACAAAAACATGCAAGAGCCCAGGTGCCAACAGAATTAATCAGAGGCTGTCTGAAGAATTCTACAGGCAAAAGCAATTTGCAAAATCCTCATTCTATGAGCATTTTTTTTCTGTATTCTGAAAGAATCTTGATCAAATGATTAATATGTATGTAGACAAAGTTTTTCCTTCATCTCACTAAAAACACATGTATCTTTCTGTGTGTATATTCCCCCCATCCCAGTAAAAGAGTGCTAAGAAATTACAGCACCATTCCCCCCTATTATTTTGTAGTTGGCAAAAGAAAGGGTCGTGTTTCTCACTTTACAGTATTTTCCTTTTCAGAATTAGCTATTATAGTCAACTTTGATTAGGAGACTCCTGTTGTCAAGTTAACACTTCTGTCAATTTTGAATTAATAGCATCACTATCTGCATTGTGGTAAACACTTCAGGCTAGGATACTGCTATGATGAGAGTCAGAAGGGATGAGAATGGAGCCCAACAAAACCTTGCAACCACTCCCAATTTACACGTATAATTACACAATTAAATAAATACAGCTAAATTCTCATAATTCTCCAATGCCACCTCCTTACTCCTATCACCTGACATTTGTGATGAGAGGAGTAATCCAAATAAGTCACTATCACTCCTCTTCCTAAGTTAGTGACTCCAAAGTGATGAAAGCTGATTTATTGGTACTATTAAGGCTGTTTTAAAGTTCAAGCAGGAAGGTGAACAGCTGCAGCTGTAGCAAGCATGCTACAGAAAAATAGAGCAATATTTGTGTATGGTCTATGTTATAACCTTTCCCTTTATTAGAGAAAACAGCGATGCAAAAAGAATCCTGGCAGCACACGTTTTAGAAGGCACAGATCAGCAAACCAATTATCAATCCATCAATTGATCAGAACTAGTCTTGGGAGTAGTTTGCTCTTGGAAATGAAGGCCTATGCAGATGGCATGCATGTTCATGACTTGCAGAGCATCTGCACAGAATAGATAATTACAAACTAGAAGACAAGAACACAACTTGAACAAACTTAAAGAAAACTAGAATAGGTAAATGCATGCAGAAATTAAATTACTTACTGTTTTACTGCTAAATGATCTGAAATATTAAGTGATGTATATATAGGCTGCATTTGGTTTACGTTTACACTGTAAGAATATTGTGAGGGTAGAAACAGTTGCCTGCCTCCATTCATCAGGCAGACTCAGCATTGAAAGCAATTTTGAATTAGAACAGTAAATGAAGCGCTGTGTATTGATGCTGCTTTAAATAGCCATCAGTTGGGTTTGGCTCTGAATAGAAGATATCTCTTAAATTTACTACAGAACAATGGCTCAATTGTTCTACTCTTTTTCATGGGAGAAGGTCCTATGAAATTCAAAATTTGGACAATACTCAGAGAAAATTCAAGTTAAGGTATAAAAATAGATAAAAGAGCAGAGTTGCCTGTCTCTAACACTGCCACGGCCACAGAAGGAACTTACCATAAGATTGTCCACCATGCTGGGAACTTGAGATAAGTACAAAAGGGAGGCATTTGTGACAGGAAGGCACTGATTCCAGGCCTGGCAGAGCCGAGGTTTGGTTACTGCATCCTGGTTAACACATCTGGACAAAAATTCCCACGGTGGCAAACAGTGGGAAAGGCAGTAACTGCTCATACACACCCCGTGGATACCTGGAACCTCTCCCTCTCTCTCCATCTCTTTCCCTCTCTGACTCACATTTCCCCATAGTTACAGCAGGCTAGACACAAATAAACACAGCCCACTGGTTTGAATGTTTATCAGCCTGTATTACATGAATTTATATTTAAAATACTTTCTCCTTTAATTCATATTGCTATAATATCCTCTCTTCTATGGATAACAGGACTTGAATTTTTTCTAAAAATTACTTTACATCTCAGATTAGTCCTAATGATTATCTGTGGCGTAACTGTACAATCGTGATATTTAAATGCTAAAAATAATCCAATTTAGGCAGTTTGTGTTTAGCCATTTAATTAGCTGGGTAGAAGTTAAAAACATCCATGAACAGGGCTCTCCCAGAAGGTGGCATTTCCAGACAGATGGTTCATTCTGAAGCAGGCTCAAGATGCTGCCCTCCCAGACTGGAAAGGAGATAACCCCATCCTTTGGTGTTGTCCCTGCTAACCTGGGACAGTGCTCATCTGGTGACAGATGAAGTCTACCAACAAGCCAAACCAGGACCTGTACTATTTACATCTGCCCCATAATTTGCAACAGGCTTACAGCATAACAAGACATGATTTGTGTATTTGGGGTTGTTTTGAGCAGAGAGAGAAAGACAATACAAGAAAACCTTCAGGAGGAAACTTGAAGATTTTGCCTGCTTGCTCCAATATTCAGCAGGGCCGTGACAGGAAGGCTTTTTCCATCCCTTTTGTCAATTATGTTTGCATCCATACACACCTGAGGAAAGGGCAGGCTGTGCAGTTTCCTGCCATCCCAGTTACACCCCGACTGCCCCTACACTCGCTGCCACCACCACAGCTGGGGCACGTAAATTCTGTGTATAAACACCAACCTGGCAGAGCTGGCTTCAAAAGACCCGCTTTAAAGATAATAAAGGCATTGTTTTCACCCTTCCCATAGCCTATATAAATCTTCCACAATTAAGTACAATTGCAAATAAATCACCTTGGTTAGCAAATTATGCTTTCCATTGTAGTCCATTCATGAGATTTTAACTTCATCCACACAGGAAGTGCAAAGGGTCTATTAATCCCTTAGGAAAATCATACTGGACAAAGGAGAAACTGATATACATGCTAGACGTTCACAAACACTGCATTTTTAGATTAATTTATATGCAGAATAATTAACAGATTTACTTACAAATCACCATAAAATTCATCACGCATCCAAGTAGTTTGTAACATTTTTCTTACACAACTGTTTGCAGAAATGCCTAAAATTTATGGAACACGTCCTTTCTTGATTTAAAACCCTGAAAAATACTCTAAAAGAGCCCATTCACTACCTAATTTCTTCCTATATTCATATTTTCTTTTGTAATATGACATTGAAAATGTTTTCTGATATATATACCCTTTAAAAAAAAGCTAATTAAGTCTGCAGCCATTCCCTAATCGTGGCTGTAATTTGTTTTCTGCTAAATTTACCCTTTCTGTTACAGCAATTTGAAAAGATGTTTAACACTCTTGGACACTCTCTGCCTTTTTTATGACTTCCTTACGCCCAGTTCCTGACAAAGATTGTTACGCATGATGCTTTTTTTTGAGCACTTCATTAGGCAACTAAAGGGCCATCAGGACCCTCATGTTGCTAAAATTAAGCATAGTCATAGGTCTTTTCAGGATCAGAGCCTGAATATTTAGACGACAATGTGACTTTTTTACTTTTTAACACACCAGTCATGGATCATACACACAGCTAAGGCAGAGACAAGGTTAGGCAGACTAATTTTTTCAGGGCTCCATTTTGCCAATTTAATTTTAACACAAAATCTGCAAAACTGTGGGAGTTTTTATATGAATTTGGCAGACTTGAAGATATAGTAGGCTCTTTTTTTAAATAAAGGATTGAAATGGCATTTTATTTTGTCCTCTAAGTAAGCTACTTGTACTGTGAAACATTATAGATTATCAGATAAGGATTGTGCACAAATTTATACATTTCTTAATATTTCAGTGCAAAGATTTGTTTGCTGTTTTGTTTCTTATGTTTGATATCTTATTTTGGAAGCATTTTATCTTACGCCTTTTAAAGGAGTAGTAAATACTTGAAAATTAATCTTCAGAGTGTTAATATTCAGAAATAGAGCAAATCACTGACAACATTCCTATAACATTCATTATTCACACATATCTTCCACCTCAGATGTAATCACAAATGACATAATTTTTCCCATGCCTTAATTGATTATACAAAACACTCCATGTCTATGTGCAATACATAATTAATGTAATTTCAACATATACTTTCTACTCACAGCTCTGAAAAGAGAAATAAACACCATTTGCCCTAATTAAAACCATCCAATCATTAATATTTACTTATTAATGTGAGAAAATGTCACTGGTGAATCGGAGGCACTGCAACACACACCAAGCATGACAATGAAAATGTGCTCACACATCAGAAAACCCCTAATAAATAAATGCTTTCCTTCCTGGGGAAAGGACTAAATGAGGGTTTGTACCATTCACCAGACATGCTTAATCTGAAAAGCCCAAGGTCAAGATAATTAAAAAATGGAACTGAATGTGAGGAGAGAAATCTTCTCATGATAGTTTTGGTCACAAAGTGCTTCAGAGTTCAAGAATACTTCGTGCTTTATTAGTACAACTCACTCATGCACTAGGCTCAGGTCACCACTCCTGAACTCACGTGAACTTCTGGGAAAACAAAACACTTTGTAAACACAATTACTTATAGATGTAGTATGGAATATTATACTGATTTAGAAAAAGGGGAAAGAGATTGAGTGATACTGCAATCTACAGATTATGTTATTTTGTATACACAGCCACCAAGAGAATAAATCATGCTTATTCAAGTAATTTCAATGTTTGAGACTTAACCAAAAGTGATCAAAATAACTTTCACCAGGTAAACTCTATAGAAAAGAAAAGTATCTGAAAAGTAAGTCTGGAGTAAATGAATATATACATTATGCTAAAAGCACTGTTTGGTTCAAAATTAGTTTTCTTAGCTTGTTTTCATTATCAAGATTTACCAATTTAATAGCTGTTTAAACTGTTGCAGATCTTGAATATTAACAGTAGACAGAACATTTATAAAAATCCCATGCTGAAGAAAATACCCTTTCTTTCCCTTGGTATTTGCTTTTTTTCCTTCCTCCTCCTCTCACACTTTCCCACATTTCAGTCTGGGAGACACATTTTTGTGAGCAAGAGCAACCCATCAATTCCATTTGTGATCCTACAGGAGAAACTGCCATAACTGTGAACATATATTGGCAAAGCCTACGGCTCTAATTTAGTGAGAGAAAATACGAATGCACTTAGTGAACATTACTGCCTCAAACACTTTTTTAACTTTGCCCTCAGTGTTGGCTCCTACTAATTTTCTAACTGTGCAGAGGATACAATAAATACAACCATTCTAAAATGCAGGCACCCAAAGCTTTTATGCTCATCCGTTGCCCTTAATTAAGTTTCTCTCAGGACAGATTTAGATCTTTTTTTCTTTTAAAACAAGTCTGTTAATCCCCCCTCTGTGAAAATTTTCAGTCTTATAATTAATAAATGTATTTTCCGTTTAATACCATTAAGTTGTCTCAAAGATCAATAGTGTGTGTATATCAGATCAATGTATAAGCCATTTCCCAGTAAAATTGCCAGATATATTTCTTTTGCAACACTAACAAAGTAGTCCTGTGCCTCTTCCAGGAAACGGGCTATACATATTGCTAATACATATATTTGTTAATTAAGCGTTCAAAAGTGGATTTATGAATTACCAAGATATTTCTTTGACATCAGCTCTAAATTAGCAGTTCCAAAAGGGCCAAAAAACATTACTTTTTCCTTCCAAGTGCTTGCTTCGGCTAAGTTACATTTTGATCATGTTTGGTTTTGCGTGACTGAATTTTACATGGCTTTTCCCTGGGTTTATCGGGATATTTGAACACTGCAGCAGCAGCTGCAGTTTGACCAGGAGATTACAATCAGTATGTTTGGCTAATCTGAGAACAGAAGCAACATGATTTATTACAATATATCCAACCCCATTTCAGGTGGATAATTCTGAAACTGCATACCTAGGTAACAAGTATCCATCAACGAGATTTTATAAATTTTATGAAAAGCAGAAGGAACATTCTCAAAACATACAAAGATCACAAGGGTCACTGGGAATATACAATACCCAAGGGCAGAAGTCCACTTGTTAAATTAGCAGTTCCTGGATTAAAATAATAAATTATTAATCTATCTAGGCAAAAAATCAGATGGTTTTCAGCCAGTTTCCTCCTCTTGCCACAATCCCAGGACTACCTAGGACTGAAGTGAAGCATTATTTAAGTTTCTTTCTCAACAACAAGGATGTAAGTTACTGTGCACGAGGCTTGCTGCTGGAACCCAACAATGGCAGTGATTTCAGACAAGAGCAGAAAGCCATCCCACAGTATAATAATTTCTCATTACAGTTTTATGCATACAAGCTAACTACTTTAATTAGGTAAGTACATGGAAATAATGGTGTGCAATTAAATACCATGCCTAATTACAGCTATATAACTAATAACTGTGATTCTGGATAAATATGATGTTTGGCATAAATACTTAGAAAACATGAAGGAAACGAAGTTCAGTCACTCATCTTGCATATGGATTGAGCCTGTAGTCATGGATTTTGCTTTCAGAAGATCTGACTACTCATCTTAGTTATTTTACATGATTTTTCATGTATAGCAGTATACATATAAAGATGTTTTACTGTTGAAAGTAGTATCTTAAAGGCAGTGAGCTTGATCTGATCAAGGATCTATAGAAACAGAATAATATTACCTCTTAACACCTTTCTCTGTCATAGAAAACCTACAAAGGTGAACTATTTTGTTGCCCTGTGCAACAATTAGCAAAACACCATTTCATTTAAAAGTAGGGTATAATCATGGTCCTGAAATAAATTTTAGCTCAGCCTTTTGTGACCATCTACTTCCTTGACCATTTTCAGTTTTGGTGTACTGACTATTCAGCCCTAGAAAATAATTCTTAATTATCGCCATTATAAAACAGATTTAAAAAGGAATGGTGATTGCACACCATCTGGAAATGTACTCAAGCTGTCAAAAGAATCTGTGGATAGCTCCAGTATGCAGTATTCAAATTTCAGCAGGAAATCATACTTGGTCAAGCGGGAAGAATTCATTCAGATTCATGCATTTTTAAAAATGTATTTGGCATATCAAATAAAGTTCAAAGATACAGTTAAAGAATTTCAGCTTAAGGGATTTTAATAGGATGCATGTTAAATTTGTATACTGCATACATTAACAGACAAAAGAAATAAATTAATCAGTCCTAAAAGAGCATTCGGAAAACACCAGAACTGTGACAAATGCAGTAGAGATACAAACGAATAAGGGAGAAAGAAAAGGAACTTTAAAAGAAAACAAAGAACAAAAGAAAAAAAAAAAAGAGAAAAATGAAAAGCCACCTTTCTCCTTATTTCCTAAGGCACTGATGAAAAAGGAAACTCAGAGTATCACCAACTTCTCTGAGCAATTACAGATCACGAGAGCTCCCCTGCAAACATTCAGCCCCTGCTGGTGCCCGCTGAGGTACCCTGGCCTCGGCGTATCCAGGCAACAGGGTCTGCAGAGACCCTTGGTGGGGACAAAGTTGGCTTTAAGCAGTCTTCCATGTCTAACAACCTGGCACAGCTTTATTAGCTCTGATAAAAACACAATTAAGCACATTTACTTGCTCACTAGTGTACAGCGAGGAACGAGAAAATGAGGTTTTTCCTTGCTGCTGGTATTTGGTGCATGCAAGCTGTAAATAACAGGCAATCACACAACCACCATCATGGAGAGGGGGGAAATGAAAAAGGAAAAAAGTTCTACTTAACAGCATCATTAGAAGAGCACATTGTGTACAGAAGCCTTTTAGTAAGGAAAGATGCAAGTGTAATAGAAGATATGGAATCAAGCTATAACAGGGAGGACAATGATTTGTGCAGGAGGCACTGTGGACTACAGGACAGGGAAACCAAACTGAGGTGAGTGAGACCTGGCTGGGCTGCTGAAACTTGAGCATCAGTAGGATTACACCACTGTGGGACAGAGCAACCAGCAACAGTTATGCTGGTCTGTCATGATGCAGTGGTGGCTGGAGAAGCAGATTTTTCAGTCGTTGCCCATTATGGCTCCTTATTTCAGTAAAACTGTGCTTTTAAGGAAAGAAAACAGAGATGAAAGATGATAAAATATCACCAGCTTACTCACAACAGTTACATATCTGTCTCTGTTTATGTTATGACACAACATAAGTGTCATCTAGGCTTATTCATCTAAGTGTTCATCTGAGCTTATTCAGGCATCCTAAAGAAACCCAGACATGGATTTGTTTGGTTTAGCAGTACATTCATAAAATTGGATGAAAGTTGAAACCAGTTACAGCAAAATATATTCTAAATCTTCATGCTTAGCAAACAGGTATCAATCAATGAAGTTTTATAAATTTTATGAGAAACAAAAGAAACAACATCAATAACTACAAGGATTACAAGGGTCACTGGGAATGTACTATACTTTTTTTTTTCCCCAATAACTTATTGATGTAACTAAAAGAAACATGAAATGCCAGAACACAACTCTGTAAGTTCTCAGTAGTGCCAGATTTATCAATAATCATTTAAATTTCTTCTTATTTACCTATTAAAAATTTTCCAAAATAAGAAGGCTGCCCAGCATGGAAATAATAAAAATGTTGGTTATATATAATGTCTAACAAACTTAATTTCAGATAAATACAATAAATAGTAACCTTCGGATGGTGTGTTTTGAAAAAAATACATGTCATAAAATAATGCAAGCCTATTAGCTTTGTAAGCATTGCTTCTCAGGTGAAACAAGCTGGCTTTTTTCATGGCAGTGCTCTCTAAATCAATGTATTTGTAACAGAATTTGCAAATTTTAAAACTAAGCATTATGTGTTGGGGATAAATACACACTGCTTAAATAAACTCATGAAAAAACACTGCCAAGAGCTACCACAACCATAACCACATTTCTAAATTTATTTCAACATCTCTACAGCGCTGCTGGAATCAGGGAGGGTGTGCTGGAAAACTCTCCCTCTTTGCCTTTCTTGGTCATGTATTCTTCACTAGGCAGCAGCTAATAAAGCATCAGAAAAAGGAGAGAGCATTGCCAGCAAGTCAAGGGAGGTGATCCTGCCCCTCTGCTCAGCGCTTGTGGGGCTCTCCTGGAGTGCTGCGTCCACTTTTGAGCTTCTCAGTACAAGAGAGACACAGAACTCCTGCAGAAGGTCCAGTGGTGAGCTACAAAAGTAATTAAGGGACTGGAACATCTTTCTTAGGAGGAAAGGCTGAGAGAGCTGGCCTGTTCAGCCCCGAGAAAAACCACCTGAGATGAGACCTTATCAATATCTGTCAGTGTCTGAAGGGAGGTGTAAGGAGGATGGAGCCAGGCTCTGCTCGGTGGTGCTGAGCAATAAGACAAGAGCAGAAACAGATGCCCAGGAAATTGCAGCTGAACATGAGGAAAAACTTCTTTACTGGTGCACTGGAACAGGCTGCCTAGAGAGCGTGTGGAATCTCACTTACTGGAGACATTCAAGAACTGTTTGGACACAATCCTGTGCCATGTGCTCTGGGATGACCCTGCTTGAGGAGGGAGGTTCGACTAGATGACTTTCTGTGGTCCCTTCCAACCTTGCCCTTTCATTGATTCTGTGACAACATGTGCCTGTGGTGTGATCACATAGTACAGCAGCCGCTATAAATTTCATTTCTCCTCAGATCATCCTTTTTTCATAAGGAGGGGGCAAATTTTTCTCACGGGCATGTTTTTGTGTGGTAGGTACTTTGATAACCCGCACAAAGATTTTCCCTGCTATGAATATCACGCTCATTGCAGACACTCAGACTCTTTTAAAAGCAGTTTGAACTCTAACTCACAAAGACACTACTCAACACTTTACAGCTGGGCAGTGATGTCAGAACAGCCTTTTTCTTTAGAGGTCACACAAGTGGACATAAGTAAGAATCAGTTTCACAGTCATATTTAACAGGCACATCATTTCTTACAGGGTCAGAGGGAGGAAGTCAGTCGCACCAGCTCTCCTTGCTGTTGCTGTACAAGAGGAAGCTGCGAGTTTCTAGGACAAAGTGATAAATGTAGAAGGAAATAAAAAGAGAGGCAGTCCAGGTGGAAAGAAAGCACCATAGAGGCTAAAGTGGTACACAAGAAGAGAAGAGCTGTAAAATGAGGAGCTAGAAGTCTCGGTAGAGAACCCTTCCCTGATGACCACCTCTGAGGTCACATAGCAAATAAATTCTGACAATTGATTCCCACAGTTATAAATTCGTGTGTACTATACCAGGCAATGCATATTGTGCTGTTTTTCTAAAGAAACTCATCTTACCCATTACCTGAATAGGGAAACGGTGCAATGACACTTGGAAAGAAAACACTGGGCACCTCAAGTCACAACATAAAATAATAGCTGGCTTACTTGAACCATAAGCTCTCTGTGCTTAAGTTCACTTTTGTAAGACAAAAGGCAAAGCAGTTGTTTTAACTAACATGCTAATTTTCAGCTAATTTCATAAAACACTGTGAATCCTTCAGATCGTGGTGATAAACACCAAAGAAACCCCATGAGGGAAATTAATAATTCTGTATAAAGTGCAGCAATTCAATGGTGTGTAAAAAAATACAGCACCACTACTTAATGATGAGCATAATGAAGAATCATTTAGTAGTTCCCCATTTAGTTAATGCTTTCTCCTCTGTGCAGTGGTGAATGCTAAGACTTCAAAGAGTGGTTTACAGTAAATTATTACGTAATTAAAGGCCACGGCAATGAATAACAAAGATGACACCACAAGAGAAATGAATGACGACTTTAATTGTGGCTTCTTTCTAACTTCAGTGTTTGACTTCAAAACCTAAAGGATCTTGTTCTAGGACTTTACATGTAAATGCTAAATCAATTATTTAAAGTATTTGGCCTAGCACTAAGAACAGGCCCAGAGAGCAGATACATATTTTGGATTAATGTACATATTTGTAGCATACTTGTACTGTATTTACACAGCAGAAAGAGAACTCAATTGAGCTTAAGAAAAAAAAATGCTTTAAGAATTGTACTTACCACCATACACTCTTCATCAGCAAATCACCTTTAAGTGTTTTTTTTTTTCCTTTAGAGAAAATTTTAAGATGGTGTAACCATGTCTTGAATAAAAATATTTAATAGCTATAATTTTTTCCTTAGGTGTCCCCACTGGCCCAGAAATAAAGTTTGTGTAAAGAGCATACACCAGCCCTTCTGTAATTTACGGGCTCCCAGTGTGTTTTGGTTTGATGGGAAAGCCCAGTGGTGAGAGCAGAGCAGGGGCATGGGTTAGTGCCTCATAAGAGTGCAGGCAGAAAAATATTGCATTTGAGGTATGTGAAAGCAGAGACCTAGGTGAGTACCTATTACTTTGGTGTGCCACAAAATACACAATATTTATTTTTAAGGATCACAAGATTTTTTGTTTGGTTTGGTTTGGTTGGGTTGAGTTTTTCCCTCATCAATAAAACTCCCCGTGCATGTGTTGATCAGAAAAGTAGATGGCCCATGAATTGTGCTGACAGGGTTACTACTTTTTACAGTTCTTCCCATTAGCTTTTTTCCAGAGTCCTGTGGGAACACTTGTATAAGACGTGGAGTTATCAAATGTTTTCAGTGAAAACATGTTAGACTATTTTAGAGTATCTTATATACAGAGATGATTTAACAAGGTCACAACACTTAGAGGTCACTTTCTGACTGAAATTTCTATGATAATGAGTTACATACATTAACATAAAATTCAGTGTTTTACATTAATTCCCACTTTGCTTACTGTCCTTTGGTTTTAGCAGTAAAGACAAGAAAAACTATTTTAAAATCCAAACTGCATTTCATTCTTTTTCCTACTTAAGTTGAATGTTAACAATTTTCTTCTCATTCTCATACTTGAGCTTCCAATTTATAGAACTTTTTCCTTAAATTTAAGGTGGGTTTTTTTGGAGAGATATTTTTGTTGGTGTAATTCTGCTTTAAATCTAAATTTTCCAGCTCCCTACATAGATTGTACTGAATATCTCAAACATCTGAAGAAGCAATAAGCTGTCTTACTTCTATCCAACTTTTTTTTTTACAAAAAAACTGCCTCCACATTCACACAACCAAAAAGCAAACCAAAAGGTTTGGGAATCAGTTTTCTTAACTCCTCTTTTCTGTCTCTTATTTGCCATAAAACAGTCTAGGGTGACAATGACCTCAAAAAATCATCTGGTCCAACCACACTGGAAAAGGAATGTAAATGATATGATCTGCCCATCTGTAGCTTGGAAACCTCCAGCAGTGAGGACTCATCCACATCCCTGAAGTGGCTTTTCCAAGGATCAGTTCTTATTGCAAAAAATTTTGTTTCTTATATTGAGACTAAACGTCCCCTTGGTGCAACTTGTACACATCACTGCTTGTCTTCTCCATGTAGCTCTCTGTTGAGAGAGAGACTCCACCAGCTTTGTATCTGCCTTTTAAGGACTAGAACATTGTGATGAGGTGCTCCCAAGTCTTCTCCTCTCCAGGGACAGCAAACCTAACACCCTCAGTCTTTCCTCATCGTGCAGGTTACCTCACTTCTTTGTCTGTACATTTTAAAATTTTAATATCTGGTTTGTTTCCAGTCATCTGATTTTAGACATTCATCTGCAAACTTAAACCACATGTTGCTACGAAAGAGTAATTGGCTACTTGTTCCCATGTTACTTAAAGACAGTTTCCTTTGCTGTTGTACACTCAACATCCCTTCTAGCTGAGCTGCTGTTAGCACCACACAGATCTATAACTTCACTCAGGATTTATGGAGGGAATAAGACAATGAAACCCCAGTAAATTATCAAATGTAAGAGTCCATTGAAATGAAACTGAAAAACCTGACAAAAGGAAAAATGTTTCCTTGTTAAAAATGTCTTTTCATCAAGCAACAGTCTCAAATGCAAACTCTTCAGCTGACACTTGTCACTACAGAATCATCCATCAAAACATCCATCTTTGACTCAAGAGGACTCTGTCCTCTTCAAGCAGATAAATCCATCCTATTTAATTTACTTTTTTCTTCCCATTAAATAATACATTTGGTCTAAAATGGATCATTTTCCCCCAAAAGATAGGAGGATTATTAATCAGCTGGTAGTAGATCATGAGACCTTTTTTTTTTTTTTGAGCAGTTTTATAGACCTAGAAATATATGAAGAGGAAATACATCAATGTGGTGAACTAGAATCAGCTGTATATATTCAGTCATAACACATTCACACCCAAATTTGTATCCTTATTCACTGACAGTTACAGACATTGGCACGAACTGACCTGAAGTTAGCAACAAATCAGAACACACAGAAAACTTCGGAAAAATGAAGTCCAAAGCCAGTAGCAATGTGGAGAAATGGCAAAGCAAGGTCTTCTGCAGACACCTGCTGGTAGAAGAACCATGAAGACAACTAATGGAGATGGTGGGTTGTGAACTCTGCAGGAAAAAGCAACTGGTTATGGCATGCACGCTAACCTTAATACCACACATAAGGACAAAAAGTAGTTTTCAGATACAACAGATTGATTTTATTTCTAGATATTGATGTGCTGTTTTAGGTTATTCTTTTTGAAGTTATGCAAAGGTTTGGAGAAATGAACGTTACATTCCTACAGCTAAGGATGTGAGCATTCAAGCAGGTTGCACTCTGCGAGATGGTTGTTATAGGTGTTGTGGTTTGCCCTCATTTGTTTTTGTGGACCCTCCAAGTGCAGCAAAATTTCCTGGGCTGTTTCATGTAATTACAGATTAATCTATGAATTCCTTCCATTATAGCAGCAGTCAAACACTTAAATACTATAAATCACTTTCATGATCCAGTCTTCCTCGGTTTTTCTATTTTCCTGTCCCCAAGGAAAAGGTTTGTGATGCAAAGGAGTTTTGTCTATCGTACTTCCACCATGTATTTTTACTCCCATGGAACAATAGCTAATTTTCCTCTGTAAATTAACACCTCCAGTAGTGACCTGTCACTATGGAGGCACTTGATTAATGCTTACCAACTTAAGCTGCTCTAGTTTGGAAGAGTTTTCTAGGTCTAAATTTGGCATAGAAATCCCCTGCCAATTTTCAGTGTGCTAAATATTGTATGTTGTTATACACCTGTGCTGAATATCAGATGCATTGACCTGTTTGCTTTGCACACAAATACCACCCTCATAGAAACCTTTTAGATTTACTTAAATCCCCAAAAATTTGAAGACTATTAAGAGCTTTATTTTGTATCTTCACTAAGAACTTCTTTCTTAATATTGGAATAGTAGATTACATGTGAACACAGAACCAAAAAAGTTAAAATAAAACATATACTAAAAAAAGTCCTAAAATGGTATTTATTTTGGAATAACAAATTTAATGTGAAATAATATTCCAATCACGTATATTCCATGGCATGTATTAGGAAAAAGTTTGACATCTTCATATTGTGATGGTGAAGCTCTTAGAAATATCTGAAATGAATATATTTAATGTGGTAGATGTGGAGGAGTAGGAAATACTGCACATAGCACAACCACTCTTCCATTAACAGCAGTGAATTTTATTTTTTTTTAAATTTTCATTTTGTGATGCACAACCCATTTAGAATTTTTTCCTAATAAGATTTCACATCTGTGCAACCAGCAATGTTAATTTGTGTGCTTAGATATGTACTAAAACACCATTAAAACATTTCATTTCAGACAAAAGACCCAGTGTTAAGGAGTCACTAGGGTTTACAAACCTCTTAAACTGGGAAAGATTTATTTTCAGGATTTACTGAGAGATTTACTGTCCTTTACAAACAAGACTGATATGTTTTTAGGATGAAAATATGAGCCAAAACAATGGACAGAAAGTGCCTCAGAAGAAATGCAAAACTCTGCCTATAGCTGTATAAGTACCTAAGAATTACCCACATTTGGACATTACTTAAAAAAGAAACAAACAAAAAAAGGCCCCAAAACCAAACAAAAGAGAAACAAACCAAAACATACACACCCCCACCTACCCACCCACAAATAAAACCCCCTCAGATTAATCTTTATTAAAAAACACTCTTATTAAGGTCACTTTCTTGAAAATATCCTCCTTGATTTGTGGAAAAATTAGTATCTAGGCTTATTCTGAAGTGAATACCTGGAGTCAACAGGGAATGAACTCGACAAACACCTCACCCACCTATTTAAAATGTCACTCTTCATTAAAACTACTGTGAGAAATTTGAAGAAGCAATTTTTGAGCTCAGAGAATAGACATTGCAAGGTAAGAGAAGAAAAACTGATGAGTTTAGACCAAGTCGGTGTTCTTTATATGTACACAGTATGCACTGCCAAAATTCAAAACTTACCAGAAGAGAAGAGAATGACTGATAATAAAACTATTGCCTTCTATCCAAACATACCCACTCCTAAAGGATCCCTGCCTGGAGCCCTGCACAGCTGAGAGATCGTTTATTAATGCAATCTTTATATGACAAATTAGGTCAGCTGCATGAACTGTTTAACTACCTCACATTAGCTGAAGTGATAGGAGTTTGCAATAAGCAGCTGCAAGTATTTTTTTTTTTTTTACAGGTGTTTAAGATTTTTCTACCTTTCCTGGTAAGTGGCTAATATTTGCATTCACTTCATAGAACTTGTAAGATGATATGTATAAAATATCCTGCATTTCCATTCTAAACCTACTAAACTGTCCAACAGTTTATCATCGTTACAGCTGAAATAATTCCTGTAGATATCAGCCTTGCCTCTTCTGTGGTTGCTGTACAGCAACAGAAACTGTAGTGCCCCTACAGAAACTGTAGTCCCAAACTTCTATCACTATTCTTTTTAATGTAAAAAAACCCAAAACATCAATTCAGCTTTCTGCAGCAAACACTGATGCAAATGTTACATCATTCATACTGCAAAAAACATTTACATGCCAAAAAGTAGGTGGATAAAATCACAAGTAATCAGTTACACGTTTGGGACTGCCCTCAAGGGTTTGTTTAGTTTAAAAAGAAACGTTTCTCTTTCAGTTCCTTGAATATCAATACTGACAGTCAGAGTTTTAAATTGCAGCTTTCTATTTCAATCCCCCTCGTGGAGAAAGGGCACACAGATACCAAGATTTTAAAACTTGTTTAATAGACAACTGACCTGTAACTAACCCCAAAGCAGCTCTCTTCTCTTCTCCAGAAGAGAAAATAATGGCAGTAAAACTGGAATGGCACGTTGACATCTTGATAAAGGTGTTGTGTGACACCCTTTTGTTGCAATGTCCAATAGATCATGTAAAAGTTTCTGATTGGTAGCACCTTGCAAAAAAAGAAAAAGGAACTTAAGAGCTTAGTAACTCACCGCCAACAGTGGCAGATGATTAGAGAACTTATGAAAACTAAAACAGAGATATCCTTCAATGAGTACAAGAACAAATTCACCTCAGCCACCAGAGAGCATTAAATAGAAAGAAAAATTAAGGAAAAATTGGCAACACAAGCATACAGGCAAGGATGAGCATGGAGTGTCTCTGCTTACTTGACTGAGCTGACCCATTTTGACCAGTGATCCTCATGTCACTGACAACAGAATTCACAAATAGTTTTGGTAAAAAGCAAAACCACAAAGAACTCCAAATCCCAAACCTAAACAGAAGACAAGAAATCAGTTAAGAGACATTTGCATGCAGGTATTTTGGCAGCAGGTTCTCATCAGTAACAAGTTCAGTGTTCTGAGGGGTTCTCTTAGAACTGATCTCCCTGGGTAGGGGTACACTCAAAGCTGAAAGGGTAAACACTGCAGATATGTGTGAAAAGAAGGCATAGAAAAACCACCAAAGCAAAACAAAGAAGAGCTCTTTCCACGTTTACATCTGGTCTCTGCATAAAACAATTCCCTCCTTCCCCAGGAATGAGCACTCAGAGCCGACGCAAACATTTGTGTGATGAATAATGAGTAGAGTTTGCTTTATGCCTATTTCAAGCGGCCTGTGGGCACTGTTCAAATCACTACCCAGTGGACCTCTGTTGGCAAATTTTGTCATTACGACTGGGAAGGTTCTACAGTCCCACAGTTGAGTTCTCAATGTGTGTGAACCAAGTGAGCATTCAGAATACTAAATCACAGGCTGATAACTTTATCTCCTAGAGCCCTTCTTGATCTCCAGCTCCCCTGCAAGTGTACCTGTGGAGCTGTGATCACAGGACAACACTGACACACACAAAGTAGCAATATGATGTTCTCCGGCATTTCAGGGCTGACATTTCAGTGACATTGGGCCAGGTTAGATCAGATTCTCTTTGTACATTGGTAAATCTATGCAAAACAATGTTGTCCCATGTTGCTGTTTCTCACTGATGAACTTGGCGCAGCAGTAGAGACATACAACAGTTCATGAAAAATCCACTAATGAAAACTGCAGTGATGTTCCAAGAAGCATTCCGGAAGAATAATCCAGGCAAGTCTGTATCACTGGTTTCTATTAAAGAACAAATACTTAGAAAAAGGCAGTTAAAGTAAAACAAGACCTTCCACTTTTAAGGAAGCTAAGTAACACATCCACTAGTTAGAAGAAACTCAAGAACGAGATCAGCAGAAATAGGTTTGCTAAGGGGTAGAACCTCACTTGAGCATTTCTAACCATTTCCCATTAGGAATATGCTTTCAGGTACACATGCATTGCATACAGCAGCTTTATAAGAAAGTGCCATGCTTGAATTTGTGTTACCACAGAACATAGAAAACTTGGGTCCCTGGAAAATGCATACAGTTTCACTCTCTCCATCCTAATCACTCTGTTCTTCAGAAATCTCTCATCCCTGAGCCATGTGCTGCACTATCCATGTACCCAAAAATTCAAAGAACTTCTCTGCTATTCTGAGCCAATAGCGGAGACTACACTGATTTCAATTGTTAAATCAATGCTCCTATTGCCCAAAGAGAAAATGTGTTAAAATGTGTCTGAAATTACAAATCACAATCTCATATTGGGAGGTAAACTTTTAATTGTTTTCCCCTTTTTTTGAGGTGCTTGAAATGTAAAGCCAAGGCATTAATCCGTATCTTTCACATTGGTTTCTATTATACAATAGCTTTTTACAGATATTTGACCACCATTTTTAACTGATATGCCCACCTACCTTTCAAATTCATATGGAAAACAAAAATCCCTAAACTGTACAGGTATTCTTTTAAAGAGTGGTTGTATGTTTTCTAATTTTGCTTTGTTTCTCTTTTTCTTAGTTGTAACTGGTTTTCAGTGTCTAGTATTAGCAGTGTTACTAGGAAAAGAAACAGTACTAACTCATTTCTTCAGCTTAGACAATATTTTAATGCAGGTTATCATGTACACATTATTATATTTTGGGCTTGTTCTCTACACCTTCTCTCCACCCTGTTGCTTTAAAAACAAAACAAAACAAAAAAACCAAACCAGTAAATATTAAACCAGAGTTTACCACAGATATACAAGAAATAAATCCCTTCATCTCTCCCCTACACACAAAGTTCAGAAAGTATGCTCTTTCATTTCAGAGCTCAAAGCAGATTTCTCAAAAATAACCCTTCCCTTCAAGGTCCAAACGTTTTAGTCTTCCTTTGGTCATCTCAGTAAATCCCAGATATCATCAATCCTTCATATGACCAAGATGGCAAGAAAAGGTAAAGAATGGCAGACTGCACTGAGGTTTTAAATTTATATCAGAACAAAGCACTGACCAAAAGCTCTCCCATTTCAGTTTTTGGGGGTTTCTGTAATGTGATTCACTTCTCTGCTTTTGAAATAAAGCAAAAGCCCCCTTGTTTGATATCAATTAATTCAATTTGTCATTCATTGAAGCCAACAAACAGCATTATATCAACTCGGCCACCAATTTAAAACACAGCTTGTAAAATGTAACTAGACATAAATATATGTATATAACCATTTGGGAGTCTTGGGGGAATTTTTGTTTCATAGAATAGGAAGCTGATGCCATCCTCAAAGTGAAGCAGGCTTTTCTTATAAAAAAAAAAAAAGGTTGTACTTGATGATCTTAAAGGTCTTTTTCAACATTAACAATTCTATGATTCTTTTGTTCTATGATTAACATAAGCCAAGGCTATTTATATCAGCTGATTATAAAGTCTGACCTTCAGACTTCTACTTGGCTGTAGTATTCACTGTTCAACACTATCTGTACGTAAAAGAGAAGCAGAAGATACAGAAAACTTTATACATGTTCCTGTCAATGTGTAACCAGTCAGGAACACCAGGAGAGGCTGGAAACTTTACTGGAGCTAAACAGAGCTAAGGGAAAGGGTGTGATTCTTTTAGAAAATCTTACTGGGCTTGGAAAACATTGTTATACATTTATTGCAAAATTAAGAATAAAACCACTGGTAGTTCTGGCACAACAAACTCACCACCATAGACACCAAAAATACACAACCCTTCCAGGGTCCTCGGGGCTTTGGGTGAGAAGAAGGTTTGACTGCATCACTTGGAGAGGAAGACTCTGCCTGCACCCCATGCATCCAAAATTGTTTTTTGAGGTTAAGGATGACTTGCCTTCTAACGTTCCCTTCCCAGCAAATCTGAAATATATACAACAGCTGACGTGCCCTGTAGCAAAGTAAAGCTAAATCAGTGGCAAAAGCAGGGCAAAATATTATGGCATTGTTTAGTGCATTTCAGTATTAGCTGCTTTGGTTTTTTACGACATAACTTATTATAAAATATAAAATAGTTGAGCACAATATTAAAAAACCACAGAGAGAGGGGAAAAAAATGAAAACCGCAAACAAACACCAAAACCAAAAAGCCCCATCAATGTAAAGCCCTCACGAAGAAGAACTAGATCAAAACCTGTAAGCTCATACCATCCTTACAGCTCCTCTACCTGCCCATACCCCATCCTGCTGACTGATAGCGCTCCCAGCAATTCATTAGCATAACACGGAGTTAATCAGTGCTGCTTCAGAAGGAAAATGCCACCTAATGAATCCCCAGTGCCACTTTTCTGTGCACCAGGTGCTTTTGCTGCAGGTGTACCAGCCTGGAACAGATCAAGACTACCTGCTTAATTTGTGAAGTCCAACACGCCCCAAGCTGTGCAGTGTTAGGAATGATGAATTCGGGCGCAGTAATGAACCATGTACTCTCCTTCTTTGAAGACATTCTGATGCCAAGTTAAGACTCTAAGATTGGTGCTATGTGAATGGCACTCCAAGTAGTTCCACTTTTAAATTTGTTATTACGGAAAATGAAAAAAAATTGAATGTCTACTTCTAGATGAGTTCAGATGATTATTAAATCTTATAAAATTATAACCAATATAGATCTGTGTCCTTGTGTATGGTTATGACATGGACATTTACATGACTGGCAGATTTATTTCTGAACCAGTATTATAGCCTGACACTTTATGAAGCAAGACTTACAAGTACATCTCAGTTAAAGCACAGCAGATTTGTAGAAGAAATCAGTTTCAATTACAGCAGAGAAAAAAAAGCCAAAAAAGAAGAGAAATAGGAAACCACCTTGTAAAATCCCTAAGAAACTTCATATATTTTTCTGTATTTTTTCTGATTTTAATGTCAAGATTTCTCTAAATTTATCAGCCTTTCTCAAATCCAGGGATTTAAATTTTTAATTATATCTCCTGCTGAAAAAATAGCTACAAAGAGCTAATGGAGCATAAGGTTCCTTATGTGTAAGGCTGGGCATACCTGGAGGGTGGCGAAGGCTGACTACACACCCATGAAGGCACACGCCTTGCATCCTCAAAGGACCTGACCAAATTCTTCACTGACGCAAAGCAAATGAGCTGTAGGGAAGTCTGCAGCAAATTTATGTTACTGATTAGGGTGTTTTTAAAAAAATAAATTTAGAAGAGTAGCAAGACCTTGTTTTGTAGGTTGCTACTTCCAAGTGATGTCTATATTTAAAAGGCTTAGTTTATGGCTTTGAAAGCCTAAAAATTAACCTCTTAAAATAAAAATAATAAAGTCAGAAACAGCTGTTTTTCACAGTATTAAACTACAAGAGCAGCACTACTTCACTAAAACTTTGGAGGAACAGAGTAAAAAGCCATATTTTAGCATTCTTTTAAACAGCAATTCTCTTCTGTTTCCACTGTCATTCAAACACAGCACCTCTGGTAAATTTGGAGACAGAACAAATTCTCTTTAACAGTATGGTTATATCAAATATACAACAGTATTATAGCATTAACTCCTGTTATTGCTTATCTCAAGCAGTTTAAGGAACAAATCCATTATTAAACTAGTTTTATTGTGATCATTCTATTTCCTCAACATAAATATGCACTGTTTAAAATTCAAGGTAACATTTCAATTCCCTGTTTGGGAGGCTTCAGAAATCTATTTTAAATGTCATTGAGAGAGTCACACTGTTTGTAGGTTCTCAGTATTTTGTTCCTTTTAGTCTTTCTCATTTTCTATTCCTTCTGTAGAAGGCTACATACTGATTTGTTTCTTACACCTTATTGTGGAGCCTTCCCTCTTCCCTTCTGGGATCTCTCTCAATAGAGAAACCAGCATGTTTCAGAAATTTCTGCAGAATTTTCTTCTACTCTCATTTTCTATTTAACATAACAAGGCATAACTTTGGCAGAAAACAAGTAACTGATCCCCAGATTAGGAGTTAGCACTGCAATAGTTCATGAAGCAATTGCATTTATTGCTATAAATGCAATATATTTTCATGCTTGAGAGAGGAATTTTTCTCTGAAGTAAATGTTATTATGCTTTAAATCAAATTTGAAAAAAACAATGAAAACAAATCTGAATAATAGTTAGCAAACATGTAATAAAACCTCATGATGGAGTTCTAGATACCTCACATTCTTGTGAATGACAGAAGGTTACACTAGGTTTAAAAAAGAGGGAAAAAAAGAAAAGAGAGAGTGAATAAAAGCTTTCTACAAAGGCAGATGGCATCAGGACAAAAGTTGATATTAGGTATATCCTAGAGAAATTTTACTTAAATGAGGAGAGCTTAATGGCATCCCAACAAAAAATGCCACAGTGCATTATGAGAAGGAAATAGTAGAACCATTTGAAGAAAATAAAAATGTCTGTCTCATATGAGTAAAAAAAGTTGTTTACAAAACAGTTACGGTGAATAACTAGGGAAAAATTAGGGTCAAAAAATTTCAAATCCCTGGACCTGAATCTCTTGGCACTCAGCCAGTGTTTGACAACAAAAAGGAAGCTCCTGTTCTGTTAATGTTTCAGTTGTAAAAAGAGTGATCCAGGTAACTGGAAAACTTGGCAGCCTGACATAAGCCACAGACAAATCCAACACAGGAGGAATAAAGGTATAAGAAATTAACAAATTGTTAAGGACTGATACTATATTTAATGCTGATTGGCATGAACAAGTGGAATGTAGGTCTTAGGAAAGGAAAATGGGGTAATTTTTGGTGGGATTACAAGATTTTTTGGGGTTTAGGTTGGTTGGGTTTTTACGGTGTTTTTTTTGGTTTGAATATTGATACAATGCAGACATTTAACTTGTCACTTCATATCTTCCGTGGTACAACAGAATATTGGAATTCTATTTTACAAGTTAGGTAGATTAAAAACAGGTAAACATACAGGTTTCATACATAACTAACAGAGAGAATGGATAATCCATGGATTTGTACAGCCCTTCTCTAAACATTTCTTTGCAAATAACTTGGGGTGGGGACATGTCAAACCAAAACATTTCTCAAATTATATAAAGACTGAGAGGAATCTGCAAAATTCTATTGAAAACTTTTCGCATTCATACCCTGATAAATCTCCTAAAAAGCCCAATTGTACCCTTCCTGTTTTCTCTGTATCAGTTACAGGTGAAAAAAGATGCCCAAACCCAATGTTACTGATTTTCCTTTCAATTCTCCAGGCTAAAGACTTCTTGCATATTTGATCATATCTCATGTGAGCCTTCTGTTCAACTTTAACCTTTTTTTTTTCTATTTTTTAAAGCTTGTACACGAGAGCAGAATTAGAGATACCTGAAAAATTTGCAATAACAATTTGCTAGAAGTCAGCACAAAATAAAGCAAAAAACAAAGCAAATTAAGATTCATTCTTATATATACTGACATCAACTAAAAATACATAACGGTCACTTTTATTAAGATTTTAAGAAGTGAAATTAAAGGAGTTTTTCCAAATGTTCATATTAGTGTGAAAGTTCTTGGAAGATGTCAATTGGACATGCACAGAACACCTCTGGTCTTTCCTCCATAGGTGGCCACATGAAAACCTCAAAGATTAACTTCTGAAAAAGTAATTTAGAGGGGGAAAAAAAAAAAGAGACTTATTTTGAAGGAAATGGAAAGGTGGGAGAAGAGACCTGTTCAAGATTCAGACCTCACATCAGCATCCCCGTGCTTGTAGGGTGGTTCCTGGGAACACTGAGCCATGCTCTGACCGTGGTGAAAGATGGGAGCAGGAGACACAAGGGGCAGGTGCTGAAAAAAGAGAGGTTCAAGCAAGATAAGGAGAGGCTTTTCCCCCAAGCAGGACAGGTGGAAAATGGCCCAGGTTGCCCAGAGAGACTCTGTAATCTCAGTCCTCAGAGGTTTAAAACTCAGCCAGAAAAGATCCTGAACAACCTTGCCTGACGTTGTAACTCTCTTTGTTTTGAGCTAGAGTTTGGTCTCAAGATCTCTCAAGGTCTGTTCCAACCTGAGTTGTTCTCTGATACAAAAAATAACTGGCAAGCAACTTAGAAACAAACAAAACAAACAAAACAAACAAAACAAACAAAACAAACAAAACCTAAATGCTCTATTTATGAGTTTTCTGTGAAAAGCGAGAGCACAATCAGAAAGAATGTGTGTTTACATTTTGACAATGGTGAAAATCATCAAGTTAACAAGCAGAATATTTTGCTTGCATAACCCAGCAGGCTTAAAATTGTTATAGTTCAGTGATAATCAAGAAATTGATTTTTAGTTCTGTGGGAACAGACGAGTATTGAGAACAGTCTGTTTCAAAAGCAGAACACCAAAAGAGCCCTTCCCCCGACACTCCCTGTGAAGTGAATTTTAAGGAAAAAGGAGAATACCAGACGATCAAAAACCGTTTTTTAACATAAACTTTTCATTTTGACATACATGCATATTTAATATAATACAGAAATCTGCCTGTGATGCTTATTTTTAAAATGTCATTGAAGCTGACGTGAGGCTTATTTTGTCCTCTTTTCCACAGAGAAATTCTGGCTAGGATGAAAAGATTCACACTGAACACATGTGGACCATGCCTCAGAGAGCTGTGTGAGCCCTGCAGCAGCTGCAGTGGGAGGCAGGCACTCTGAGCTGGGTGCCCCATGCAGGCAAGCGGAGCAGAAAACAGCAAACATCCCCTAACCCACCTCAGAAATACCACAGCAGTAACTAAATGTCCCGGTTTAAAAGACAGGTGTCTGCTTAAGGAAGGCAGCAGCCTCCCTTGGAATGGAAAAATGCAACTTCCCTCCCTNAAAGACCTGGTCCTACTCTGGAGGTCTGGTGGGAGCTCTTGTCCTCTGGAAGTCCAGTGGGAAAAAAAAGCTCTGCCTTGCTGCTCCAAAACCCCCAGACTTTCTCCTGGTGGGTCTGCTTGGGTCCTTCCCCCTGGGCGAAGCATCTCCCAATGGGATGGTGAGTCATAGGGCAAGGCCTCGATGGGCCATTAACAGGAGATAATCAGGAGCCACTTATCTTGATGGGCCCGTTAACAGAAAATAGTCCAGAGGGAGGAGGCAGGGAGCACCACCCCACCTGGTCTCAGCAGCTCATGGAGATGGTAAAGAATATCTTACACTATGACACTAGACCACACAATTCCCTTTTCCCTCAAGTTTCAGCAGAGGGAGTGAGGTGAGCAGTGGTGTAAATGGTGGGCTGGCAGACTGTGTGATTCCAACCCCCCGGGTGATACGGATCCAGCCGATAACACACGCCAAGCTCTTGCTGTTCTGCTCCCGCAGTGTGACAGCAGGGATGAGCCGAGGGGCTACACAGCCAGCAGTGCCTCAGGGACGTGTCACTGCTATTTATAGAGGCAGCTCTGAATACAACTTACATGTTTCACCAGGAGGATGAAAGTGTGATGTATTGATCGAACACGGGCTCTTCTGGAGCTGAGAAGGTTAAACACTGCTGTTTTCCTAGACTTTATTTTTAGTAGCATTTTATTTCCTGTGTTTTCTAAGGCCCACCTGTTTCTTCTGAGGACTTTGGAATTTTATCCCTGACTCTATTTCCATTCAAAGGAAATTTAGTGCCGGTGAATTCCCAAAATGTTCCAGTAATCCATTTATAAAAGACAATTTTGATAGAATTTTTCTCTACCTTGGCCTTCTATTACTGTCTTTCCATCCCACCTTACCTACATATATGTCAAAACAGGTTCTCTTAAGGAAAATAAATCAAGATAAAGATAGATTACTTGTTTTCAAAGTTGTGTAGAGGAAAACAAGTTACTGAGTTAGTATTTATCACCAAGAAAAATAACCTATTTATCACCAGTCCAAACTGCCCTTGCCCTGAGAATCTAGCAGTGAAACAAATGGAGCAACCAGATAAGAAACCCTTGAATCCCGGTGCTGGTGGATTACCAGAATTAAATCAAAACTTAAAATAATAAATGTCTGATTTAGAGAGAAACAAATAAGAGCAAAAGAGCTGCAAAGCAGAATTATGTCCCAAGTGACTCCAAGAGCCAAATAGAGACCCTGCTATCAACTTCATTGTCACACAGCATCTGATCCAGTGTCATTATGGCCTTTGTATACCTGAATGACACCAAATGGAAGAAATAACTCTTTAGAAGAGTGACCAGTTTTCAGATCAGTGGCAGATATTCTGAACTTGTATTACTCTCCAAGTCCTTGTTCTCAACCAAAATAACGTCTCATTTAAATCAAAATAAAAGGACTATGTATTTTAAAAAAAACAACCAAAAACAAACCATGGGGGGACATGACACATACACAAGAGTCTGAGAAAAACTACAACTTGTTTAAAAGTCAGGTTTGAATTGCTCTAGATATAAATTTTGTCTTATTATCATCTCAGTCTGGAATAAAATACTTTTGAAACACTTTAACATTTTTTCCGCTTTCAATAAGAAAACAGAAAGCAGATGACCTAGAAGTCAACATTGGTCTGCTTCTTCCTTTTAACCTATCGTTACTTTATCACTTAAGATCACACTGCTTTTAGCCCCTAATTTTTTATCGCTAACCATAAAAGAAGCAGAAGTTCAAACATCAGCTTTGAAAGTTTCATTCTCAGTTGGTGGAATCTTGTGATACAAAGTTTAATGCCAAAGTTTCAACTGTAAGGAGATTTCATTAATAAGAATAATGTTTCATTAATAATAGACAAAAACTCTGTAAGACGGTTGGACACCTAATAGCTTCTTTGGGATTTGTTTTTTGGGTTTTTTTTTTTTGGAGAAGGGGAAGCCGTTTTGGGGGTTTTTTGGTGTTTTTTTCTGGTTGTTAAGCCTAAAAGTAGAAGTTACTCATCAAGAAGCCTGATCAAGGAGAACATTTCAGTCACAAGTGAAATTAATTATGCAACAGTGCTGGTAGAGCAAGGCTCCATTTAAAGTAATTATAACCCCAATTAGAAATCAAAGAGAATTAATGTCAGGATTTTATTTGCATCAGGTAACTTTTGTAAAGGTGTTTAGACTCCATTATAAGTTTTAATTTGTAGGGCAAAAACTCAGTCCATTTGTACAATATTTATATGTAAAAAACCCCACAAACAACAAACAAAATCCCTACACCTATGCAAATTAAACATAAAGGGAAACCTTTTCCTATGTTTGTTCTCAACCTCTTTGATTACTCCCCACCTCCTACAATGCTCAGTATAAAATGCTTTGAGAGAAGACCTATGAGGCTCTTAAATCACTCCATCCTCTGAAAGATTCACCAACCCTGTTTAGTCAGTCAAGGTGATTATTACAATCCTTCCGTGCCCTGCTGGTGTACCTACTGCAACAAAAGGGGTTTTGCAGCCCTGCGGATACAGAAGTCTTAAATAGGATTATTTATTTCTGCAAAGCTAACCCTTCTTCCAATTAATCTTCTCCACATTTTTTCCCACTCTGGCATTTTGCTACCTGTAACCACCTGTTTCATCATTTTAGTAGCCAGCAGTTTTTAATGTCTTGACACTAATATTACTTTCATGTACAGATCAACAGCCAATTTCAACCAGCATACTTATTATCTTGAAGAACTCTCAGATACTGCTTAAGCTCACCTTATAACCTGAATTTTCCCTGCCTATGATAAATTTCTTGTCAGAGAGCAAGCGGGGAACACAGGTAATGTATGTGCCTTTAGCTGGTGAGATTAGTTGTTTATAAAACCAGACAATGTGCTTTCAAATTATCTCCTTTTGGTATTTGGAATAGAAAGAATACTGAGCTAAAAGATAATGCGTCTGTCATAATGTTAACAGAGATAATTGTTAACTGATTTTTGGTTATGTGCCTGAGTTTCTCCAGTTCTGCTTAAAAGTGTCAAGGGATATTTGCTGCTGTGCATTTGATAAAGCTGATTACTCAGCAATGCTTTTTTAATTATACTTTGTTCTTTCCTTACATTGTTTTTCCATAAATTAGTATTAGAGATTCTCTCTCTGAAGTCCTGCTTTAATCTGGATTAAACCTCAGTCCAAATCAAAATATGTTTGTAACACTATAGTCAGAACAAGTAATTCTGATTTAATATTGTCCATCCCCATATATCTAACAGCGTGATAATGTAAATATAAAAGATTTTTAAGAGTGGTTATAATTAAATAGAACTCTTCCTACCCTATTTTTAAGCAGTTTATAATTCTACCAAGCTATTTAGTCAGTCTGTTTTGGTGGATGTGTTAGAACTTTCTTTCTGGGAGAAGTTCAGTTAAAATAAGCTCCTCTATCCAAGAGTAAGTGACAATAACAAAACAATATTTTTATGTATTTTGAAGGTTAAATACGTAAATCTATTGCCTTCTGTATCCTTCAGAATTTTCAATTTGGAGTAGTAACTGATTTCAAAGAACTTAATTTTTGCTAGGGTTGGAAAAGAAGTTAGCATTGTTGTTACCAAGCAGATGTGCATTTACAATTATTTTTATTGTTTACATTGTTTTTATTGAATTTTAATTTGTGATTAATTTATATTTAGTGTATATTGAGTATAAATATTTTTGTTTCTTTCGACAGGAATTTCACTTTAATATCTTCAAATGAAGCAGCTCCACTGACAGGATCCACTCCATGTAAAAGAAATCTAATAGATGATCCAAAAGTGGAAGTGGAGCTACAGGAACAACAAAGGTCTGAAAAGTGAACAGAAAAAAGCAACTATAATATGCTGTAGAGATGAAGTATGCTAGAACCTCAATATTTCAGCACATACTTCAAAGGCTAGTGTCTCCAAATAATACAAAGCTGTTTTCCTCATCTTGTAAGAGTACAGGATGAATTTATTTTGAAACTTTGATGTCTTTTTTTTAAGCTGAGAAACCAGACATTTCTATTTTAGTATTTTTAAAAATCTCTTGTTCACACTTAAAATCGTATTCACTGATTGATACAATAATTCAACATTGTTTTAAATAATATGCCATCTTCCTTGTCATTAATCTGCTGCCTGTATCCTTCACAGACTCCTCTTTCTCTAATACAATATGTTTATTTCCTCCTCAGGAACAAATGTATTGGAGTGTAGCAGCAGGCTCTGGAAACATTCAACATCCACAACCACATAAATCTATTTTAAAATGGCATGAGGTTGGTTTTGTTCATTTTCTTGAGAAACAGAGCTATACATTACTTGTATTTATTGTGAGAATGATTCCTAAATTGACAGAGAAAAAAAAGCTGTAATGTGACAGACAACATAGCTTCGATATTGTATTCAATGGTTCTTTTCACATTATTAAAAAAAAAATTGAATTCCCAATTTCCGACTTATTTTCTGTATTTAGTAAGCTACCAACCAACAGGAAAACTTACTGCTCTATATAGTACCAAAAGACTGATAGAAAAATGCCTTAAACTTTTGGGTTTGGGTCTTTTTTTTCAGATTTTAGAACATATAACTGGACTGTTATCTTTCATTTCTGGCAATGTGGCCTCAGGAGTGGGAAGCCAAGGAACACAGTGACAGACAAACAGACTTTGCCATGGTGAGAAAGGAAACAAGTCACAATCTGCTGGAAAAAAAAACCAAAACACAAAATCCCTAAAAACCTGTGCTATTCCAAAGTAAACCAGGGTTCAGAGTGGTTTCCCATTGGGAATATGTGCTCTGCTCAGCCTTAAATACTGCATTTACTTTTTTTCCCTATGTTTTCACTTCATTCAGTTTCCCTATTTATTTTCTTTTTTTTTTTTAATGTTAGTTTCTCAATTGTTCAGAATTCTATATACTCTGCTACAAGATCAGTGCAAGGCTAAATTTCTTCCACACACTTTATTTTGGCAAGATTCGGAAAAAGCCCTTTCACTAAGTTTGGAGATTGTCAGAAAGAGGTATAGGTGATGTGCCACAATCCATGGCTCTCATATTTTAAACTGTTTTTTTACAGATGCTCTTAAACTTCATGGTTTTGATGCTTCAACTTGTTCAGTCTGCTTTTTGAGCAATCTAGCACTTTGTAGACATGAAAAAAAGATATATTCTTGAGTCAAACAAGTATTTAGCCTGCAAAATAAATCCATTCTTATCTAAAACAGAATAGTTGGCAGTTCTGACAAAAGAAATAGACACTAAAAAGAAGACAGGAGTGAATTGGGTCCCTTAACTTTTCAGACAGAGTAGTTATATGTTGAATTGTTATTCACAAACATTGCCCTTTTCTGTCCTATATGCCAGGAAACAATATACGTTTGTAAAGCAGAGAGAGGGGCCGAATCAAATACATGATTCCTTTTTTCCCTTGCAAAAATATTTTGGATCTGTTTGAGGAATAGTTTGATTGTTTTTGTTGTTGTTTTTTGCTGGTTTATATCTGGGATTTTTTTTCTGTTCATCAACTCAATCAAGAAAACAAGACACTTTCACAGCCCCATAAAGGTATCCCAAATCAATTGCATTAAAAAAAAAATCAAAATATCAATGTTAAAGGTTTTAAATTAAAGTAATTTAAACCAAGATATATTCTTTTCTTCAGCAGTGGTAAGGGTGACCACACTCTTCTGTTCTACAGCTTCTCAACAGCATTAGGTTACTCTGAACTATCTACAAATATTGGAAAATGGGAGATTGCTCTTTAGGGGGGTATGATTTAACATGGAAATAGTTATTTAAAAACCTGATCTTTTAGGAATTGGAAATAGGTCTCAGCTACTCTCGGTTATGTCAGTTGACAATTTAGATAATGAAAAGTCTAACAAGGTGGATTTGATATTTCTGGGAGAACCACATCCAGCCATTTCAGATAAGAAAATAAAAGCATGGGAAGCATGCAACAAATTAATTCAGTTTGAAGCTAAATCACACTTTCAGAGATCACCTATTTTATAGATACACAGAAAGATGCTGAAACGTTGTGGAAAAGATACTATGCTTTTAAGTCCTGGGTTTTCTATATATTTTTGTCACCTAATCTGCGATAAGTGATGTTTGCCAACAGTCAGTAGAAATGAGCAAGATGCTGCTTTTACTGAGTTATTTCAGGTTTTCAAGGGTGTAGCAGCAGATACGGAGAGCTAAGGAATTTTCTCGATCCAAAGGAATGGCAGTCTAGATGCACTGATAGACAGACGTGGGGGTTTTTTTCACTAGCAGGTTTGTGGAGTGAAACAGCTGGTGCTTACACTCCCAGGATAGAGGCTTTCAGGGAGGTTTATTTCAAAGTGCCTCTTGCCAGGTGCCACTGCCAGGACACTCAGCAGCAGCTGGAGCTGCTCTCCGTGCACGCCCGGAGCTCATCACCTGCCACACTTAAATCGCAAGGAGCCCCACGACAGCACGGGACAGCAAGGGGGTGATTTGCTTTCAAAGGCACGTGGCTGATCTGTGCAAGCAGGCATTTTAGAGACAGAGGTGGGTAAGGTTTGTCTGAGTTAAAAAAATGACTCTCTAGGCCTGGGAGGATGTTGTCCTGTTTTTTGCTAAGCCTTCTGTTTTAACCTTGGAGTCAGAAAATTTCACACAGTTTTATGTAAACAATAGCCAATGTTTATTTAACCGTATTTTCTGTTTTTCATTCCTTTTGTGATAAGAGACAGTTTGATGAGCATTCTTTTTCTCCAGTGGGATTGAGGAGGAAGTGGCGTGTTCTCCAATCCCTTGTGGAGTTGAGAATCTTATAAAACATGTCAAATGTAAATAAACTCTCCCTTTTCCCTCCTTTTTGCTAAACCTAGCAGGTGTGAGCGTGTCCTTTATTGTGCTTTCACAGGCACAGGAGGTCTCTGTGGAAATGAGTTAGTTGCACGTCCAAGGAAAAGGTAAACAGAGGAGGTACTTCATGTGAAAGCCACTTAGGCTCCAAAATTCCTTCCTGCAGACGCCATGACTCTTATAAATTTATATGCATTCAAGGAAAGAAAAAATATTAATAAGAAATCCAGTATAATTCTAAATACAGAGAAACATACAGATCAAGAAGTTCTCTGTGAGCTGGAAATAGCAGGGCTGGAGAGACAGAACAGGTCACTCTTTGGCTAGACCTGGTAAAGCTACTCATATTCTGTGTTGCCATTTTTGTTATAGATTATTTTCTCTGAAAAAGGAAATACCAGGTTAAAAATCTAGAAAGATGTAGAAAATACAGGAAAAAAAAATCTTGCTACAAGTCTAATGAAAGTCTAATGTGCAGGCAATGTGGGATAATACTTTCAGACATGAACATGTTTAACAGGTATTTCTGAAAATAAATGTGTGAAGACTACAACAAAAAATACCAGAACTGAATGAGTCCTGTGTTTTTCCCAAAGCAAACAGGACACTTCCTTTAATTTGGATGAAAAGAAGCAGATATCTATGTTTGCCTCAATAAGAACAAACACAAAATCTGATTCATTTCTTGCTCTGGCAAACATGTTTGACTTTCCCTCATTTCTTTTGTTTGACTGCCCAGAAGATCTGGGAACAGGTAACTCATCTCAGTCTACTCTGGCAGTCAGCAAGAAACCAGTTCAGAAGTTAAACACGTTAAACACTTAAGGTTGTGAAGGCCTACACATATATAACAAAGACAAGATTTTTAATAAGGCAAATTGATAGATATAGGGCAAAAATAGATGAACTTTCCAAAGTGGAAGCTTTTTGAGGGAGGGTAGAAATAAATCTCTTTACATGAGAAAAAGTCTTCAGTGCTGAGAAATATGCTGTTTTTCACAAGTGAGACACATTAGTCTAATAAATAGTGCAGGGAGTTGGCTTTTCTTCCCCTCCCAAGATTTGTGTGTCAGTCTAACAGTGGCACTTACAACAAACTGTCTTCCTCTACAGTTTTAACTGGATGAAAATAAGTAATTTTAAATTCAACTTGTCAAAGAGTGGATAAGTAAGAAAACCAGTTATGCTAGTTATGGGTAGATGCAGGGACGTGTCAGTTTTATGTCAGATATGAAAGACTAGATTGAGAATTTTGAAGATATTTAGTAACTGAACAGAGCCTCCCAAGCACTATATTATAAAAATAAAATAAAAAGTGACACTGAGTACAGACAGACTCATTGCAAACATCAAGGACAGACTTCACCACTCTAACATACCAAATTCAGTCCTGCAAGTCACTGCAAGTGATTGTCAAGATTTAAAATAACTTTAGCTATTTAAAATTTCACTTGGACTACAAGCTATTCTTCCATATTGTAGTTAGCATTTTTCCTTGTTATTTTCTGGTTAAGACACTAAGAAAAGTAATTTACAATAACTAGAAAAGTAATTTTCTATGTGATAATGTAAAAATAAATTTAAAAAAAAAGGGACATGGTAAAACAGTCACCTAGAAGCTTCTCAAAGTGATCTATAATAGGAAAGACTTGACTTGTTTACAACAGAAATAAAAAATAGCAAGATTTAAGAAGGAAGGAGCAAGGATCTGTCACAGAAGACACTGAAAGAGGTATGTATTGAACATGTGACAACTAAATCCTTTCTTTACAATACTGTGTTACTCACTTTTGCTGCAAGAAGCATAAAAGAAGTGATTCATTCAAAATAAATACACATATGGCAAATCTTTATTTGTGTATCTGTAAAAATAATACAAGAAATATAATTAAGCTGTTTTTCTCAAACAGTTGAGATGATGACAGTGATGATTTCACCCCATACCTGGGGCTCGTTCTCTGTAATCCACTAGAATTCCTTAGTATCACCTTTTCTTGGACATTCATACTGTATTTCTTCCAAGAGTTTAATTTCAGTCACTCCATATTGACCAACATGCAGCTATCACTTTTAATTATAGTGTCACTTTGAAGCATTTTTTCTAGATTTTTTTCAGCACATAATTTGGAGGACAAAATAACACCAGAAATTATATTTTACCTCATGTTGTTTGAGTTACTCTTCATGAGCTCCATTTTTGATTGAAACAAAATTCTAATATCAGTGTACATGAAAACGTGGTATAGATTCAGTTTAGGTGTTTGCACAGACTCCTTCTGACATTAGAGTTCCTACAGCTAACTGAAGGTGAAAAAGTCTGTGTAATGTCTGCATAAATAATTGCAGGTGCAAAAAGAAGTCCTGTTTAAGCACAGATATTAAAAAGAACTGTAAAATACTGATGATAAAGAGCCAAGGAAGATTAATCGTATGTTTAGAAGCACCATCAAAATTCAAATAAAATCTTTTCTTTGAAGTCTTGATTTTACCTTAAGGTAATTGCAGCAAGGTTAAATCAGACTAATTCAAGCTTATCTTATTTTCTATAGAAAAATCGATGTATTGTCTCTGTTCCTTGATAAACACATAACAAGCACTTATTTATTCTTTATTCATAAAGGTTAAATATATCTGTAAATGTTCAGAGAAACACAAAACATTAAAGGAGGAATTTTTTAAAAATGTGGAATTTAGCTGTAGAAACCTGAAAAAAATTATTTTTAAAATTTTTATTTGGAATGAATACTCCCCCAAAACTTCAAAGGTCTCAGGCAAGGTCTAATTAGGGGGTAATGATCACAAGATCTCGTGTCCAGAGCTAGAAATACAGAAAATTCAGCCTTTGAACTTACATTCTGATGAACTTTTAGAAATCCTACATTCAGTGTATCTCAAAAAATAGAGTATTAAATGAAAGTGACTTTTTATTCCATATAGTACCATACACAGGTCTTTGCCTTACATTCCTGTCTCTGTATCTTTCCACATCTTTAGTGTCAAACATCAGGATTTCTGATCACTGTCAAAAAGCTGCCATTTACCCTACATTTTCTAGCTGTTCAAATATTAGCTACAAGCCTGTAAACTGCAGGAAACAACGCTAATAACACCATGAAAGAAATGCGTGCAGGACTTGAGCTGCTGTGCCTTCCACAGAACTGAAAGCCTTGCTGCGGAACTGTTTAAAATGCATCCCGACAGAGAGAAAAAAAGGCATATAGGGTTTTGTTAAGGACATCATTGATCTGTGCATGTGTGTGTATATATCCGTGTAGTGCATTTTGGGAAGGGCAATAGAACTGTTCCTGCATTTGTTAAACTCCAGCCATGTTCCCAACCAGCCCTGGAGGCAAAAGCCTTATCCAAGCAGCAGACACACCCCCAAACTCAACCCTCAGTGGCAAAAACAGCCGTGACTAAACTCATCACAAAGGAAACTGGGATGCACCCACAGCTCATAGGACAGATGGAGCGGTGGGAAGGAAGCTTTAATGATTGGAACCATGGAGGCTGAATCCAGGAATTATGAACGAGCACTGGCAATTATGCGCCTGAGATTTCCTCCAGTTTCTCTCAAAATAAAAGGTAAAAAGACAACCAAAGCATTATTCTTAGGGCAGCAAGGTGCTCATTACGATTGCAAGATGACCACATCCAGTACAGCTCTCATTGCTGATTCCATCAGGGGAGCACAGCCCTCTGCAGTATTTCCATCTTCTGAAATCCCTGCGTCCAGCTCCTCTCCCCCACCTCCGCCCCACAGGATACCCCCATCAAATCTACATCAAAGCCTCCTCTTTCTGTGGTTTTGTAGTCCAGTTCAGCATGGTGGCTCACTTCCATTCCTCTTCACAGAATTTATAGCCTCCTTCTTGCCAGCATATTAAACTAATTCTTTCCATCCGTTACATGCTGACTGCTTGACTTCTGCTTCTATTGTTCAAATTTGGAATCTTTGGTCTTTTTATTGCCATTCATCCCATCCTTTATTACCTTATTTTACCTTCCCTGCATATGGCTTTATTTCAACTGCTTCACTCGTAACATCTCCCTCCTGCCAATAAATCTCATTTTTCTCAATACCAGACTGACTTTTAACTATTTTTGTAAGTTCCATTTTCCCTCTTCAAAGCAGACATGCAAAAATATGAAGACAGAAGCTCGAACAGGCCAATTAGGGTGGATAAAAGCCAAACAGCATTAAAAATTGTTTTCCATTTCCTTCAGTAAGCCTGAACAAAATTCTTATTAAGACAGTTTTTTTAACTTCATCTTCCCATTCAAATGTGGGTTGACCCAAAACCCCCAGCAAATGTATGACATTTCTTTTTTGTTTTGCTTGAGGGCACGAATTTAGGTGACAAACAGCATGTACCACTATAAACCACATCCTGCTAAATACCATTTGATCCAGGTGAGTGCGTGTATCTATGCATAGTCTCACATGCTCATATTTTCTCTCTGTGAGTAAAAGTATTCCCACATTGAGTTTATTCTGGATATTAAAGTTATTCTATAATGTTTCCAGAGCTAATCAGCTAATCTCACCAAAACCCCAGTGCTATCGCTGAAATCTAGTTAGAGACTATGATTTTGGTCTCATTGTTCACAAATTTGTCAAATAATGAAAGTCACAGTAGTTATTTAAGAGATTATTCTGAAACTCAATTATGTAATTCAGTAGCAGAACTTCCTTCACTCAAAACTTTTCCTTTAGTTTTCATAACTGTATCATAAAACAAAAATAGAAATGCTAATTTTAAATGCTTTAGAATTTGATTAATTAGTATACTGTTTTAAATGAAAGCACTGAACAAAAATACAGGGGAAAAATTATTTGTGTTAGCAGCTCCCCATAAATTACTTACAGCATAATTCAACTGCCTTACCACAGAAAAAGTTATAAAATGGATTCATAATTATTTTATTTCCCTAGTCATTTCATGAAGGATAACACAAAAAGAAAGGAAAAGAAATATCAAATTAATGCATAAAATAGTGAATGAGACTTCTGTCTTTAACTAGTTATCATTACCTTTCAGAATTCTTACACAGTTCTCATTCCCAAATGTGTTTGGAAGAACACATGAGAAAAGGTTTGTAAATGGAATGAAGGTAACCCTTTTTCAGTTTTTCAGTTGGCTTAGTCTGCTTTCTTTACCCACTTTGCTGTCAACTAATGCTTCAAAAGGGAGAGATGGTTTTATGGGGGTTGGAGGTTTTTTATGTTTGTGGAGGTTTGAAGAAAAGGGGTGCATATTGGGGATGAAGGACATGAGGACAAATATGGGATGCTTGTTAGGGCACATCTCAGAGCAGAAATTGGCCCACTACATTTGACAGCTCTGGAGATTTCAATGGAAAGGTATTTGCCCAGCATGGTGCAGCACAAGATTTGATCTGAGAAAAACTGCAAGCTCAACAAGACTTTCTGACTACTAAGCTGCTTGATTATGGTGTGTAAGCAGTGGGTAAAAAACATAATAAAAAAATCTATGAATCCTTGCAGTCCAATTTGCAAAGAGGTTGTTTGCAGCCTCCTGCATTTGTTTGTTTAAAGACAGAGGAATGTTCCAGATCTAAAAACTACACAGAAAAGAAAGTGCTTAAGATCATTTTTCCTTTCAGACCTTCTTCATCTGTGTTTTGTTATAACTAGTTAAATATGTACAGTGAAATAATTGCTAATCTTCAGGTCTGTGCTTTGAAAGAAATGCTACCACAGAGCTTGCTCTGTGAATCTACTTAGCAGCCATTAATATTAAGCAAAGTAACTGCAGTCTTTCCAGCTCATTTACCTTTGTATGACACACTTGCAACACAGAAAACATACAAGAAAAAAAATGTAGGAAAATAAGTTACTCTCAGCAGTCTGTCAACATAATTTACCTGCTGGAAGCAGGACCAGGCAATGCCATGCCAACTCAGTGTAATACACCAATAGTTTCCAGAGGAACAGAATCACCCACACAGGTCAATTTTTCAAGAATATTAGATTTGGAGCACTGATGCAAGTGGTATTAGAGGTCAGTTTATATCTATTGCCTACTAAAACTGCTGAAGAATCTCTAAATCACTGCAAAATAACCCAGAACATAAAAGAGCTGCCTATTTTGCTTGTGATGTGACATTTATCACAATGTCCTGTTTATCTAGACAGTTGTTTCACTCAAAAAAATGGACAATAGGAAAAAATAACTGCCAACATTAGTTGATGATACCTAGGTGATACTCTACGTATCATTTTATAAAATTCCCTCCTAGATGTACTTGATTCTATGAAAGCAAACTTTTAAATGCAAAGGCTATTCTGAATGGGGAAAAATAAAAAATCCATTTTTTAGTTAGAGAAGGAAAATACAAGTATATCACTGAGCTTCATCAATATTTTCATTCACTCTCTTTCAAAAGTGAGTGGATTTTTATAAGGCTTTACTCTGGGGCTTTTAAAAAAAGAGTTGACTAAAGTTTTTTTCAAGCTCTGATCCTGCTGTTCAAACTATGTTTTGTCTGAAATAAGAAAGTCATCCTTACTTTGCAGTACTTTTATTTTACATCTTCAGTATAATTATAGAACCTGTGAGTTACTTAAAATACATTAGTCATAAACCACCGCCCAACTTACAGCTGTTATTGAGATGGTATTGTACTACTTGCACTTTCAGAATTCAAGTATGATAATTAATATTTTCATTTACATAAAAGCAGAGCAACTCTTTCAATAGCATCCTAAGTGTGACTTGAACAGCTCACTTAGGTTCACCAGAAGGTAAAATGTAAAACACAGCTTTATTTTCATTCTTCTCTTACTAAGGTGACCTGTCAAAAGCCAACAGATTAAAAAAAAAAAAAAAAAAAAGAAATAAAAAAACCTGAACTCACTCTCTCTCCCTCCCCCATATTTTGCATTTCTTGTACTTCCACCCTTCTTTAAAGTATTGAACTTTTCCAGGAGACATGCCTCCTCCCTTCCCAGTCACCAGCAATGGAGGAATGCTGACACAGGAGCGTGATCAGATGTGTTAGTGAGGTTGCTCCTGTTCCAGCGTGCACAAACAATTTGTTCTAAACCAGCTTTACAAATATCATGCATCAAAATTCCTCTCCCCGGGAAAACCTTTTAGTTCGAGGCGTATCCAAATAGTTGTAATATGATTATTCCACTCTGTGTTTATCTCTAGGTCTCCAGCTGGAGGACCAGGCCTGCAGTGGTCACAGCCAACATTAGGCTGCAGGCAGCTGATGGAGCATCCTCTGTGCCTCTGTGCTACCTGATGAGCATTTCCCCCCTCTTTTCAAGGAAAAAAAAAAGTGATATAAATATTTGGGTGCATTAGACAATACCTCTTACTTAGGCTGATGTAAATACTCACAGGCCAGAACTTCCCAGAGATTATATGTAAAGGTAAAATCATTTTATTTTAAGTTAAATCTCAATTTTATCCATTTCAAGAGGGGTAAACAATTTGTTATATTTGCTAACCTATACAGCTGCACAAAACTTTTCCATTAGCTTCTCAGGGAACAGGTTGTACTTATCCAAGAGATCATCTTTGTGACAGCTTAGCAGAGACAGGATTAATAGATTAAGTAAACATCTTTGAATTTTATGAAAGCTGTCAATAAGTTGTCTTCCAACCACTGTTTAATAAAGCTAAATAAAAAATACAGCAGTTATTATAGGAATTGACTTAATTCTAAGGTGTTTTCATTTCTTGCTAAAGCCCAGAAGCTGCTTTGTCTTTAATGCTATTAAAGAGACTTTCAAGGGCAGGACAGGAGACGGCTCAGCCTCCACAAGGCAATGTGTCAGACAAGTGCAGTGGGTTGGTATTAAACCATCTCTAGAATAAACTTTCCTGTGCACTTCCTTGATCCTAAGGCTTAACTGGCAAGCAAATTAAGAGAACTCATCTCTTAGGCAGCTTAAGTTGAGCAGAAAAACCATTGTTCCATTGGTAATTATAACAATAATCACGTTCAGACAATATGATGAAGACCATAATAGCTGGCTGCAAATTTATCTCACCTCGCCTCACCTTTTGCCTGCTGAAATAATTAATTGTTCTAAAATTATTTGTTGATCTTCTCAATTTGCACTCAAGAAGAAGTTTTATAAGCTACACAAAAAATTCAAAGTACAGAGTGTATTTTTTTTTAATCTTAACTGGACTCAGGAAAGTCTTACATCCCTGAATTCCACAGCAGTTCACAATCATTGCTTGTGTACTAACAGAGACCCCAAATCTCCCAGGTTTGTTCTGGGTTTTTTTGTTGTTAGTTTGTTTAGGGGTGTGGGTTTTTGTCCACGTAGACCACTGACACTGAATCATCTTATTTTATTAGAAGTCTACACAATTTTAGTCTGTGCCACAACTTCATAGAAAAATACCCTTCAAAACAGTTTATGAGCATGTGAAATAAAGAGATCTGCAGAGTAATCTATATTAGAGGCCAAAAAAAGAGCAACCTGCTGGATCAAATTGTAGCATTGTCTTTTTTACTGCATAGTTCATTTTCCTTTAATTTGCTGATTTGATTAAAATTGCTGGGCAATATATTTTATTGTAGAACATTCCCTCCTGCAGACAGCCTGAGAGCAATGTGGTGCCAGATACATGCATTGACCTCCTTCCCACAAACTTCTCCTCCCACAGAAAATTCAACTCCTTGCAAAAGCCA
Source organism: Platysteira castanea (assembly GCA_013397175.1). Classification (NCBI taxonomy): domain Eukaryota; kingdom Metazoa; phylum Chordata; class Aves; order Passeriformes; genus Platysteira; species Platysteira castanea. The sequence goes on from VYXC01004519.1 coordinate 116,663, forward strand.
ATGCAATCAAAAATTGACATCTGTGCTTCTCACCTCTTGTCCTAGCACAATTAGAAAAGAACTTAATTGAAAACTGTTTATTATAGAAGAGCAATGAATAACAAAAGCTGTTCTCCATCTAGCTCGTTTCATGTTGAGGATGAGCACAGAAGAACTGAGACAAGTCACTCAACTATTTTAATTTAATGTACATTACAAAAACATACAGTGGAACTATTTTCTCCTGGCTACGATTGGAAACAATGATGAAAGATGAGAGGAATACCCTGTAAGGCTCCTAAGCAATCAATTTCAACTCCTTGCAGGATAAGTATCAGCACTCTTGTCTGTGTTCTAGAAGTGTCTATGGAAAGTATTACAAGCTGTCTATACTTTTGTTTTTATTTGTTTCCAGCTTCAGAACTTACTTTGTGCTTCACTTCTGGAATTTAACCTCAAAGCTCCTTAGAAGAGAGAATTTGCATTTCCCTTTTAGGTCTCATGTTTTTGTCCCAACTGGGAGACCCAACAGATGTAGAATTTTTCTTTTTAATGCATTCTCTAATGACTCATTTTTAAAGTGACTGAAACACTATCTCTAATTATAGCTGCAATATGTTCCTCAGCGAATTTCACATCCTGTCTAAGCATCACATTATGTTCTTCCAATAATTATAGCCTTTCTTCCATCCTTTTTGCTTTTATTTCAAGCCAGTCAAAACTTAAATTCAGTCTTTAACTTCATTACCTAAAGCTTCTCCCCCATACTCGATGTTCTTTGGATGTTCAGAACTAGCTGCTGTTTAAGACCACCTCATAAACATTTCATCACACTGATTCTTTCCTTGGTGGATACACGTTGTACTTCAATCTGAACTTTCATAGTTTAAACTTGGTTCTGAAGGCTGTCCTCACCAGGAATCTAATTTACATTCATCTCCATGAAAGGATGAAATAAATAGGTATGAACAAATTCATTGTACTCTTTCGTCACAAATATCCTTTTCTCTCATAGAGAGAAAAGAAAGATGACTGGGTCAAGACAGATCACTGTCAGTAATGTAAGGTCTTATGATATATAAGGTTTTTTTATCAACAGCAGTAACTGTTCACACGGTGCATTCCTTTGCTTGTCCCTCACACATGAATACACACACACTTCTCAGTGCTGGAGAGGCAGCTGGGAGGCCAGCTATTTATTCAGAAGTGGAACATCACAGGGATGTTTTCAAGACTTTTAAGACAAAGTCCTTCAAGGATTTTTTTTTTTTTTTTTCCTTCAAGGCCTCTGTAACTAATCCTGTTGGCTTTGTCTTCATATAACAACCACCGTGCTCTTGGTTGTGGTCTGAATTACACACCTGCCTTTGACACCAGTTTGTGCAAATGGTTTTGTACATTTTCAGCTGACTGTGTCTTAAGTTTAACAATTCTTGTGGCTCCAATAAGGTCACTATTCTCCAGAGCTGATGGATTCTTGGGAGCCCCTCACATGTTCTCTCTCAGCACATAACTCCTTCCTCTTTGGCCTTGTTTCCCAACATTTCTCTTTTCAGGTACATAGACATCAGGTATGTAGACATCAATAAAAGATATTGACATGAACTGGCACGGAGGGCACTTTCACATTTTCTTCTTAAGACGATCTCAAAACTCTGAGCTTACTACGTCCTCTTTTGATATATTTCTTCACTGTGACGCCAGTGCATCTAAAGACTCATTTAAAATGAACAGGCATTGAAATAGTGCAAATATTGAAGTGGACATATTTAGTTTGCAGATGATATATTGATTCTCTCCAAAGCATTATGTTTTTTCCAGTACACTTCAAAGAACAAGAATTTAATTTTTAATTTTTCTCCAGTTTCTCATTTCCTATTTTTTTTCCCCTTTAAGTAAGGGAGTAGAATAGATGCAGAAAGCCCCAGTTATCACATTGCTGGAATATCTCCCACTTCCTAACTGCAAGGAAAACAGTCAAGAGAAACATCTTGGGGGTTGGACAAGATAACCCAAGAGGTCCCTTTCAAACCAAACAAAGGTCTATGATTCTGTGATCTTCATTGACTGCACACTTAGGTGTCCATACTGTACCTAAGATTACTAAATAGTTAGAATTCAGCAGTCTGTACCTCAAAATGCCAATATCAATTTCAGATATCCTAAGATTCCTCCAGTAATATT
>VYXC01004519.1:118838-154536 GCA_013397175.1 Platysteira castanea
TTTTTTTTTAATTTTAGTTCAGATGCTTACAGGGAATACAAACACATTCCTGCACTTTTGAAGTCAGTTACACACATTTTAATGCTACTTCTCCAGGGCAAGAACAATAAAATGCTGACTAGATTTGAAGCTGGATTCAACTAATTCAGCCAGAAAATAAATGCATTCTTCTTGTAAGTATTAAAAAAAGAACAGCTAGCCTCAGATATATGAACTTGTGCCTGTATTAAGTGATTGAGCTGCTGATCTATAGGTTCCTTGGTATCTATTTATCCAGGATGTTATATCTGTCTTTGCTTGCCCTTATGATAACTTGTCAGATGCAAGGTTTTTGAAGAATGTTATGCTGATTTAGTGCAACCATAATGCATCCTCTTGCTGGACATCCTCTGATAAGAGCTAATTATAAGCTGTCCGACAAATGCAAAAATTTATTCTTGAGCTGTAAAGTCACAAATTAAAAATAAAAGTGGAATCAGCTAGGAGAGCTAACAGTTGCACTCATCCAGTCCATCAGAGGAAAACTTCACAGTACTCACAAGGATGGCATGAAAGTATTTCTGTCTGTCTGTCAATGCCAACATGAAAACACTTTCATTGACAAGAGAAGCATGGAGTGCTGCGGTCTCGTGACAGCTGCCATCCACCATTAGCAGTAGAAAGGGAGGTAAAAGGGAAGAGGTTCTGGAAAAGACAAGTTAGAATGGTAAAATAAAACTTCAGTTGCAGAACTGAAGGCGTGTTGAACGGGCATCACAGATCTGATTTCAGTCACCAAGCAGGCCCCATGCAGAACCCGTCTGGGCATATCCATGCTTATTAAAAGTTGCCATCCCAAAGCTGTGACATTCTGTAAGGGATGTACTTAGAAATAGCTCAGGAATCTCTTCCCAAAGATCTGATTTTTTCTTTGTTTCAAATTCAAGGTAAAGTCTGGCTTTCTGAATAACAGGGATTCAGGCCTCAGACCTCTGTCCTACACTAACCTTAAATTCCACCCCATAGTTCGTGTTAGGAAAACAGTAATGAAGAAAATACCCATTTTCAGTATTAATTCCTAAAGACAAATTTCAGAAAAGGCCAGAAGTATTCCGTGGGTTTTATTACATGTAGAATTTAAAGATAATTGTTTCCACTTACAGATGGGATTTAAATGTTAACAGCTGTGCATAGCCAGTTCAGATTGTGTGCATTTTCTCTAAGAACCTATATAATTGTTCTTTTTGTTTAGTATTATTAAAGAAGACTGGATCGCTTGGGTAATGGCAATAAATACAAACTTCAGGTCACAACATTAGATGGTAATAAAAATGATACATAAATGGGAATTGAGATACATGAGCTGACACGAGCATCTGTGAGAAATTATTCTGATTTAAATATGCACAATAAAATTGTGCCTGGTTAAGTTCCAGGCTGGAGGAATGGAAAGGATATTAACAGCCAGGAGACTTGCCACACTTTCAAATCTTTGCACTCCCTAATGCTGGAAGGGCAAATGGAAACTCTGCAACAGATACAGGACTAGAATTTCTCCGTGGGTCTTTTCACTCTCCAGAGTAGATGAAAATGTCTTCACTGCAGAGCCTGTGACTAGCACAACACACAGGGTTAAAGCATCTGTGCAGATATATATATATGTACATACAGAATATATTTAAAATAAAATCTACAGTTCTTTGCAGTCACCCTTAGCACATACATAATGAGAGATGCAGTGCTGACAACTTAAAAAGGGCTTTTTAAATAGTCTTTTGCCATTCATGCAAATAATTAAGTTTCCTCTTTGATCTATTTTAGTTGTTGTTTTTCCCTTTTCTTTACAGAATGGATGATTCAGATTCAAAATAGGGCACAAAACTTATGTGTTGTTCACTGGAACAGAGGTTTGCATTACACAAATACCTTGAGTAAGCTTGAAAACAGAAATATTGAAGCCAAATAGAAATGATTTTTGACTGCCTATAAGTTATTATTTATCTCCACAAGATTAAAAGAACTGTGACATAGAGGAAGCAAGTGCTCAAATAAGCAAACCAGGAGGGGAAGAAGTGACATCATAGAAATTAAGGAATGTGACTGCAGTTTTTTACAGCTACTATGAAGGACATGAGTTTTAAAACCATATAAAAATACATTTTTTACTACAGTAATAAAAGCATTGGAATTAAAGTAATAATCCTGTTTAATTAATTCCATCTGGATCAGACATTCCTAAATTAGCCACTCAATGCTTTCATTCCAACTCACCATTTCTTGCAGAATTGAAAGCAGCAGAAGCAAAGCAGCTAAGCAGAATCACCTGGAAAAAGAAACTACTTTAGAGCAGGCCATACTCCACAAAAAGATAAAAAATAAATACTTTTGCCTAGTCATATATATATAATTCTTAACTGTTTTGAGTCATTGAATAAAGGTCTCTTGAGAGAAGCATTCTTTTTTCTATTTCATTTTGTTTTTCTGAAACTCATAATCCCCAAATTCTTACCAGGTTCATTCTGCAGTCTGGTGTCTTCTCTCTTATGTTTCCATCCTGTTGTGTGTTGATCCCATCTGGATGCCAGGTGCCCCCCAAAGCCACTCTGTCACTCCCCTGCTCAGCTGCACGGGGGAAAGAAAATATAACAAAAGGCTCGTGGGTTGAGCAAGGCAGGGAGAGACCCTTCACCAGTTCCTGTCATGGGCAGAGCAGATTTGAATTGGGGAAATTAGTTTAGTTTATTACACATCAAAATCAGAGCAGGCTAATGAGAAATGAAACCAAGTCTTAAAACACCTTCCACCCCACCCCTCCCTTCTTCCCAGGCTCAATTTCACTCCTGATTTTTGCACCCCACAGTGGTTGAGAGGGATGAAGAATGAGAACTGAAGTCAGTTCACCACACCTTGTCTCTGCTGCTCTGTTCTCCTCGGGGGCAGGACTCCTCACGCTGTCCCCTGCTCCAGTGTGGGCTCCTGCCCATGGGAGACATTCCTCCATGAACTTCTACCTCTGCTCCAGCACAGGTCCCCCATGGAGTCACAAGTCTTGCCAGCACACCTGCTCCAGCATGGGCTTCTCTCTCCACAAGTCTGCAGGATCTCTGCCAGAAGTCTGTGTTTCAGGACAAGGCATGCAAAGAGCTTTTACAGTACACAGATTTTCACTGCACACACTTTGGAACTAAAGCATCCATCAAGTACCCAGCAACTTTTAACATACCATGGCCATTAAAATATCCATCAGGGAAAAAAAAGGCCTTGGATGTTACTTGGTACTTCAGAAATAACAGTAATTAAAGCTATGAAATAAGTAGAGCCTGAGGTCAGTAATACTGATATGAAATACTGGGAAGGAGAATAAGTAAGAAGCATCAAATAAGGCAGAAATTATAAATAAATTTTTATTGCAATTTGTCTTTAGCATTCTCGCCAAAGACTCAAATAACAATCCATAGCTGCATATCACATCTCATCTCCCTTGCAGGGATCTTGTTGCCATTTTCAGTGGGGTTTTTTGCATGTATGTGCACACACCAGAGGATGCATAAAAGGGCAGAAAAGATACTGTAGTGACAAAAAAAGTGTAACTTGTGAAATAAAAATCAGATTCTTTTGGAGGTCCTAGGATATTTTCATTTCCTTTTGTAAATGTCTACAAAAAACCACTAAAATGTGATATGAATAATGACAGGTAAGAAGCACTTTCAAGTTAATTATGATAGAAAAGATATCCAATATAAAAGATATGGCTTTGACTGCTAGCTACCCACTGTGGACCATGATTGCAAGTTAGAAAATACCTTATTTCATGTACACATCCTAGAAGATATTGGAGGTACTCTGTGCATAAGAGTTTTTTGCAGAAAGCTAACTTTTTCAGTGGGTAATTGATTTAAACATAAAAGCAATCTTATTGGATGGGAAAAAACTGAAAATAAAGAGGGTGGAAGATGAAAAACCCCGTGTGTCAAAATGGTGAAACAGCAGGAGCTCAGAAGGGAAATTGCAGTACTCAGGTCTCTTCATACCAGCCAGTTTCACAGAATTGCAGAAGACAGAGAGATGCTATCAAGCACTAATTGTGCCACTAAAAAAAGGCTGGAAAATATTGAGAACTAGGCAGAAGGAGCTCAGATTGAGACGGCAATGTTGAAAGAGGAAAGCAAGACACTTAAGAAGAGAAGATAAACAGGGCAGAAAATGGAATAACCTATCAAAATGATTACTCAATAACGCCAATTATACTTTCAATGAGATCAGACTATGCCACTAAATTAGGAGCAGAGCAGCAGCTAATAAATTCTAAACTGTGTGCTGTCCAAATAGCTGAGTTATTTGATACATTTCTCCACAATGACAATTAGAGTTATTGTAGCTTACAGCATAATTGAAGAAAGTCCAAAATCCCAAGTTTACACATGATCAGGTCACAAACCTTAAATTTCAGTACACAGAACTTGTGCATCCTGGATGCCCTAAGGCCAGACCTTCAGCTGGTCTGAGGGATGCAGTGTAAGAGGTAGCAATAGAAGATGTTGATCATAGGAGGGAGGACATCCAGAGAGGATGAGTGCATCTATTGCACCAGAGAGGGATTTTTAAGAAAACCACAGATGTCTATCCTCATCAAAAGCAAACAGTCTAATAGCTTTCATAACTGCTTTCATAACTGAACACCACCCACTAGAAATCACACTCCACAAGCTTTCCAAGAACCCAGAGAAGATTCTCTGGATACTTTTTATTAGTTCTCTCACCATTGTGCAGCAGATTTAGTCTCAGCCATAGCCTTGTTCCCTGTTCCTGCCCCACCACACTTCTTAAAGTGAAAAATCTCTGCATTATAATTCTTTGTGATCAGGAATTCAAAAATGTCTAGATTTTAATCAACACTCTTATAATTTCCTGTCTCATTTTAAGTTGTTTATAACTTCCTGTCTTCTGAAAGGTTTTGTGGTAAGCAATGAATCAGAGGCAAGTTGAGCAGCAAAACCTACACAATATTTGCTTCAGAATCACAAAGATTATCCAGCTGTCTGTTTTTGATTGCAAGTACAATTGCAGTTCAGCTTCTCTCCTGCTCAATGACCAAGTTACATGAATGTGCCAATACTATTTTTAGGTATTTATATTGTTAGATGACTTATGGAAAGAAGGCAGCTGATTATGCTGTGGATAATGGTTGACAACAACAAAAATGTGCTATTGTAAATAAAATTAATGCTACTTTGAATGTACTGGCTTTGTATCTGTATGTAAACCAAAGTTACTGCAAGTAAAGGCAAAACCACTGGCTTTAATACATCTTTTAGAAACACCATACAGCACTATACAATAATGGTTAGAATCTGTCATTGAAAACTCTTGGTAAAAAAAGGAAAATTACAAGTTCTGTGAAGTCCATGCTGGTGTCCTATTTATACTTGGTTCCCTCATGTTTTCACTTTTAGACCAGAAACATCAAAGATCTATTCTCTTAATCCGATATTTTAAAATGCTCACTTATATGAGATCAACTTTCTAATCAGTATTATTTTTTCTCTTATGTCACATGGTGTGGAAAACAAAAAAGAAATCCTTTAATTAACACCAGTTTTTAAAAAATCAAAGAACAATGCTTTAATAATATTGTGAAGAAACTAGTTTGCATCTTTAATGCATTTTGAAGTCTTCTAACTTGCCTTTATAAACCCAAGAGTAACAATGCTGTAGTTCATGGAAACTGTGATCCTAGGATATTTCCTTTATTTTTTCCCCTAAAGTTTGTCTAAACACCATTCAAGTAAGTTACTTCATAAAAGTGAATATCTTAAACTAGTCACTTTAAACCAGAAGAAGAAATTGGGTCTTCATTCTCCCCTTAGATTTCTTCTTTAATTGTTTGTACCAAAAGTGAGAAATGACACTGGCAATCACCGGCAATTTCCTTTCTTTCAGACAAAACAGCAACAAAAAGAACAACCCTATAAAATCAACCAAAGAACCAAATATGAATCCTTATGCCACTATATAGTCAAATATCATACCTAGGCATGTATATCTTAGAATTTAGGAGGGGTTAGACGGTAGATTCATAAAAAATCACATGGAACTAGCTCACTAAATATTTATTTTGAGTCTATGTAACTCATGTCATAAGGTCAGGTCACTTGAGCTTGTTATGCCACCATTTAGCCCAGAAAGGAGAAGTTAACTTAATCTCCAATTCTTATTGCATTAAAGTTGGGGTTTTTTTGAATGTGTTTCCTATTTATTAAACTCCACAAAGAACCCTGAGAAATAGAAGTATTTTCACCATTTAAGAAATGAAGGATGTACAGTGTAATCTTTTTTCCCTTTATTGAACACACTGCACTGGCCTGATGGAAATCAGTAAATGTTCTTCCTGAGTGAGAGTTAACCTGGCTGACAAGGGTCCATTGCATTTTTAATATTTTGATATCTGGGAACAGTAGCAGTGCTGGTGAAAACATCAGATTTTTGGTTTTTTTAAACAGTGCCTTTATACCATTCTATTTGAAGCAATTCTTTCTCTTTGTGAGACTAAATAAAGATTGTCAGTGTAGCTCATCTTCCCTACAGATGTCCAACTTTCATCAGAGCATATACTAGTCCCTTCTAGCAGAACTTTTTCTCTCTGGCTGCGCTTGAATAGTCTGAAGTAGGGGTAAATTTAATACCCAGCCTCATCAAACTCAAAAAAGAACCCCAAAAACCCAGCACAAGATGCCCAGCAACTACATTTCCAAACTGGTCTATATCTCTTCTGTGGAATGTGTATTGCAAGACTGGATTTCATTAAAATCCTGTACATTCTCCGTAGCAGCATCACATTTGGCATCTGCAAGGAATAATCACCCTGTATTTATATTTCATGGTGAAAATACCTGACCTTCAATAACCTACAGTGTTTTACAGTTTTCAATCAAAACTACAGAGCTCCAACCATGATCTCCCCCTCTCCCCTAGCCCCATGATATTTGCTGTGGTTGCTGTTGTGATAACCCTGCTAGACAGTTGGTGATCTTTCTCATAGGAAATCCCCAGGGCAATGCCAGATCACACTGCCATTACCCTGATACCAGGTTATCAGTTTAAAACCTCTTTCCAGCTCCTTGTGCTTAGCAGACCAGTTTCTTTCCTGTTCACACCATGTGGCACAAGTAATTTATGCTTTATTTAAGAAAGGTGCAACTGATGAAGCTGGCAGGCTGAAAAAAAAAGAAAAGAAGCTAAGGCTGAATCCAAATACCGCTGACCCCTTTCCCTCTCTGAACAAGTGGAAAAGTATCAGTATTGGAGTAAGTACATTATTCTTTCTTGGAACAGAGATATTAAAATACTTATTTTATAGTTCTAATCTCATTTCGTTTTAATTTCAATCTAGAAATCGCAGACTCATTTGACCAAAACTTGAGCAAGATGAAAACACTTCAGCTGTGTTAGTAACCTTGTCCTGTATTGGAAAAATCCGTTTAGACGGATGAAAGAACCACACACTTCAGCAGTGCATGAACAATGATATTTCCTGCAGTTCCACTGCTTGACCTGCTTTAATAGATGCTGCTTTAATAGGAAACTCTGTATGGTGATAGACATCATTTAATTAACAAAAACCTATAAATAAATAGAACTTAATTTTGCTTTTAAGGAAAGAATATTAAGGTTGCAGTTTAATATGAACCTGAAATTATGAAGTTACAAACATTTGCTCCTTAAAACTCCTTCATGTGATCAAATATGCAGAGAGGCTTTCATGTGTAAAGAATATGGACTTGACCAGACTGAGGTCACTGCAGTTCTGCATAGCACATCCACTAAAATGAGGGAGCTCATCAGAACTTCCTTTAGGCAAACAATACTTCTGATTTTGCAGGTGAAGTGCTCCACACACGGTGAGAGCAGGGTCCCAAATACAGAAGCAACACACTGAAACAATAAAACATATTCCGGGCTCACCCCATGGAAAGGTACATGCATAGATCTCCATCTACCTCAGTGCTTACTAAATGGGAAAGAACAAAAATCAATAGCAAGAGAAATTGCACTTTCAGGTTTCCAAGTGCTGCAAGTAATGCAGAAGAAAAAAAACTACTGGAAGTAAAGGAACCAGCAGTGTCCTTCCCACACAGGAGTTACTTCTGTTCAACATTTTGCATTGGTGATTTATGTTGATGTGGCTATGGCTCAGAGTAGTGGACTAATCTGGAATACTGATGAAAACTACGCACTAATAACAAGAGCTAGATGTATTATCATAATCTCCCTGTCTGCAAGGGACCTAATAGATAATTATGAATATTTGAGTGGGATAAGGATTTTAACAAGTAGTAATGACCTCATAATTCAGTGTTGGAGAAAAGCCACCAATTCCTTTAATTAGTGTTTTTCTCACAATCTGACTGTTAAATTCAGGGAACAATGGGGAAACCTACGAAGCTTCTAAGTTCTGGTGTACTGCATTTGCAACCACGACTTTGTCACTTTTGATGAATGAAAACCTTATTGACAGCTTATATGTCAGATTTCTGTTTTTCTCTTACCATTTTCTCAGTATTTTTACTTTCAGTATCAGTTAAGCAGTTACAGTTTAATGAAAGACTATTTAAAAAGTATTTAATAGAAGTATTTAAATGCAGTATACAAATTTCACAGAGAAATGAAGCAATTCATCACTCTAAGACAGATGTACCCTTCATTTTATGTGGACCTAGAAGATGTGCTTTGTTTTTACTACTAGATGATTTGATTTTCCATTCGCTTTAAATGCTGTAACATGTAGTTCTTTCAAATAAAAAAAAAATAAAAAAAACAAAACAACAACAAAAACAAAAAACCAAACAAACAAAAAAAAACCAAAAAAAAAGAAAACAACAAAAAACCCCAGACACTAAAGTTGTTGGGGTTTTTTTGGGTTTTTTTGGTTTTTTNAATGTTATGAACACCAGTGAATGCTATAGAAGGGTGCTGGGGGAAAAAAAAGAAAACATCACATGAACAAAACACATTTAGAGCCAAATTCAGTGTCAAGACATTGAAGAGCTTTGTAACACAGAGGGTGAGATGATTTTAAACAGTGCAAACAATTTTTGGATTATCTCTTACAATGTTGGCCTTTAACATGTTCCCTTTTTATTTGTTTGCCACTTATGTGTAGGATATCTCTGAGAAAAGGAGTAGTTATTTTTCTCTGGCCAGGGATCAGTTTCTCTCCTGGCACTGATGCTTGGGTTCCAAGTCCAAAATGGGCAGTGTTAGTGGCCAGGCTACAGATCAACTTCAGGCAATAACTATCCACCTCCGTTCAAACTGATATAAGAAAAGAAAACTTGAGTTTTAGGGACCAATTCTTTTTCCTTATAATATGCATCTGTAGCCTAACAGCATCGTCATACTGTTCCATTATTTCTTACATTGGTTCAAACTCCCATCTCCACACATGCTTTCAGGTATTTTATCTGTCTTTCTCATCATTTATTGTTCTTTTGAGTCTCTGAATATCAGAGAAGAAAGACCTCATTCTTGAAAGGATGGGCAACATATTACCATAACATCATTTAAAAATTAGCCTTTTACTAGAAATCATATGCCGCCCTCAGATTTTCCGAGGAAACCTTGTTCAGTCAAAACTCCTTTTGAATAAGTGAACAATTACGGACCTCAGCACTGGCTCCCCACACCTCCGACTTCCCTATCGCTGGAATAATCAAGGCTCAGCTTTCTTCTCCTTTTCCCCTTACTGTGACTTCCAAAAGCTGTGAGACCCAGGCTACAAGGAGTGTGGAACACCAAAAGCAGACGAGTGCTCCTACGCAGCGTGTGTTCTCAGAGAGGTACCCTGTTATACAAACACACTATTTTTAGCCAGCAGTTGATTTCCTCAGTGTGCTGTAAGTAAATTTGGAATACATTTAAAGTTACCAAAATAAGGCTCTCCCTACTTGTACTGATCTACATTTTGGTGAAGAATAATTGTATTTAAAACCATTAATAATGGTATTTGAAATCGTAACTAACAAGAGTAATGAAACCTCTGCGTGGGAATTTTATTCAATTCTACTGTCATACAAATCGTTGTATTGGAATGGGAAAAATTATATAATCCTTAAGTAGCATTTTAACACATATTCTAGGGGAAAAAGATGAAAAACGAGTGCATTAGTTTGACTGTGTTAGTAGAATTACTGTGAATGTAGTTCAGGATCAAATGAATTAAGATACTACAAACAAATAAAACAAGCCCTTCACTAAATATGAGATTTGAAGATTTATTATTAGCCAAGATAAAAGTTGCTCTCTGTAGAAATGCAGTTTTGTTTTCCTTCTAATTTTAGTCCAAGCAAGTAGATCGTGCCTTTCAAGTGTCATGGAAAAAACACACAAAATTCTTAAAGGAAAGACTGCCTTTTGAAAACAGTATAACAGCACTTCAGCTGAAAGCTGGTTCTTTGACCTCACTAATAATTTGCCTAAATGGTTACCTGTGCAACAGTAAATATGCTTTAGATAAAAGGATATATTACTGGTAAAATGATGGTCTTGTAGCAGTACCAGTTAACTGAGATTATCATCGTAAAGTTGATCATATATTTCAGTCACAGACCATTCATGTTATTCGAGCTGAAGAACTTCAGAATGATATTCATCGGGAGAGAAATATTTATCAAGCTTGCTGTTTAAAGAAAGCTGTTTAAGTAGTCTTTCCTCCTTTTCCTTATGGCAATGTTACTATCATGCAGCACTTGCAAGCTGAATTTTTGCATCTAAACCAATATACATTTACGTCCAGGTTATAATTTATGTGTGGAAGATATTTAAGGCTGATAGGAAAACATATAATTAAAACAATATGGCAAACAATTTCTAAGCATGAATATGCAAGCAGCTGTAGCAGAACAGGAGCATTCATACTTAATATATTGAGTGTCATACTAGCACTAAACCACAGTGTGCAAGAGTTTCATCTATTCAAGGTGTGTTAAATAGAAGGTACTAAAGGATAGCAACTCTTCAGATTCATTCGAGGCTTGTCTTTATACACAGAAATATTTCAAATATTAAAAAAAATTCCATCACATGAACAAAACACATTCAAAGCCAAATTCAGCGTCAAGATGCTGAAGGTGTAGAGGGTGAGATGATTTTAAAAATAAATAAACAGAACAAAGCCACCAATGTCTCTGAATTCTGACAGAGCCTCAAACCTCACAAAGCAGCCAAACCAGCTGTGTGATATAACCAGTGCAGCCCTCACTGCTTTGAGACTATTGTTGACCCTACCATAAGCTTTCTGTTTTTCAAGTATTTGTATACTATGGATTCTATAATATTACTTCTCATGGTCAGATTCTTCATGTCAAACAGTGATAGGAGGAACCTTCTGTGAATTTCATGCCAATGGCTGCAAAATATAGCTTTTACTCTTTTTTTCCCAACGCCTTAATTCAAAGTGAGAAAACTCAAGCCTACATTTTCCTCAAAAGGTTTATGAGCATAGTTCATAAACTCTGAGGAAAAAATGTCACAAACCTTTTTTCTTTGCAATTATTCTTACATATTATACAGAATTAGCATACTACAGTATAAAAATAAAATGTGTAGCAAGTCCCTCATTCACTCTTTGTGGGGAATCTCAAATACGCCTTATTGCTTTTGTGATTTACAAATGAAATACAGCCAAGAAGTCCCTCGTGGTGCACATTATTTGTCACTCACAGTGACAAATAGGTTTGGTCTGTCATCACCCAGTGTAGTGACGAATGGGTTCCCGAAAATCTTTGAGACAACTGAAGTGCCAGAGAGCAGTGCTGAAGTTTTTGCAGTCAAGAGAAATCCATATGCTTGTTCCTGCTGAAGGCGGTTCATATTTGCAATTAAAAAAACCAAAACCCTATAGTTAGGTCATTCCATCAGAATTGCATTTTGACAATTTTAGGATACTCCAAACTTTGCCTCCATTTTTTTCCTTACTCCAGAACATGTTTTTGACATCTTGTTTTGTTGTAGGCATACATCAAATACATCCATCTTGAAAAACATTTTTATGGCAGCTCCATCCCTGTGGGATAGCTGCAGAATGAAAGCTTTCAGAATAAAAACAAAAGCAAACTTAAATTTCTGTTAAAACAATGATATGTCCAAAGAGCCTCATGATGGTACTTGTAAGGAAAATATTTTAAACAAAAATGGAGATAAGGATTTTCTTGGAAAACAAAAGATACCTTAATGTATACAACCTAGTTGGAAAAATATTCCTACAATATGACCTACTAGCAGCAGCTTTCCAGCAAAGTTTCACTACAGAAAAAAAAGTCAGGGACAAGACTTGACTATTTCTACAGAGCTTCTTTTGCTTCCTGAATAAAACACCATTTCAAGAAAAACTATTAGATTCTAATTGCTTCATATCCAACTGATGCTGTGTTAAATGTGTTGTAAATATTTTTATTCTGTCAGTAAACAGTTAAAAGTGACACTTATTTATCTGCTGCTTTCCAGTGTGATCTTCTGGTAGATGAAAAATGCTCAGTTATTAAAAAATGCGAGACTGATCAGTTATTCATAAAATGATTGAACTAATGAATAACTGTTTTCCTTAAAGAACAAAGTTTTAGAATTATATGGTTTGCTTTGAAGAATCTCCATGGGTCATCCTCATCCTCAAAAAGCACAGAAACAGCTAAACACACATGAAACTTTGCCTCCACTTAGAAGTTGCACCAGCTAATCCACCTTTGTTTGTTGTTGCAATTTTAAATTTTACATTTTGTACTAGTCTTATTCCGATTTGAAACAGGATATCAGCATTTTGGTTTTAGCCAGGTTTCTGGACCTTTTCAAAAATTTGGCTCTGTTTTGCAATAAAATTGTGGGGTCTACTGAAATAGATGGATTCAACAAGAAGGGAATAACCTAAACAAGACTGTCCTGGAGATACTAAAAGGAAAGCGTGACAGTATTCTTAATTTTTAAAATTTATTCTTTTTTAAAAAAGAGGTTTTGTTGGCAGGGAGTTTTTCTATTTAGTTGTTATTCCCATTAGACTTCCTGATTTTTCACCCCAATTTACAGCTTCTTTATCTTCAGGACATCCTTTTGCCTCTGCCTGGAGAACTGAAGCACACCCATTCCAGGCAGGACATGGAATGAGAATAAACTCTGCCACAGAGACATCTCGAAATAACCAGAGAAAACTCCTCCATCACCACCCCGGTACCAAGGGCAGTATCTCAATTCCCATATTTACAACCACAGCAAACCCCTTAAAAAATAAAAAGCTCACAGTGTCCCAGGCAGGTAACAGCAAAAGGAGAAGCTGGTTTACTTCCCAGCCTCCCACCTGGAACAGAGTAAGGAGCAGAGGCTGCTCCACAGGAGGAGCAACACAGGGAAGAGAGGCCCCACCGAGAGGAATTATCACCCAGTTATGGTCCAACCACTATCTACCATCACTAGGCTCAACACTTATTATTTATCTCAGTTTATCCTTATTCTTAATTCCACTAACGCAATTCTCGTGACTTTCACACATTTTGGTTAATCTATTCATCAGCACTCATCAAGAATTTATCTTTTCTGCCAACACAGTGGATTCCTCCCCCAGTTTTTTCTTTCTAGTGTTCAACAATAGCACTGGGAAATACAACTTCCCACTTTTAACCTCCAGTCTGAGGCTTGGATCAGACCCATTTAAGTGAGAAGTTTTGTGCACTTTTTAAATGCATTTTACAGTTTGTGTTGTTTCAACACTTGGATTTTTAAAATATTCTTCATTACCCATATAATATATAGATTGCTTCAAGAGTTGTGCAGTCTGCTTGATTTTATTTAAATCTTTAGATTGCACTAGAGAGATGTTTATATTTTGCTTTGTCCACCTTCCCTGATTAGTCCCTGAGCAAAGTATTACCACATTGCACTCATTAAAAGTTTACTGAAACACAGAACCTTGACTCATTTTCAAATTAGCTTAGAGAAAACATAGCAGAAAAGTGATTACCAAAATGCAAATCAAGTTCCATCCAAAAAGTACAGGGATTTTGTCATAATAAAACATCTGAACTAAACACTGACTCAGAGAAAGGTTGATGCTTGTACTGACTACCTGCACAGGTTTGGGCAAATTTCTTGTGACATATCAGTTCGCCTGATAAGAAGAAAACCCTTGCTATGATCACAGGGACAGACGTAGTGAATATATTTCAAAGATTACTTTAAAGCCAAGTGCATAACATTTATCAGTATTTGAATTATTCCCACCTTTGATTTTATTGGCTTATTTGTGTATTTCTGACCTGATTATGATGGCCTCACCCCCCTCACAGACACCTTTTTTCCTGCATTACTGATGATTCTGACAAGGATCTCACTGTGTATTATTTTTATTCTTGGTTATTAAAAACTCAAATATAAATAGGCTCAGTGATCTATTTACATTTCTGACATCATCTCAGACATGCGTCTGCTGGAATCATAGGTAACTTTATCCTTTAAAACTTCCATGGGATGATGACATCAGGATTTTTTTTTTTCCAAGAATACCATAAAACAGACTAAGGAGAAACACTAAACTCTAACAGTTCCTCTTGGCATGATGTTTAGTGGGATTTCTTTTTTTAAGCAGGCTTAAACGGAGCCTTTAGGGGCCCTTACAGAGCTTGAGGGATCCTTACAGAGCTCATTTCACATGATTCACACTTTAACCCCTGTCCTGTATCCTCGCAGCATTCCAAAATAATTCCGAACCCCCAAACACTACACAGTGCATGAAAAAGTATTGCAGTTTCAGTCATGATCACAAGCTTGTTAGCCTGTCCCCTTCTTCCCTCTGTCAGCAGGAGCCCAGAGCAGTCTCCATTCCTACGTGAGCACCCAGGATATCTATTGGAAAAGGCAATTCAGGGACTACAAACGAGGAGACACATGGCAGAAAGGGTCAGCCATGGGAAGGATATGAATGCTGGATGTGGGACAGAAAGAGCCCATATCTGAGCACATCCCAACATCTGAAATGCAATTTTAAGCCACAGTTTTGACCCATATCACCCCCTACAAAACACAGGGTTAGAAAAGTCCTTGTTTAGAAACCAAGTGATAAATCTCTGATTTTTACCTCATAGCAGATTCAGAGTTAGAAATCTGGATTAATATACTCTACCCCTTCCTGGAAAAATATGCTCTATTTTTACCAGATGGAAAAAGAAACTCTCCTTTTTCTCCTTTTTAATAGAGAATAAAAATGAATGGAAGTAAGAAAGAATTTTTCTTAGTGCATGATACACAAAATTTCCTGTTATTCCTGCAAGATATGTTACAGTAAAAAGAACTAAACAGTTTTATAATGCTTTCATTTTTCCCTAACACAGACACAGGAGTCCAGACAAGGAATTACCATTTTAATTGTATAAGGGAACAGCTATTTAAGATGCTTTTAATATACTTATACTCCTTCTTCTTCTCTTTCTCATTCTTCTTCTTCTCCTATTATTATTATTATTAATTATTATTATTATTATTATTATTAAATCCTTAAGACCTCACAATTATGTGAATGCTAAATAACTTTTTAAAATAATATGCCTTGGAATTTCCATAAAGTTTTTTTGTTGTTGTTGTCTGTTTGCTTGTGTTTTAAAATCAAACACACGTGCAGTAAGATAACCACATAAAATAGCAGTATGCTTTCTTTTCGAGCATCTTATAACAGTATAATTCTTTTAAAACATCAGTACAATTTTTTAATAACTCACACTTCTAGATTGACTGTTCAGCCCCCTAAGTTCAGCCTCTTTCTATGCAAGTTTTTATGTAGTTCAGTTGAATCAGAAGGATGGAGAAAAAGTTTAGGCTTATTCAGGCTTTTTGATTTCATGGAAAGGGGAACTTAAGACAGAGTCATACTCCAATGTCACAATCTTTCTGCTATATAAATCCTCTTTCAAATATAAAAACTCTCTTTCAAGCTTATATTAACTCTTATTAGACTTCTAATTTTCATTTTCAAGAGCAGAAGCTGTTTTGGTTTAATGACAGCACTCCCAAATAGTGGTGCTTACCATAAGTGACACACAAAGAAGTTATTTTTGGCAATACTACAGAGGATCAGTATCTGTTATATTATTTACCCAAAGATGATGAGCCAAAATATAAACAATCATTTGCCTTTACTTAAACTGGTGTTGAATGTATGATTGTATAAGAACACCACCTGCTTACAGTGGTCTTTATTTCTCAGATTCATGCAGCCCAAGTTTACATCACTGCAGCCTTGCTGTATTCATGGAAACACTATAGATAACCTGATTCAAGATAAATTGTTGACAATTAAGTACTTTTTGCATACTTGGAAACTATATATTTTGATGGCACATCCAAATGCCAAACCAACTATTATTTAGTTTAATTTATTAATTACAACCATACCTTACAACACTGAAACTCTCCACCTAATCCCCATTTGACTTTTTAAAATTTTTCCCAAGCAGACAGAAATGTATAATGGAATTGCTGCCTGATAATGGACAATTTCTGTTGATTTGAAAAAAGGATAAATATTAAATCTGATACAGTCCGAGTGACATCCAGCCCTATCCCACAGCATGAGAATTTACCATTCCCACAAGAGCAGCCTTTCACTCCCCTGTGATTCTTTTATTCATGTAAAAGAAATGAATGAAGATCAAAAAGAAGCCAGTGTTTTCACAGTTCCATTCCATTCTGCTCCTCTCAGGACTAGACTCAGGGCTCCCTGACACAATTCAGATTAAATAAGATTGTTTAACTTAATTTTGCTTTAATTTGCCCTCATTTGTAAAACTCTTCGAGGTGTCACATAAATACCAGACTGGCTGAGGAGATGCCACAGTCCTCAGCAAAGCATGCAGGCAGGCTGGAGATGCACAAGTGCAGTTCTAATTTCACACACAGTGCAGGTCCATATCTAACAGCAACAATCATGGCTCTACTGATTTAAAGGGAGTCCTGAAAGCTGTCAGCAGTTATAGACCCGTTCCAAACCACTAAAAAGGCTTAAAAGGGATCGGACAACAGGGACTTTAAAATCTCTATGGCAGTAATAAGTGCAAATTAGCTACTTGCCTGCTTTATAAAGCAGGTGAATCTGTATACCAGCAGGCACAGATTTAACCTGGCCTACTTTGCCCCCTATCCCTCAAACAATATTCATTCACCCAAAGAGACACAATCACTTAAACCTGAATTTTGACACTTCTGAAAACACAGATTTTATTTCACAAAGAAAATCCAAAATAATAGAAATGTTGAAGTGCCTAGGACCTCAAATTACAAAGATTATGCACAAACGAGACACAAATCTCTTAATACCAGATTCACCAGTATAATGCTTTATGTATTACAGAAGGGACATTCAGGGTAAAAGTACTACAGGCCTACAAAGACCAAGGTGGCTTTTAAACGTAATTGAACAGAAACTGCAGGAATATTGGTCCCCTAAAGAAAGGTCAGAGAAAGCTGAGACAGCCACAATAAGAGTTGGGGTTACTGCGATGTTTCAGTGGCATTTTAAAAATAGTTAATAAGAACAAAACCCCTAAAAATTCTAATAGGACACAGCTGAACTACTGGTAAGTGGGGTACATTTTGGATATCTGAATTTTCCCTAAGATGTAAAATAACCCTCAGATATACATCACATAAAATTCATGTTTATTTTCTTTAACAGTTCAAAATTAGAAATTTTATAAAAACAATCCTATGGGGATGGGAAAGCCAAAGACTGAATACTAGGATTTATTAGTATACCATCTAATACCCTTTTTCCATGACCTTTGGATCAGAATTCCTAGCTGAACTCTTTCACAACACCCTCTTAACCCCCACCATACAAGGATATAATTTTAAAGCAAATTATATGTGTTTATAGACTGAAAATGGTTACAACAGCCAAGAACACTGCCAAGCTGAAATTCTTTAGTGGGTTGTTGATGACTGCAGTTAAGCACTGCCTTTTTAACTACATTGTTAGTACTGCCTATTAACTACATTATTTACCTCCATTATCAATACTGTGTGAAATCTAACCATGGGGAATTTACGTGGCTGAACTAACATTGATTCAAACCCCCAATATCTGGTATTGAACACTATATTAGAGACTGTCCCATCTTTCTTTTCCTACAACAGCCAAACCCATGCAGTTTGGATAAGCCCTGGGGGAGGAAAGGGAATCCCATACCAAAATAAGTAGGCGTGTTACCTATTTTGTCAGTGTTCCATACGGCCACATAGACTTAAAGGTTTCCTTGCTCAAAAATGACAGGATCCCTCTCTTTCTAATTTTATTCAAATGTGAACTCCATTTTAATATGAAAGTAAAAGAAAAAAAAATAAAACAAATCGAAATATTTTTAAGTTACAGTCCTGTTTTGGTACAGCACCACAACATTCACTGTTTTCTGTGGTTTCACATAACACTGTCACATGAACTATATCATTGCCTGGCACTCCAGTAATTGAAGTAGATAGGCTTTTTTGTTGTTTTTAAATATGAGTCCTTTTTAATAGTTTTATCTTACATACTTCATGGGAAAAAAGTCACATCACTGACTTAAACACCACAATTTTTGTAGAGAAGTTTCTTACAGTAATAGAACTCTTTGAGAAAATAGTCATGATTCAAGTAGCTCTTTCTTATAATTTATGTAGGTTTTCACTAATTGACAGAATGAGGAATTGGTAATTAATTTTTTAAAGATTGAACAGAGAGTGGAGAAAACTTAATGAAATAATTTAGGACTCATCGTGGTAATGCTGTACCTCTCAACTAGGAAGCAGAAATAATGTACATGATTCCAGGCAGTTGCCTGAGGGGATGAGTTTTATAAGCAATTGTTTGTTTCATTACCAGGTGGCCACATTCCTGGTTTTGTTCAGAGCCCTTAAAGTTCCTGCCGATTTAAAAGGCAGGAAATAAAATAGAGGCTAGCTCAAGTAGCATGGAGGAATTGTGTATTCAGTGATACGCAAGGCGAATTTAGAGGAGTCCAAGAATGTCAGGAGTGGACACGTGTAACACAAATGGTCCCACCATAGGAGCATGAAGACAGCAGCTGTCTGCTGTAGAGACAAATTATTTTCATTGCATAGATTTGGCTGCGTTGCAACTCCTCAGTTACCCTGAGTGGAGGAGAAAAAAAAATAATTCTAACTCACGTTTCATCTTCACCACTCTCTTTTCATCTCTCAAGCTTCACAACTTTAAAGTTTTGTCCTCGCTTCCAAGCTGTCAGTGATGTATTGTAAAATGAATAGCTGGAAGTGTTTGGCTACTTGGGGCCATAAACCCAGCAGGTCAGAACAGAAGCTGTTGGGGGACTTTCTGTGGCTTTTGCTGGAATTAAAGCAAAACAATCAGGAGGAAAGCGTCATGGGTACAGCAATAACTTATTAGTTCTAGCACACATATCCCTGCAGATCGCAGCGACCTCAATCTGCTTAAAAAATGGCTTCCTTGGGCTAGCCAATCCTTCTATTAAATAGGTTGGTCTTCCCTGGAGCCAAGATCTGCCTCCTTTTGCATGGCTTATTATAACAGCACAGGCAGTATTTTTTTGCTCTGACAATTTTCAAATAAAAATCAGCCCTATAAAGGCTGAGATTGTTTATTTTTCCTTAGGGCATTCAGTTGTTCTGATTAGGGACAGAGCAGAAAAAAAGTTGGATATTAAAAGAGCAAAACTGTTGTGAACCTGAGGTGTTAGTTTTAGTTTAATTAACGATAGAGGAAGGTACATAAATGAAATTAAATCATACAGCACTTAAGATATGCAGACAAGGATACTCTATGTGACCTGCCAGTAAAGATCGCTGTGATAAAGACAAAGGTAGTAGGAAAAACATCCTGCACAGCTCCAGAGTAGCAAAATGGAGGGAAAAAAGTAGTCTATTATAATTTTTGCCAGCAATATCCAACATGTTCTCTGTGTAGCTTTATTCAAAAGACACATTTTAGGATATGTGAAGTTTATAAGTTCCTAGCAAAACTAAAGGTACTCTGTAAACATCCCATAAAACTCATAATCTTCTGTAATTACAGAAACACCAAAACAAGTGAATGCATCAAACAAAATACACATTCACTCCAATTCATACTTACATTTTTTCTTGGAGCTCCTGGGCTGTAGAGGAAAAAGTACCTCAAATTACTCACATATTGCAAATTGTGGGGACATTTCTTCCCAGACAATCATGGGTACAAGCTCTCACATTTACATCATATCACCTGAAGGTCACAGTCAAAACTTTACATCATCAACTTTGCTGCAAAGCCTTTGCAGCCATTAAATGGAAACTCTAAGCTTCTTTCCCAGACTTGGATCACCTCCCAGCTGTGCTTACACAGTCTTGACTTTAAAAACCTTCTTTCAGCCACAGGAGCCTCCAGTTCCTTTTTATAACCTGGGTGGGTCGACATCAGCACCTTGTTCTATGCCTCAGTGATAATTACCTTGCATCTGTGTGCAGAGTTAGAGCACCTGAGAGCAGAATGTCTGAAGAGAAGCCCTGTGTCCCCAGGAGGGCTCTGCAAGTCTGTCCTGTTACTAACAGCTAATGCATATTACCAGGTTTCCTATTAGATCCTAATATTTTAGGCTAGATTAGGTAAATGTCAGAATGCCATTCTCCTGCTTATGAATTATTCAGAATAATTTACAGTAAAGCTCTTATTGGCACCACTGTGACCTGAAAGTGTT
Organism: Platysteira castanea; assembly: GCA_013397175.1. Classification (NCBI taxonomy): domain Eukaryota; kingdom Metazoa; phylum Chordata; class Aves; order Passeriformes; genus Platysteira; species Platysteira castanea. The sequence continues at coordinate 139,553 of VYXC01004519.1, forward strand.
TTAGTTTTTGAAAGACTGTCAGCGAATTTACCTCTCTTTGAATGAATGTTTCTGTGGTTTTCATAAACGTCACCATTCACATTTCATGAAAATGTTAAATAGCACAGGCAGTAAACAAGCCTGTTTTGTACTGGTAGTGTACATAAAAACGCACATAAATTACTAAACTCTCTGATTTTTAGGACTGGATAACCAAAGCTCATCCAAAAAGACATGCAAAACCAGAAGGTTGTTTTGGTTTTGGATTTGTCTGTGATCTTTTTGCTGTTTTCTGGGAAAAATATATGTTTGTCTTTAAGAATAACTTTATGCAAGGCATCAGTATGTATCCAGGAGCTAATTGAATGCTTTAAAATGCTTCACCTTTGCTAATCCCTAGCACCGTTTGTAATTGCCGTGACTAATCCCAGCCTGTCACTTGGGATTATTTCTGCTTCCTAGCAGAGTGAATCCTGAGCATTCAAAGAACATTCTCAACTCATTGGATATTAATATGAACAAAATTATTTAGCTCTGTAATTGACCCAGGCTCACAAACTCAGAGAAGCTTTCTGGTTTTTGAGTTCAGAAGCCAAGCTTTGGATCTTATTAACAGCTGGGTTTAAGAGCATTATCTGGGGTGGGGGAAGGAAAGGGACAGAAGGGAACACAACACAGAAAGAGCAGTGGATGCATCTTTTATGAGGCTGCTCCACGGGACGCCAAGACAATCCAAAATAGCAGAAGCTAAACACTTTTTCCATACTGTTGCAGAAAAATTCAGGTACAGGAGGAGGAGGGGTGGGGAAGTTTTGTAAGTGTGCAAAAAGAGACCCTTAGCACATAGTTTAAGGACATCCTTTTCCTAGCAGAAAACTCAGCACCAAACCAGTTGAGATCAACCTCAAATTACATATGAGCAAAGGAAAATCACCTCCAGAATTTCCATCCAGCTGTATGAGATGGTAAAGCAAAGAGCTATAAAATGTACTGGCAGCTCTCACCTTAGCTGTTCTCAAGTACAAGTCAATAGCCCACCACAAAGCAAAGCACTGTAGATTTGTCTTTTTAATAGACTTTCTTTTCCATGATTAGTCGCAATTAACAGACTGAAACACTAAAACAATCTATCAGGCTAAGCAACAAAATAAAGATTAATAGACAAGCCTGTCCCACCTCTCTTTTTGCCTCAGCTTTTTCTCCCAGCATTTCAGAAATATGTGTTTCTGGAATGTTAAATCAATTCTAGTTATTCCTAGAAATGAAGAAATTCTCATCCATGTTATAGAACTTCTCATTTTGCTTTTACATTCCCTAAAAAAAAAAAAAAAAAAAGGGTCAAACTAATAAACTAGCACATAAAACCCCTGAAAACCACCAGCAACCCTACAAAAATAGTTTGAAGCCTTAGCTAACAGCAGCAAAAACCACCACAGATGCTGCATATTAACATCCAGTTTACATCTGTAATTCCAGGCACATTACTACTGCTGTTGTTGCTGGAACTCATTCTGGATCAAGAAAACAGTTTTATGTCAAACACTGCTATTTCAAGCACAGGTATGATTAAGAGCATCTATATTTTTAGTTAAGGACTGTTCTGATAAGCTGGTTCCAGTAATAAGGCTTTTTATGCATGTATATGAATTTCTGCAGATTTAATGAATTCAAGAAAAATAGTTTTATACTTTAAAAAAAGCCCTAGACCATAAATGAAGGAGCTTCACTAAAAATAAATAAAGAACAATAGCTTGAAAAATTTGAAGGCAAAACCTGGAGATTCAATTTGATCCAAAGTGCTTCCTGTTATTTGGGCAGGAAACAAGGGGAGAGACAAATGCAGAGTGACTGCTGTGAGTCATCTTTGCTGTGGTTTACAGACTAAGCCATGCATCTGGCAAGCAAGGAAGAAAGGAATTTTAAGAGGGTGGCAGAAAAAACCACAAAGCAATATGAAAACAATAGAAAGACATAATTTAATAAACTCATATTATTAAATAGTTGAAACCCACTCTGTACCTAGGAGTCTCCTTCAGTTTACCGCAAGTGTGCCACGGTTTTGGTGCACAGGAGGAGCTGAGGGACAGCTGCAAACACTACAGATTATGGTGCCTGTAGTGTTCGTTCCCGTTGTGCCACCCCAGCACCTGCATTTTCAACACAGGCAGTCTGTAAATGCACAGTAACACTGGGGACAGACCCACAGATGTCACTGAGCCACCCCACACAGCACGACCCCGCCTGACCTCCAGACCAGCAGAGCAAGGGGAGTGGGAGAGGGAGCTGGCATCCTCAGGCACATCTTCCGCAGAGAACAAGGGCGGCGGAAGCCAGACAAAAACCAAGGTGTGGGTGAAAACCTGACTCCATCATTAGGTGGTGCCTGATGCTTTGGGGGAAGGAAACCCAATTCTTAAAGAAATAAATTCAGTGGGAGCAAATGAGAAGTTCCCAAGGATTGTTCCTCACCCCTGGTTCTGTAAAATTCTGGGGTTCAGCTCTTTGTCTGTAGGTGAGAACATCAAGTACCTAGCAATTTTTTGTATGCACAGTCATGTATCTGAAAGAGTATAGGAGTGACCTTCCAGACCTTTTTTTGTATGAGAAATGAAACAGGAAGACACTGCTACATTTCTGTAAGGAGACTGATTTTAATTTACACCTGTTACATCCCAAATTTAACATTGGCAGGCTTAGTTATTGCCGTAACAGTGAATAGAACTCGCTCAGAGCAGCTCTTACTATGTGGCAAGAAATGTTACCAGTAAATCAAGCACTCTGGCTTGACAAAAGAACAGTTGGGAAAAGAACAAAAGAACAGTCTTCATACAAATGAACAAGAAAAAGAAATTAATAAACAAGAGAGAAATATTCCTCTTTGGAAGAGGGCAAATGAACTAGCTCACACAGTATGAACTCGATGAAAATTCTGTATTTAGGGTCAGCCTAAACACAGAATAATTTAGATGTGTTTTGGTAAGTGAAGATTATGCTCCTGATACTTAGTCATAGGTGTCTGCCTGAGTCATGCTAAACCCTATCTCTCCTAGGACACATCATATGGTAAAATCTAGTTCACTACAGGAAAAAACAATCTCTGTCTCTCTCAGTCTGGGGAGCTTTTTAGTGTTACAAGCTTTAGAAGGCACCTACATTTGCCTCAGGGTTTCACAGTATTCAGTTTTGCCTGGGCCTGGAAAAATACTCCTGTGAACTGTTCCACCAAAACATCTCGGCTTTGAGTGCTGAAAATTAATCACCTGGCTAAGTACTTGACTAGGTTCAAGTTTTGTGTTTACTGTAAGTATTTGAAGTCATTAAAAACACAGCATGAATGAAAAACAAATATATATGATGTTTTGTAGAGAGTTCAATTTCATGAAAATGTAAATGCTCAGTGCACAGATAAGATGATTAAAAATGGAAAAGACAGCTTGAGCATAAATATATATGGTAACTACGCAGCAGTAACTGACAATGCTGCATCTATTTTACAGAACATTTAAATCAGCAAAAAGCCAAGATACATTATTTAAATGAGTCTTTATCAAAAAACGTATCTTGAAATTTCTATGGAAGAGTAATATCAGCTGGGGTATACTTTAAAGATTGTAATTGGACTTTATCCCAGAAAAGGCTAAATAAATTGAAATATGTTTTATATCATTATGCATATTCTTTTGTGATAAAAATAGTTTTATATTTTGTAGCAGTTCAAAAAACTGTGCAACAAGGGAATAATAATAAAGGAAAAGAAGCAATCAAAATGAGAAAGGGGGAGATTTCATGTATCCCTCTGCAAAAGAAGTAACAAATTACTTCTGTGAATAATTTCAAAGACTTGAATAAGCTGCATGCATCTCCCAGATGGCTCTTGGAAAGAAATATTAAAGGATTGTCTGAAACACTTGTAGAAAATACATAAGACTTCTTTTTTTTTAATCTCAAACACCAAAATATGCGAACTACAATATTTACTGACACAGTTTTATCAGATAACCCTCTAAGAGAACCCTACAATAGCATAATATCAAAAGTCTATAGTCCATGAAATTTCCTCAGTAAACTGAAGATCCTTTCCGACATTTATATTCCTTCATAAACTGTTCAACAAGAAAAATTTCTTCACAGGTTTTTAACAATTTGAACAGGGCAGGATTTAATACCTGTAAACCAGATGTAATCTACCTTCACCCATTTCAAAATCATTTACAAAAAGGCCCAATTTCACTGTACTATGACAGTGGTACTCTGTCTTTCAGGAGAGCAAATTTTTTTTTTTCATATGTTGAACATACACAAGCAAATGAAGAACTTAATCTTGGAAGTCTTTAAATCATGTTAGCCATGAGTTTTTTAACTTCAGTGTTTATAACTCAAAAGAAAGATAAAATACGTATATGATATTTTACAGATATATATTTAGATTAATTATGAACATTTAAAAATGTTTCATAAAGCACTTGGAAGTGCATTTTATATGCACACACAGGGACACTTTGCATCTTTCACATATTCTTTGCATGTTGTCTTTGGCTGAGAGAGGCAAAAGCTTTTTAATTTTGCTATTTTTTTTTGCATTAAAAAGTTATTTGAGTGCAGAAAATAGTCTTCTCAAAGGCCACTGGAGCAGGATTTCTCTCTTCAATCTGGACTGGAAGTCACTTCTAAAATTATTTCTGAGCAGATGATCAGTTCAAGCAGAAGGCAGGCTGCTATAGACTGTACTAGGATGAAACCAAAGCTGATATTTAAGGACTTGAAACATTTATTAGGAACGGAAGTTGATTTTTTTAATGCGCTCCAAAGTGTCTGGGTCACCTGGAGGCAGGAGAGGGCAGGAAGGCACATGTGTCTGAGCACCAGTCATGGGGAAAGACAAGTGTTGCCCTGGTTTTTGCTAAAGCCTTCTGTTTTAACTTTGGAGTCAGAATTCTTTCTCACACAGTTTCATGTAAATAATAGCCAACGTTTACTTAAGAGTATTTTCTGCTTTTCATTCCTTTTGTGATAAAAGAACTTTGATGAGCATCTTTTTTCTCCAGTGGGATTGCGAAGGAAGTGACGTGTCCTCCAATCCCTTGTGGAGTTCAGAATTCTATAAGAATGTGACATATGTAAATAAAGGACTTCCCCCTCCTTTTCTCGCACCTAAAGGTGCGAGAGCGTCTTTATTGTGTTTTCCCAGACACAGACAAGGACAGAGGCACCAGGGATGGTGACAGATATATCAATTGTTGAGTTGGGGTAGATTCTGGTTCTAGCATTTTTTGTCTTCTTGTTACGCCAGCAGTCTACGAAAGAGTCTCTTTTACTTTGTCTTTGCTCATATAAGGTCTTAAGAGTGTAAAATTAAGTATCACAAACGTTTCTAAAACTACAGCTATAGCAGCATAACTTTACATTTCCATGTGCCTTTCCTTCTCTTGTCTCCATTCCTTTCTTTCTTTTCCTCTAAACATAAACACAAAACCCCCAAAGCATCCATATAAATAGCACACACGAATGCACTTGGGTGCTCACTCATTACTCACCCTGTGTCTCATTTTCTCACCTCTCTAGGAGATATGATAGTTACTTAGATAGCAGCCCCTGCTGTCTCCTCTTTTTGGACACCTCTCATAGGTGTGCACCCATACACAAAGGAATGGCAGAGCTGCTGAATATTTGCTTTTCCGCTATTTATAACTCCAAATCAAAAGCTGTGCTAAATGAATTGCTGAGTGCTATGCCCATGAGGGTGCCTTTTTTACAGTTATCCTGGTCTTGAACATTTCCACGGCAGGATGATAGTGTAACAGTGCTTCTTGTGGCGAAACCAACACTTTTTCAAAATGTCCATTTTTACAGGACATACAGTATGCCATTAGGTTACTCGAGGGGTTAATAAACCTCAGAATCACTTGCCTTGTCTACAGTGAAGTGGTATAATGACTTCACTGCTGCATTTTTTTCCTGTAAAGACGGACATTAGAAAACACACTGGAGAGAAATGAATACATGCCCTAAGCCCCTAACCAGCACTTACCGTGTACCTGAGAGCATATCAGGAAAATAAAGAAGAATCTTCAATTTACTGACTTAAAATGATTTTTTTCCCCTTTTCTCTATGGACTTCAAAACTGAGTCTTGAGGAGCTTAAATTATATTTTACATGCAAAGCTTAAAACCTAATTTACCGTATTCCTATCAGCCAGCAGATAAAGTCTATAGCAGAGTGGTAGATAGCAGTTTCCAAGGGCAATACCTATGCCCAAAGCTTTCAAAAGATGTAACATGGAGGATACAATAGAGAAGGTGATACACATCAGGCTACTCGTCCCTGGACCTTTTGCTTTCAGCTTCAGGCTAGCTATGTATCTGACTAATCTGAAGTCCTCTCATCCCCTCGAGAGTGTCACAGGCACTAACATATGGATTGCTGCAACCTCCTTTCTGTGCCAGTGCCACAGTTATCTCAGTTCAGGGACTCTGAAAGAATCACAGAGGGGACAGATAACTATATTTAAGCCTTAAGAATTGCCATCTTTGTGAGGGCTAGCCTCACTTTCCCATCAGAGATAAAAGGGACATGGCAACTTCTTCCAAGACAAACAAAATTGCAAGGACCATAAGGTAAAAGCTGGAACAGCACAAAATAAATTGTACAGAGATGTCTTATAAAAACACAAAAGTACTGAAAGCATAGATAACTTCCTGAAGCTGGCAGCTCTAGTTCAATGGAGCCGTGCCAGCCTACTCCAGCTGAGCATCAGGCCTGCACTCTTCGCAAACAGAAATAAACATTTTATTAAATCAAACCTTCTCCTTGCTGTGCTTTTACATCTAAGAACTTTTCCCAGCAGGCAACAGCCTGATAATGCTGCATAAAGCATTTTAGAGACACACTTCCTGGGTACTTTTTGCCTGAGAGGAGAAGCTTCTCTCCCTGGTCTCTCATCACTCTAAGCACCTGGTGCCGCTGCAACAAGCACCTCATGCTTTACACTTCCCTGCCTCCTGGTGTATTATTTGTGTTACCTCCATCATTGGCATACGCCTTAACCATCTTTCCAACAGTAAACAATCAAAAGGCTTGGATTTTTTTTTAATAGCATTAAAATTAATGCTGTGAAAATTAAATTAATTCCTATTTCCACTTTTTGAGTAGCAGCCTGCCAACAAATCACCGAGCCGATGTGTTTCAGCTTTCAGGGTGGCCAACCTCTTTCTGAAGTTTAGTTTCCAGCCCGTATACAATCTGTCATACTTTGATCCATCACAAAAAGTATGATAGCACAAAGAGGTGTCCCTCTACATCTCAGCTGTAATTGCTCAGAATTTTGCTTAATCAGGAAATCCTCAGTACCTGTCAGGCCAAAGTCAGGGCAGGATGCTGTGACAAGGGTCAGCTGTTTCTCTCTGACTGCTTGATATCAGCACAGTAGACAGTCTCACGTTACTAGATGTGCTGCATTGGCAGAGAGATAATAAAGCTTGCTATAGACTCTGGAATTCCCTCTGGGTTTCAAGTAACAGGCTTGCCAAAAGTGGTTCACCTTATTTTTAAATATTTTATAGCTGCATAAAAAGTGCCAGATGCCGTTTAGAAACTGGACTTAGAGGTAGCCACTCAATCAGCAGAAAAAGGAAATTGAAGCAACTTTTATTTAGCACCTGCCAATATGAAGGAAGAAACCTAAACAAAACAGCTATGCTCATGATACAATTTCACAGAATCATCAAGCTGGAAGAGACCTCGAGTTTAGAGTCACAGGTAAAGTGACACAGAACATTTTCCATTCAATTTGAGATGGCAGGCATCGTATTTTACATACCACAGACTTATTTTCTAGTCAAGACAGCTTTTTCCTAGTGTCAGTGGAATAGATGCTTGACCACCTGTTCTCAAAATTGAAATGTTTCATTAAAGAAACAGGCTCATTATCTATCATGCAGAAGATATGCCATATTAGAGGTAAACTTGGAAGACAAAGATAATGTGAAGAGAGACAGTAAAATAATTAGTGGCAAAGTGAAGACAGTAAATTTAATGCTTTTGGATGTTGCTAAACATTTGATATGGTGCCCCAAAAAATTTATTTGAAAGAAAATAATTCAATATTAGCTCAGAAAAAAAGCGTTGTCACGTTAATGAAAATCTGCCTAAATTGTTCTAAGATGTGTAATGATAAGTAAGAACATAAGATTGAGATGGAGGAGAGAGGTTTTTGGGGTACTGCCGGCTCCGATGTTTGTTTTCATGCATTGACAGGTATTAGAAAAAGTAAAGAATTTAGCCTTCAGTTCTGAAAAACATTGCATTGCAACAACATTGTTGGGGAAGCATGACAAGAGGGTGACTCTAAACATATGCCTGAAAGAAAGTTAAAATTTCATTTCAAAAACATGCATGAGATGGTCACATGAATTATAACATCAAATGCAGGTTTTTAGGTGATAGCATGGATGGAACAATTTCACCTAAACTAGACCTGGGAGAATAGGTGTGGTATAGAACAGGAATACTGGTAGTTAAATATGGGGGGGAAAAAAAATCACTTATTTCTGAAGAAAGTTTGAGTTACCAAAGCCCAGCAGGGAGAGAGGAGGGGGAGGAAATGGGCTGGGTACCCATCTGAGGGACCTTAGACATTACAAACCTCTTTGAAAAGAATTATTAGAACTAGACAATTAGAACTAGAAAAATTATAGTCAGAAATATATATATTTTATATAATGAAAGACANATAATAATTTAAAAAAAAAAATGCCCCCCCGAAAAAAAAAAAAAAAAAAAAAAAAAGGCAATAAAAGCTTTTCACTAAGAAATTCATATTCTGAACAGATTTGTACAGAGAAAGCACAGAAGCCAGTGGAGTTATTATAGTTATGCTGGGACTCAATCCAGCAGGTAAGGAATATTGCAATATTGTTTTGGTAGCTACAGTTCAGCTGGGGAGAACCAGGAAGAAACTCAGAGCATTTAAGAATCCACAGGAAATATAAAGAACAAACTGCAATAACTTCTGTACTCCCAAAGAGCACATAACTGTTGAATAACAATCTAAAGTATTTTTACAATACCAGCTAACTGAAATGAAGAAGTCTCATCCAAAATATCAAAGAAAGAAATTTGCTTTGACTGAGTGATAAAGTCTGGATCAAACAGTGATATATTCCCCCATATTTTGAACACAGGTTCTAGATATGATCTCAGTTTCACTGTCTTTCAATGAGACAGATCTGGAATATATATGAAAAATATAGTCATAACATTAACTATATATGGTTAAAGCTCCAGTAATCACTAGGTGTGAGAGTGGCCCAACTCTAGTGATGTCCAAACGGATAAAATACCAACTTATATATGTCACATATACTACAATCTATCCTGTGACAAGGCTAGGATAGAAATATTGAACCTGTTTTTTAATAAATTCACAAGCACTTATGGGTTCTTATAGCAGGTATGTAAATTAGTATGTCTAAAAGTCAACACAGCTAAAGAATATACATATTCCTTGATTATCCAGCCATAAAGCTATTTGCCGATTTGTTAATATTGAAAAAAATGGCTGGAAATCTATGTGCAGTTGAGAAATATATGTGCAGCTACAGACCAGACCTCATTCCCTAACCTTGGAAGGTATTATCTAATGTAATGAACAGGTAACATCCTACAAAGTTCATAGACCCTACAAGTTCACAAAGATAGCTGAAGACTACATGGTAGCCCCCAGAAAATTTACACTCAGAGTGGGCACAAGTGAGACATAAAAGCACTTAGAAAATATTATATTAAAAAAAAAATCATAAATTCCCATCTTTTTTCATTGTTTAGGTGGCTGCCTGGGCACATTAGGAGCCTAAACCTGAGCTAAATCACTCCATCTTTTTGAACACCTCATTATGAGGCTGCTAAACATGATGACATGTCTAAAAGTCAACACAGCTAAAGAATATACATATTCCTTGATTATCCAGCCATAAAGCTATTTGCCGATTTGTTAATATTGAAAAAAATGGCTGGAAATCTATGTGCAGTTGAGAAATATATGTGCAGCTACAGACCAGACCTCATTCCCTAACCTTGGAAGGTATTATCTAATGTAATGAACAGGTAACATCCTACAAAGTTCATAGACCCTACAAGTTCACAAAGATAGCTGAAGACTACATGGTAGCCCCCAGAAAATTTACACTCAGAGTGGGCACAAGTGAGACATAAAAGCACTTAGAAAATATTATATTAAAAAAAAAATCATAAATTCCCATCTTTTTTCATTGTTTAGGTGGCTGCCTGGGCACATTAGGAGCCTAAACCTGAGCTAAATCACTCCATCTTTTTGAACACCTCATTATGAGGCTGCTAAACATGTCATCGCCAGCACAAGTGAGAAGATAAAATGCAAGTCTCTAAAGAATTTTTAAAAATTACTAATGAAGGGAAATTGTGTTAGTTTTTTGTGGGTTTTCTGTTTACCTTGTTTTGGTTTTCTTCTTACTGCTCCTTTCTTTACTGTTTGCTCCTACTTGGCAGCTGCACCCAATTCCTTCACATCTCCCCTCTCTCCCTTACCCCAGTACCTGCAGTGGGAAGGTTCATGTGAATATCTGAGTCCTTGATTTTGAAGAAATTTTATTTTGGAAAATGAAAAAAGGAGCTTTATGTAGTCTTTCCTCTCAGGAGGAACACCCAGTAGTGATCTAATTCCAGTACACTTGGGCAACTTTATAGTGATATTATTTAAGGAAAGAGATCAAAAGCTAATAACCTCTCTGGCTTGGCAAGAGCTTCCAAATGATTGCCTTCTAGACAATTTATCCAGAGAACTGCTGATACATTGTCCTGGTGGAGAAGAAACCAGCAGTTGGTCTTTGCAGCAAAGAAAGCCTTTTAAGCTCCTACCAGCAATCTTGTACAGATGAAATGATTAAGGAAAAGTCACCTCCAGGCACAAAAAAAATTCCTCACAATAAACCAGATGGGATAAAATTAGAATCTGTTATCAAGTCTGAAAAGCTCGATGTTAATGCTGTAATTGCAGGTCTGAGAACTGCTGCAGAAGGAATTAATAAAGCTGCTTTGAATTAAAAATGGCCAAGGAGTACACCATTTGGAAATGTAAAGTATTAAGAAAGTGAGTCCCTCCATAAGAGGAAACAGGCTGCAGCATTTCACCTGATGTAATAAGCAACTCCTCTAATATATATCAATATTAAACTAATAAAATGGAATGAGTCCAAAGAAGATTGAAGCAGTGACTTCCATCACTTCTTTAACTTCTGCCTTCCAGCAGTTTCAGGACTAGATCCTGCATTTCAAGCTACACCTCTCAAAAGCAAATCCAGTATTACAGGCACAGTCGTTGCCAGAGTTTAGAGTGTTAAATGATAGATTTCCCACCCATTGCACGGACAGAGCGGGATGCAGCAGTCAGATTTGCATGGACATTTGCAAAAAGGATTGTGGACGTGGCTGATGGTGCCTCCTGCGTGTGTCCGGGCGGACGCTGCACTCCAGAGTCTCCTGACACAGTGCTGGCTCTGGAATTTGCAAAGCCCAGTGGTTTTGCTCTGCAGGGTTTAATGTAACCATTCCCAGGACGCAGAATTTCGATCTGCACCAAGTGAATGTGCTCTGCTCAAAAAGCAAATCAGCTTAAAAGAGAGATCTCCTCTGGATGTCTCACTAAAGCCAGACATTTTGAAGGGTTGTGGTGTTTCATGAGCAAAATATCTTAAAATGGCCTAAAATTGGTCTGAGATCTCGGAAGTTTAGGTACCTTTCTATGAATCTGTATCCACGTTCAAATTGTCACGCAATCTGCAACCATGACAATTTCCAGATAACCACTTGACATATAAGATTTTATATATTTTTTTTCTTTTTGGTTGGTTGGTTGGTGTCCTTTCTCTTTTGTTTTTTTCCTCTTATTTGTTTTTCCCCAGGATGCCTTGTAGGATTTGGCAGGGTTTTTTATTGTACAGTTTATTCAGACTTGGAAATGGTAATTTGACAGCAAGATATTTTGGTTGACATTATTGCAAATTCTACTCCGTTGCCATTGATGGAATTTAACAGGGCATGACCTGGCCCTATGGTTCTAGTCCATCAAAACACAAACTACATATGTTATTTGAAACTAAAAGGTCGGTTGTTTGGTGGTAGGTTTTGAGGCAGAGAAAAAATAAGCTCGCAAAGATCAATATCCTATGAAACATCTCTATAGAGAAAGGTATTTTTCTCTTCCACTTGATGTAAGTGTAGTCATCATCCGAGACTATTCCACTGAGTCATATTCTACTGAGGATATCTTTTCATGTATCTATCTACCTCATGAGTTACATTTTTGTTTCAAAGTTCATAGAAGAGGTAAAATCCTGTCATCTCAAAGGCACTGTTCTTGGCTGAAGTTGCAGATCTAAAAAAAAAAAAAGTAAATAACCTAAAAATAAAACTACACATGCTACTTACAGGATGGAGGTGACCTGGGTCTCGTGCCTAAAGATACCTGCTTAATCTTTTGGAACATCCTGTGGAAAAGATCAATTTTCAATTGGCAGGAACATTCAGTGTTGCAAACCTCCCTGCTGGGATACAAAACCGAGGTCATTTATTAAAAGGAATACAATGAATGGCAGGGAAGATCCTTGTAGTTTTATGGATACATACCAAAAAACTCTGTCTAATCAAAGACTGCAAATTAACAGCATGTTAAAGCAGGTTTAGAGCCCGTGGTTACTGACAAGTCACCAGATGCTCAAGATCAATAGATGTTTTGCACGTTTTAATTATTCTTCTGGCTTTATAACTTAATTACTCTTATGAACTTCAAGTAGTTTTGGCAGATATAGTTTACCTTGAGTTTTACTGTTGATTCATTAACTAAAACAAGGTGCCAGCATGCTGATGTAGAGCCACGCTTTTATTTCCAGTTGCTCATCTGAGTGCTGGAAGACAACACACAGAAATTTCAGCATGTCTCCCACAAAGTTATATTTAATTTGTTGGTAAATACAGGAAATCTGTTAAACAGAGAACATTATTTTATAATACTACAATTATTTTCAAGAACAATACTTTCAGTTTTGTGGACCCTGGGAGGGCCTATAAAGAAAAGTCAGTGAAAACATTAAATGCCTGATTCAACAAGAGAGGGGAAACAAAAAACTACTTTCAACAACTGTATTTGAATTTAGGGAAAGATTAAATGGTATGGATGGCAATTCAAAGAAAGGAACCTGCTTTCCAGTTAAAGAAAGTGTTTAAATAATGAATGTCAGATCAGTCTGTCAAATTACAGGGTTCTCCTTGTAACCCACTCCCTGGAAGTGAATCATTCCCAAGGCTGCTGTTGGAGAGGTTCCTGGTTATGCTTAAGAAACCCTGGTTCTGTCACCTTCTGCTCTTGCTCTGCTACGAAAACCTCCAGTTTCACCCTATTCCCGTTCTGCCTTCTCCAAATATTTTGTTGTCAAAGGATTGGAACATGAGTTACCTCAGTAATGAGTTAACAAAAACTTGCTTTGTACTTTTTAAAGTCTAGAGTAAGTCATAGGGGAGCACACATGAAATACAGGTTACGAGCAGCTAACATGAAGGAGAAAATTTACTCCTCACAAAACTATGTACACAACAATAAATCCAAATAGAACAGGCTGATTTGTTAAACAGACACAACCAATAATACATAACATCAATCTTATGAAATCTTTTCATAATTATACTGCACTATAAATTACTGGAAATAAGGATTTAGAATTGGGAGAAAAGATGCTAGAGGAAATAAATCAGATCAAGGATGGTAAGAAAGAAAAGCCTGGAAATGAGTCTTAGCAACTCAGGGTTAAAATACATTTCTCTGTATCTGTGTGCTTCCCAATAAACATTTTCAAATGATTGATGGGGATAGACATTCTATCAACACCTAAAATACTTAAAATTCATAATAAATCAATCAGTCCAGACTGTGAGCAGGGCTTGTGTGATATCAGCACTGCTGGTGGTTTTTCCCCCATTTTCCTTCTTTTTTTTTTTTTTTTTAATATAGTCTTATTTATGCACTTTTGCATACTATGAACATTCATTTTTCATTCAATAATATTACTTGTGCCTAATTTCTGCTGCATTCAGCATTCTCCTTCAGTTAAAACATGACATTATGTTCTATCTACCTGGATTTCAGAGGTCTTTTTGTTAGGATGTTTTGCTGTTAATAAATGATACAGCTTTTTGCATGTCCTAATTCTTCTAGGTGATTTTTTTTTCAACATCCTTTTTACTCTAGGTTTACTGTCATCATGATGCAGATAATGAACTAAAAATCAGTTGCACTTTATTTTTTTGTGGTTTTTTTTTAATTTTTCAATTATAAAGACCTCAGAGAGTTTCAATAAAATTTTACACATCTGTCCAGAGTGTGCTGCAGCAACATGGGAGCAGCAAAATGCAGGATGGGAGGTTTCTATAACGTTTTCCCCTTGTTTAAACTGAGATTCATTTCAAGTTCAAAGTCCATTTGAAAGGTCTCTTCACTGTCACCACCTGTTCAGAGCTCTTGTGACAGTGAAACCCACAAGGCTGGGGACAGTCTGATGAGCTCCTAAATAACTGTGGAGGATACGTCAATGGCTCCAAAGTCAGTGGCTCTGGATGTATGGAGTAGGTTTGTGGATGCGTGGAGACAGCTGAAGATGCAGCCAGGCATGCCTTGGGACTGACACAATTGCCTAACTAGGCACTGTCTTTAAAAATCAGTTAAATGTCTTGCCTGTTCATGTGTTTTTTGTTAATCTTGCTAAGTGATTTTCTGCCTTTTGGGGCAGTTCAATCTTTTTTTCTTCTGGTCCCAGGTTATTATCTTACCAAGCAATTTTGATACATATCACAAAGTCATTTACATTAAGTACATGGAGCTTCAGAAACCAGGGCCTTTTCTGACTTCCTGATTTCAGTGGTGATTGCTAACTAATAGATTTAGCATTCCTATAGTTGTGCCATCTGATGACTGCAAAAAAAA
>VYXC01004522.1:322-15574 GCA_013397175.1 Platysteira castanea
CTCTCGGCCCGGGCTCCGGCGGCCAAGAGAGGGCGGGGGCTGCAGCCGCAACACCGAGCGGCTCCCGCGGGGCTGCAGCCCCAGAGCCCGGCGCCGGCCGTGCCTCCCGCCCTCCCTGTCAGCGCCCCGGCCGGGACCACCGTGCATCCCGCGGGGGGCGCGCGGCGCGCAGGGTCCTCCCCCCGTCCAGCGCGCGTTGGTACGGTCCGACCGCGGCACCGCCCCTGTCCCTGCGCGGTTTCCGTCCTTCCGCCCCGCGCCGCGCGCCGCCCGCCGCCCGCCATGGTGAGAGAGCCGGGCCCGGGTCGGGAATCCACCGGCATCCCGCGGGAGCGGCCGCCCGGGGCTCCGCCGGCATCACACCGGGCACCGGGACCGGCAACCCGGGACCCCCCTCCAATCCCACCGGGAGCGGGAATCCCGGCAATCCGCCCACATCCCACCGGGCCCCGGGCCCGCATATTCGCGCTGCAGGGGCTGAGGATGGGCGGGATGCGGGCCCGGGGGTCGGACGGGGGTACTGACGGCATGTTCGCTGCCCGCAGGCCAAGATCAAGGCCCGAGACCTGCGCGGGAAGAAGAAGGAGGAGCTGCTGAAGCAGTTGGACGATCTGAAGGTGGAGCTGTCGCAGCTGCGCGTGGCCAAAGTGACCGGCGGGGCCGCTTCCAAGCTGTCCAAGATGTGAGTGGGGCCGGGGGGACGAGGGGAGCTGGGCAGGGGCCGCGGAGTCCCCGGGTGCGCCGTGTCTGAGGGCTGCTCTCACAGGCTGTGGTTGTTGTGTGCTGTAAAAAAACCCTAAAAACCGGCGTGGAAGAGGAACACATCTCACAAGGCCTGAGGGTCGATCTGCATGTCTTTGCTCAGAGATGCCGAGCGGAAATGAGCTGGGTGCTGTCGGAGTTTGCTGTAATTTGGGCTCAGTGTAAGCGGCCCAGAGCACACACAGTTTCTGTTCCGCGGGATTGATCCATGGAGCTGGTCCTGCAAGGTGTCCTGAGATCCCTCTCTTTCCCACCTGCAGCCGCGTGGTGCGCAAATCCATCGCCAGAGTGCTGACTGTCATCAACCAGACCCAGAAGGAGAACTTGAGGAAGTTCTACAAGGTAAGGACAAACGTCTTCCACAAGTGGCCTTTCAGCTCTTGCTGTTCACAGTTACAGAGTTTGTGGGAAGGAACTGAATGCGTCAGTTGGTACTTAAAAGCTTAAAACTCAATGAAAAACACTCATTTATGTTCAGTTTTAAAGTTCTCTGGTCATGGTTGATTTCTAAATATTACTGAAAGAATTCAGTAAGCTTGGTGTGAGTCTGCTTTTGCAGGAGAGTCTTCTGGCAGCATCCCTTCTGTGAGGTGAGGTGAACTTGCTGGAAGATGCAGTTTGCAGAAATGCAGCTACTCTTTTACTCTAAATTTAATAATTTTGTGTGTCACCAAGAAATTTATTAATTCAATAAGGTTCTATGATTTTTAGAATATTACTTCCTGGAGTTTGAATTAGATCATACTGGGGAAAAAAAAGACTTTTCAAGATGTGTTCAGTAATGAGGGCTTGTAAGATTAGGCATTACTTAAACCTGAGTCAAAGCTGCTGCAAAAGTTACAATCCACTCGTGTTTCTCAGCGAGGAGGAGTCTCCTACACTTCCAGGCTGTAACAATAGTCCCAAGGAAAAGAGGCCTGAACAGGGGTGCTGGTGCTGTGGCAGGAGCCCAGCTCGGGCAGGCTCTGAACTCGGCTGCTGTGTGTCTCTGCAAACAGGGCAAGAAGTACAAACCCCTGGACCTGCGGCCCAAGAAGACTCGGGCCATGCGGCGCAGGCTGAACAAGCACGAGGAGAACCTGAAGACCAAGAAGCAGCAGCGAAAGGAACGTTTGTACCCAGCCCGGAAATTCGCCATCAAGGCATAGCCCTGGGTGGCTGAGGATGGCTCATTAAATGGAGTTTGGTTTGGAAGTGTCACTGGTGGTTTCTTTGGTAGTGGTGGGTAAAGAGGCCATAAAGGAGTCATCAGCTTAATGGAGGGAAATGGGAGAATTCACAGAGAGTGTTTAAACTGTGACTGCTAATGGAAATACAGACCTGGCCGTTCTGTTTTCCTCTTGAGGAACAGGCAATCAATGGGTACAGATCTGTGAGGCTGGTTGAACCAAATATGTAAGAAGTATTTAACCTGACATTGATGTAAAATGGAAGGTTTTCACAAATACTGGCAATCAGTCAATATTTATCTCTTCAGTTTAAAGTTATGTCTTGGGCCATTGTTTACAGAAATAAATGAATTAGCTGAGGGGTTTTACGGGACTTTATGGAAACTGGAGGATTTTGTCAGCATTTGGTTCAGATTTCTGGGCAGTTCGTAGCTTCCACGAACCCCCTGGAAGGGGGATAGTTTCAGGCTACGTGTTCTCTATGTGGTTGTGGATGCTGATGAGGGCGTGTGAGCTCAGGGTGTGAAAGAAGTCTGAGCTTCCAGGGCATCTGTGGCCTCCCAGTTCCACACTCCTACCTGCAAAGCACAGCATGAGTTAAATAGTTTGTCCCCCATGGAGTTTTTTGGGACTTGGAGTTGCGATTCCAAAAGCCTTTTTTGGTCCTGATTTTGAGGAAGAGTTCCACAGTGCTGCTGAGGCGTGAGGGCTGCAGCACTCATGGTTTGTGTTAGTGCAGCCAATGCATTCGAACATGAAAAATGCCCTATCCATTAGGGAGTTCCTAGATTGGATCCAGACCCTGTTTAGGAAAAATATCTTAATTCTGCTCCCTCAATTAAGGATTTTTAAGCCTCAAGCTAGTTTTATCCAGGGAGGCCTAGTCACGTGTGGTGCAGGGAATTTCCCCTACATGGTGGCACTGCGAGGGGTGGCTGCGCTGTGATGTCACCCGGGCTGCGCCATGGCTTTGTTTGGAGCCCAGGGTGGATGGGACGTGTCTGGCAGCGAGAGGGCCCGGCCTGGCACAGCGCTGGGCCAGGCTGCCAGAGCGTGCCGTGGGACGGCGGGCTGCGTGTGGGAACCGGCTCCTTGGCTCGCGCTCGTATTCCCAGGAAGGCAAGCAGGGTTTCAGATGGCTGTGTTTCCATGGCTGAGTGTCCTGCCGTGGCCGGCAGAGCTGCTGCGGGGGGAGCAGGAGCTTCTTGGCCAGCACGCACGGCTCCCCAGGAGCAGGAGCACCCCGTGTGAGCATCCCAGATCCACACGCTGCCGTCCCAGGAGCCCGGGGCCTGAAGGAGACAGGAGAGGGGCTGATCCCCTGTGCTGGGCATGGGGCAGGCTGGGGCATGTGGCTGCTGCCAGATCGTGCCTGGCTGCATTTGGGCTTCCCTTTGGAGAGTGTGTGCCCTGTGCTGCTCCAGCAGCGCGGCTGAGGGGAGCCCGACAACACAGCCAAGCAAACACGGCGTGAGCTCTGCACTGCAGGGGCTGGTGAGTGTCAGGGTGTGCTCCAGGTGTCGCCTTCCACCCCAGCCACAGGAGCAGCTGCGCCGCTGAGAGAGGATCTGCTGTCGCAAGGATCCGATCAGTACAGATCCCTGGTGTGCCAATCAGTAATAAGAGGGGGGGAAACACAAAAATGGGGGAAAACCCCAACTAAGCAGGCACTGAACATTCAGGAGCCATCTCTGTGCTGAAGTGGGAGGCAGTACTGGAGAACAGCTCAGGCTGCGTTGAGTGCAAAGCCCAGAGCAGCCATTTGAGGAGGTGAGCATGTTTCTGGCACTGCGCTAAATCCTGGGGCTGAATTGCTCCATCCACCCGTAGCTGTGTGACAAAACCAGCCAGTCTGGCCCTTCCATCAGAACTGCCCTGTCCTGTTACAGGAGACATCCTGCAGACAAGCAGCCCTTTAAGTGAACAGAACAACAGACAGAGGACACAGAGGTGAAGTGATGAGCTTCCCCCAGGGCACAGGTGAAGACACTTGCTCCTGCTGTGGGAGCAAGGCAAAGCCTGTTCTGGCTGGGATCCCCAGTGGTCTGTGCTGGTTCCCACCTTATCAGCCAGACCCAGAGTATGCCCATGCTGTCCCAGCACCCAGGCAGAAGCCACTGCTGTCGGGGCTGAGTGAACTCTCCCGCCCTGCTGGTCCCCTGAGGGAGGGAGGGCCAGTGGCAGTAACCCCCAGCAAAGGGCCACACACTCCCAGAGCCATCCCCGTGTTGCGCTGCCTCTGTGGGGACCACACAGCATCTCCCCTGTGCCACTGCAGCCGTGTGGCCCCCGTCCCCCCCAGGCATGGCACTGCCCGGGTGTGGATCAGTTGCCTGGGACCCCGCTGTGTCCAGCAATGACCTCGTGCAGCCACCGACACCGGCCCTGGGTTTAGCACTGGTGTTTGCAGAGCAGCAGAACCTTGGAGCCTCAAACTGTTTATCTGCTCCTTGTAACTGAAGATGTCCCTCAGCACTGGAGAGGCTTCCCAGGAAAAGATGTTCTTCAACAAATAAATAATTTCCCGGGCGGGGATGAGGACAGAGGAGCAGCTGCTGACTGGCTGCAGGGCACGGCCCAGGGCTGGTGCTGCCGCGGAGGGAGCCCTGGCCCCGTGCCCTGGAAAGCATCCAACAGGAGCAGATGTTTCTGCCCAGCACAGCGGGACCGGCCCGGAGCGCATGGAGTCTGTGGGAGCTGGCAGCACCCACTCCTGGACCTGATTCTGCAGCTGGGGCAGGGCCTGGGGGGCTGGGGAGGAGGGGCTGCAGAGGGGGCAGAGGCAGACGTGAGCTGTATAATCACAGAGCCCTTTGGGATGGAAATGACCTTCAAGACTGAGTCCGACTGTAAACCAAATACTGCTGAGGACAGCCTAGGACCCACCAAGGGAGTGGCTGGTGTTTGCTGCGATGGACACAAACCCCAGGTCTCCTAACGCTCCTGACATTGCTCCTGCCACCTTCCTCCTTCAGGACGGTCCTTGGCCGCTGCACTGAGCGCTGCCACAGGGCTGACCCTGGTTTCTGCACACAGTGGGATGTGGGCAGCGGGACATGGAGGGACATGCCAAGTGCTTTGGGGGGCAGGGAGCTTGGGAGCGGCCACCTGGGCACGTCCCAGTGCCCTCAGCAGTGCCATGCCCAGCACACGCATGCTGGGAAGAGCTGGCCCTGCATGGCTGCGTGCGAGCGGTGTCTGGTGCATCTGGTGACCACAAGCCCCACGCTGTGAGGCCTGGCAGGGAAATGCCACGTCCCGCCGGCCTCGCAGATGGCCCAGGTCTGCCCAGGGCAGCCGCCCGCTCCCGGCCCTGAATGCCCGTTTTGTTGGCCAGTCTGGGGGAGGACTTGCCCCCACACTGCCCTGGTCCTGCTGCTCCATGAATGCGGGCAGTGTCTGGACACAGGCTTTGCGCCTGGGGGGCTCCCGGGCAAAGGTGGCCCTGGGGCTCCCGGGGCTGGGGGCTGCTGCATGCTGGGGCTCCTGGCTCCCAGCCAGCCTGGCTGAACCTCCGCAGGGAGATGGAGAAAGCCCCTGCATCAGGCTGGGCAGAGCCCGGCCATGAGAGCCCCCTCCTCCCTGCCGTGCTGTGCCATGGGTGCTGCCAGGGAAGGGGTGTTTGCAGGTGCACCCTGCCAACCCGAGGGGCTGCCGTGCCAAGGCCGGGGTGGTGTGGAGCTGGGGGTGTAAGCCTGGGAGACATTTCTGTTTCCACTGGTGAGTCAGTGGCGGCACCGCCAAGGCCCGTGGCTCCCCTCCCTTCCCTCCGGCCACTGCCACCACCCACCACCCGCTGCCCAGCCCTTTCCCACAGCTGCTCGGGGTCATCAGCCTTGGCACCTGTGTCCCCACATCACACCACGTCCCTGCACCTCCCTGCAGCTCCTGGAGACTGGCCAGAGGCCCTGGTGGCACCAACGTTCTCCCACCAAACGTGCCCCAGCATGGGCAGAGCATGAGGGCTGTGGCACTGGCCACTGAGCCTTCTGCTCCCCGAGGGGGACCTGGGGGCTGCTGGCGTGGCTGGGCAGCACGTCTCAAGCAAAACCCTCTGCCAAGCCCCTGGTCCTGGAGCCTGGCTGAGCCCAGACAGCTGAGCTGCAGAGGGTCCAGGGGGAGGCAGCTCCTGGGGTGGAACAACCTCCACTGAGGTTTTGGTGCACCCTCAGTGGGTGCCAACAGACTGCAACCACGGGCAGGCTCTGGCCAAGATGTCACCTGGTGCCGTCCTCTGCCCACTGTACATCCTGCCCACCCAAAGACTGGCCACCCCCGGCTCATCTCGGCCTCGAGACAGCTCAGCACTGGGCCGGCCCCGTGGGGAGAGCGGGACGCCAGCCTGGGCAGCGGGGCCAGGAAGAAGGCAAAACCACCACAAACAAACCAGCCCGGCCAGTAACTGAGAAGGAGGCGGGGGGGGGATCAGGGCTCACTGCCCAGCTGCACCGAGCACAGGAGGGGATTTTGGGAATGAGGGCTGTTGCACCAGAGCCACCTGCCCAGATGGCCTCGGCTGCCCTTCCCCAGGCGCCACATTGCTGTCACGGGGGCTTCAGGCACCACAGCCCCCCAACATCCCTGTCTCAAGCTTCATTTGCTGCTTGCTGCTGAACTGAGAGATTTTAATCTTTTAATCACGTTATGAGCCGAGGTGGTGCCGGCCACGCACAGGAGGAATGTCTGGAAGTCAGCAGCGCCCGTCACGGCGGGAGCCCATCCTGCCCCCACCCACATGTCCCCAATCTGTCCTGCTCAGGGACCCCTGTCCTCCCCAGCCTGCCTTGTCCTGTGACTGAACCTGGGACCGGGAGCAGAATGGGGGACCAGAGACCAGGACCAGCAGTCGGGGACCCCTGCCAGAACAAGGATCAGCTCACAAAGGGCTGCTGGGGCTGAAGCTCCCCACCACATCCCGAAGGACCCAACACAACGCAGTCCTCTGACCACGTGGGTTTCATTCCTCCCTTCCCATGTTTTCTGACCGAGGGGAGCGGAGGGGTGTCCGTAGCCCAGCCCAGCACAGCGCGGAGCCACGGCAGCCCCTGCGGAAGAACAACAAAGCCCTGGAATTAGAGATGTGCTGGGAGTTTACTTTACCACAAAAAAATGTCAGAAATCCGTATTGTTTGTACAGGGATTTGCTGGGGATCGCTAGATAAAAGCCTGGCAGGGACCCAGTCGAGGGGAAAAGTCGGCCGGCTCCTTTCTGGTGGCGAGGACCCGCGGCCAAGCGAGGGGTGCAGCGCCTGGCCAGGGCGGGGGTCGGGCAGGGGCAGGGGCAGGGGCAGGGGCAGGGGCCGCCGGTGCTGCCGTGAGCCGGAGAAGGACCTGGGAGCAGCGTGGGGCCGGGAGAGGGGCTGCCAGGCTGCCCCGCGCTTGGCACCAGCTTCAGGTCTCCGCAGTGGGAAACCTTTCCCCATGCAGGGGCGCGGTCGGTGCCAGCCCCGCAGCGCGAGTTGCCCGTGGCCACCGGCCGGTGCGTGCGGGGCCGAGGGGACGCTGCCCCCGCACACGGACGGGAACGGGAGGGCGCTGGGCGCGGGGGCTGCTCTCGCCCGGGCCCCCGGCAGCTCCGGCCAAGCTCTGCAGCAGCGCCCGGGCTCCGCTCGGCCGTGCCCACGCTCAGCTGCTCCCGGCACCGCGCCTCGGCTCCCGGCGGCTCCCGGGCTGCGGCTCCGGCTGCGCAATCCCGAAGCTCCTTTTCCCCAGGACCCGGCAGCGGCTGCTGTGCCGGGTCTGCGCCGGGCCCCTCCTGCCTCTGCACTGCCGTGGCACCGTGCTGGGGGAGCGTGGGGTGCCCGGCCCGGGCTGGGTGTGGGCAGATGCGCCTGCAAGGCGTGCACTCAAGAGCAGGCACATGGGACAGCAACCTCTGGGCACTCCTGGCCATGGAAGTCGGGTCAGGGGACAAGGATGGCGAGGGACAGGGATAGTGAGTGATGGGGACAGCAAGCACCCACCCTGCCCAGTCCCCCCTGCCCAGCTTCAGGACAAATGACAACACACGCAGCCCGCTCTCACATCTGTTATGTTTTAATACTGTTCATGTCTAAAATGACCAAAACCAAGCCAAGCGCTCGCAGCCCCTCGCTCTGCCTCACACAGAGAGCGAGAGGCCTGAGGGCTGCCGTGTCCAGAGCTGGGCGTGGGCAGGTGTCAGGGCAGGTGTGAGGGCAGGTGTGAGGGCAGGTGTGCAGGTGGGTGTGTGGGCAGGACACCCCGGGCAGGCTCCTCCACACCTGCTGCCGAAGGGTGTGCACGGCTCCAGTGAATGCATTTAAATAACAAGCTCATGATCAGCAAAAGCAAAGGCATCTTAACCACATTTCCTAAAATAGCGACTGGCACCTGTTCCTGGTGCCTGGCAGTGAGGGGGCCTGCCCGCCCAGGGGCTCGGCGCAGGCCAGGGCAGAGCTGTCCCGGCGCTGGCACTGTGGCAGCTGGCAGCGATGGCACACGCGGCCCCAGAGGGTGTGTGGGGAGTGTGGCTGGGCTGGGGGCAGCGCAGGAGGTGCTCAGGGCACCAGTGCAGGGCTGAGGGCAGCAGTGGCAGAGGGGTGCGGGGCTGGGCTCCTCTCTGTGTCCCTGGGACAGCGATGCTGGCCGAGCTGCCGCAGCCCCAGGGGCCACGTTGTCATGGGGGTGTCTGCTGGGCGCTGCTCTTGCGTGTTCTCCCTGCCCTGCGGTGCGGTGGGCACGGTGCAGGTGACGGGCATAGCGGATGGGGAAGGTCTTGGGCTGAAAGCTAGGCTCTTGCCACAGCCCTGGCTGGAGTTGGGGTGCCAGGGCCAGGCTGTGTCAGGGTGCCCCAGCCAGGCACGGCACGGGGTGGGTGCAGGAGTGCAGTGGGACCCGCCCGGGCACTCAGACCACGAAGCGGAGCCCGTACGTCATCTGATGGCCGTTGTCCCAGGCATAGAGCACCTTCTCCTTGGGGTTGTAGTCGACCTGCGTGGTGAAGGAGTAGTGGTTGAGGAAGGGCAGTCGGAGCTCTGCCTCCGTGTCCGTGTGCGTGTCGAAGGCATAGGAGATCTGCCCTTCCTTCTGGCTGTAGGTGTCCACAGCGTAGAGGATGCCACAGATGATGAAGCAGTTCCCGTACGTGTTGCGCTTCAGCCCCGTCTTCCAGGTGGTCTCCTTGCGCACCGAGAGGTCCACGGGGTCCAGTCGGCTCAGGACAATCACCTCCTGCTGTGAGTAGTCATAGTCCACAGAGGGGTAGATGACCCAAAGCCCGCTCTCATCCACGGCAAAGTCAATGTCCGAGTGGCCCCTCCACTTCCAGGGCGTTGTGTCCTCGTACACCACATCATGGAGCTGTGCCCAGCCTGCCACGTACCGCTCCTTCAGGTCGTATTTGATGATGTTCTTGGTGAAGGCACGGTTGTAGTAGAAGGCCCCTCTGTACACCACGTGCCCAGTACCAATCCAGTTGTAGGGCAGCTTGTAGAGGTTGCTCCAGCGGCCTGTGAATGGGCAGGAGAGGTGTTGGGACCCTCCACAGCACTGGGGTCCCATGCACGATGGCCAGAGCATGCTGGCAGCAGCAGGGGATTTGTGTCCCCCTTGTTGCCCTGTGGATGCTCCCCAGCTGCCCTCAGCTGCCCACCACCCCAGGGCCTGGCACAGCTGGTATCGGTGCTCACTGGACACCAGCCCAGGAGGAGCCAGGGCCCCTGCCCCCACTCAGCCGATGACCCTCACCCTGCTTGAAGTTGTCGAGGCTCCTGAACTCCACCAGGCTGTTCCCGTAGTAGTAGTTGGTGACGTAGATGCGGTCATCCTTGGCCGCCGGGTCCTTCATCCAGGCCCCCTCATTGCGCCCGTAGCTGTGGTGCTCCGTGGGGGGCTCCACTGACTCGATGGTGCCTTCGCACTCCACCTCCTTTACTGGGAACCGAGGGGGAGGAAGAGGAAGGCTTACCCCTGCCCCAGGCAGCTGACTGCTCCTCCTTCCCATGGCAGACCATTGCTGGCTCAGCTTGGCCACGGGCACTGGGACCACAGGTCCGGGTGCCCCATCCCGGCCGCCCCCGCTCACCCACCTCTGTTTGGTGTTTCGGGGCCCCCGGTGCTGTCAGCCCCCTGCCCGAGGCCGGTGCTGCGGGGGGCCAGGGCAGTGCTGGGCACAGCCGTGGTGCTGGGCACGGTGGTCTCTGTCTGTGCCACAGCTTGGGCCGGGGTGCCCTCAGCCGAGGGGGGCAGGGGGCCCTTCTCCTCCTGCTGCTCTGACACAACCGCCCCTCTCACAGGGCCCTCTGTGGGGGGACAAGCTGGGGGTTATTGTGCTGGCAGGGCCAGGCCCTGGCCCTCTGTTCTCCCAGCCCCCACCGTGGCCCATCTCCAGACTCACCGCGGCTGCCGGCCGGACCCTCGGCCGCTCCCGCCTGCCCAACCTTGTAGTACGTGATGCCTCGGACCACGGTCTGCTGATGTGCCGGGGGCTTGGGCTTGGCCGTGGGCTGTGACCCTGCTCTGGCCTTGGTGTTCTCCTTTTTGGGCTTCTCGGGCTTCAGCGGCTTCTCCTTGGGCACTCGGGGGCCTGCCCTGTCCCCCAGAGCCTTGCGGGTGCTGGGGTACCGCCCTGCCTCCTTCTCTCGGCCACCTGTCGTGTCCTGGGGGCACAGCCTGGTCAGACCCCCTTCCCTCCCACGCCCTCCTCTTCCCTGCTGCCACTGTGCCAGGCAGTGGGCACAGGCACCAGCCCAGGGGTTACCCCCATGCACCCATGACACGCCTGGGGGAGCTTGGCCCTGCCTGGCAGCACCCACTGTGCTTGTGTAGGGCTGGGCCCTAGAGATACCTGTGGCTTGGGGTACCTGTGCTTTGCTCTCGGGGATGGCAGCCGCATCCTTCTGCAGCAGCTGGTAGCCCAGGTTGGAGATCTCCTTCTTGATGCTGATCATGATGTCAGAGTAGTTCTCGTAGCGTTTCATCTGGTCGGTGAGGTGCTGGACGCTCTCCTTCATGAAGTCATTCTCTCTGCTCAGGTTGGTCTTGATGGTCTGCAGGAGAGGAGAGGCTGGAGGCCCATTCAGGGAGCTCACAGACAGCCCTGAGCTGTCCAGAGAGGAGCACTGGGGGGATGGTGCTGCTGGAGCTCGCTCACCTCCTCCAGCGAGTTCATCTGGGCCACCACCTTGCTGATGTAGGAGTGCACCTTCATCAGGTCCATGCTGTACAGCGTTCCCTCGAGCAGGTCCACCATGGACTGCAGCTGCAGAGGGGGCGCAGGGATGGGGCCTGGGGTAAGGGCTGGGGCAGGGGCACGGGCACGGGCACGGCTGCGCAGCGTGGGGAGGGGGCCTGGCCCCGAGGCCCACCACCCCACAGATACCTTGAAGAGCTCAGGGGCCTGCTTCTTCAGCTTCTCCATCTTCCACTCATTCTCGCAGGGGTTGAGTGAGGAGGGCGGCGCGGTGCAGGAGCACTTGCAGTCAGCCCCCGAGCTCACCGTCTCCACGGTGTAGAAATCCTCCACGCGCGCGCTGCCGTTCCTGACGCGGCTGCAGGCGTCCTTGCTGAGCGGCCGCAGGATGCACTTGCAGCGGCAGTCGGAGCCCTCCGAGGTCATCCGGACCTGGTCCACGTCACCCAGAGCCTGCGGGACACGTGATGAGCCTGGTGTCCCAGCCGGGTGTCCCAACCCCAGCAGACCATCACAGCCAACTCCCTCACTGCTGCTTGCCCAGAGATCTCCCACTGCCCCTGGGGCTGACGGTTGTGCCCCAAAGAGCGTGAGGCATTGCCTGGTCCAGAGCATTCTCTCTCACCACTCTGCACTCAGGCTGACAGCAACGAAGCCCAGGCAGCTGCTCATCCCTGCAGCCACCAGTTTTTTGTGGCCCAGGTACTTCAGTCTCATTTCTCTGGCTGTTTCCCAGCCTCCAGCAAGACCTCAGGGAGCAGGGATGGTGGCAAGAACACCCAGCAGCGCGTCTGTGCCCCCACACCACTGCTCCAAGCCCACACAGGGTTCGTTGTTCGTGGTGACATGCAGCCACCTCGGGGTGAGCTCGGCCCCTCCGTCTGCCGCGATGGCCCGAGGCACACGTTCAAGGACTCCCTTGTTTCCACACATGGCCCCGACTCACGCTACAGAGCCCAGGGTGCTTTTCGGCTGGTTTAGCCCAGTTCTCCCGTTGTGCTCAGGAACAGAGGCACCGAGTCCGTCTCACTCCCTGCCGCCGGCTGTGCACCCGCCGGGGCCGCCTGCGCGGCCAGGCTGCTCTGGGTGTCCCGGGTGCGGGGATGCGCCTGCTCCGAGCAGCCGGGAGGGTGGGAGAACAGGGAGAGGCAGTGCAGTGACCCCGGAGCGAGAGGGCTCTGCCCACAGGGACTCTGACTCATCCTGGGAAACAGAACGGTGGCAGAGCTGGGAAACAAGTTGAGCTCTGGCTCCCGGTCCTCCCCGGACCACAGTGGAGCACAGTGCGGCGTGGGAAAGGGCAGAGGCCCGTGGGGTCCATGTCCTGCCTGCAGGCAGCACCCATGGCCAGGGTGACCCTGCTCCCTGCCCCGGCAGGGCTGGTGCGCTGGTGGCACCGGGGCAGGGGCTCTCCCTGAGCCGGGCACGGACCCCCAGCTCCCCACAGCCCACACGGGCCAGGGGCTTCCTCCCCTTTCTGAAGGGCTGCAAAACCTCACACATTTTGCATTTCAAAAAAACCTCCGTCGTACAAAGGGAAACGAGGTCCTGCTGGCTGAAGGAAAACACCAGGAAGCCAAAGGGCTGTAAATTGAGCAGAATCTAATCAAGTTCTCAGCAGGGAGCGGGGCAAGGACCCCCTCCCAAACACCACCTCGCCAGGCTCGCACGTCCCCGGGCCCCCTGACCTCCCCCATGGCCACGCCGGCACTTGTGCAAACAGGCAGGACGATTCACAGCCCGGCCACGAGCTGCCGGCCCCTCTGCACACACCCAGCAGCTCCCGGGCCCGAGCCGGGCTGTCCTGGCCACGAGCAATGTCCATCCGTGTCCAGGCGCTGCCTGAGGTCCCGGTGCACACACACAGCCCTGTGGGAATCCCGTATGAGCTCCTGGTGTGCCCCACTGGAGTCCCACTTAAATTCCCAGCCGGGGTCCCCCGTTCCTGCCAGCACCCGGAGCACCGGGACCGGTGACGTTGCCGCTGCTGCAGCACAGCCCGGCACACGCCGTGCCCCCACCTGCTCCCAGCACCTTCTGCAGGGCAGGGCGGCAGCTGCCTGTGCTGGAAGCTCGCTCCTGAGGGAGCAGGTGCCCGTGGGCTGTGCATCCCCTCCCATGGCCCTGGCCCGCTGTGGCGGGAGGCGCGGCCGGCGCGGGGGCCCCGCGTGTCCCGCTGGGGTGGGGGTGAGCAGGCGGCTGCCCAGAGCCGCCAGCTCACCGGAGCGGCCGCAGCAGCTGTGACACTGCACAGAGTGCAGGTGTCCGGCGCACAGAGCCTCTCCCGCGGCCTGGAGGGCCAGCCCCTTTCCAGAGACCCGCCCGGCTCCAGCCGCCTCCATCCCGCGGGGCACAGGCGCCGAGCGCGTCTCGGCATCGTGGCCGGGGCGGCCGCCCACCTTCAGCGGGGCCGTAACACTAAACCTCGCTCTGCTGTTTACCAGCTTCCTTAAACAGGAACTGCGTGTTCTATTTATACAGAAAAGCCCATAAGCAAGGAAGTATTAAAAAACAGGCTCCCACGCGCGGAGACTCTGTGAGGGGCACCCACCGTGGTACATGGGCTGGGTGCCCTCTGCCAGCCCGTGCCTGGCTGTGCCCGACTCCGCAGGGGACAGCCCACACCGGGGCACGCACAGAGCCTCTCCCTAACAGCGCACAGGTGGGTCGGGACACGGGTGCAGGAGGCAGCTCGTGCTGCTCTGTCTTCTCCAGGTGGGAATCCATGAGCTCCCCAAGAAACCTGCGTGGGGGCTGATGCAGCCCTGCAGGGGCTCTGGTGGTTCTTTCCCTGGATCCCCCCTGCTCGCTGCAGACCCCAGCCCAGGGTGCTGGCAGGTGGCTGCTGCCTCTCCTCCCGAGCGGGTCCCAGCTCCACAGGGGCTGCACACCCATGGCTGGTGTGGGAGAGCGTCCCTGCACTTTGCTGAGGGTTTCCTCACTCCAAGTTTTACGAGCTGGGTAATTTTCCCAGTTTCCGGAACCTCTTGCAAGAGCATCCATGTGAGCCCAGAGTTTGTGACATTATCTGGAGAAAGCGGGACCTTTGACAATGACCCTTGGCCAGCTTTTAAGCTGTCCTTTGGCTGCTGCCAGAGGACTCATCTCGGAGGAAAACACCCCGTGTTGATAAGCTGCTGCACTGCACGCCTCTGGCACAGCTGCTGGAAGGCATGTCCCCGTCACGGGAGGGAAACCATGTCACCCTTCTCTTCCTCCTCCTCCCAGGCTTGGCACAAGGTGTCAAACACGTCCTGCAGCTGAGGCAGAACGGTGCTGGCAGGGCTGGGCCGTGGCTGACGGCAGCCAGGCCCCGGGTGCTGGCGCTGCTGGGGCGTCCCGTGTTGGTCACGGGGACACAGCCATGCCAAGCGCTTGTGTGGCACACGCATGCCCACCGATGGGATCTCATCCAACGGCAAGAACGGAGAAAACACCTCCGAGCACAGCAGGCAGCACCTGCGGGGAGGGAGGCATGGAGGAGGCGGCGGCACCGCGTGGATCTCTGAGTCCTGCCAGCATCACCCCTGGCACCCCGCCGGGAACCCCAGCAACAGGGCATTCCAGGCTTTGGATATCTGTTCCAACAGCTGTGTTAGCGTCGTTTTCCACCAAATGTCTTGGACAATCCTGTCTTTTAAACATTTGGTGATCCTAGCAGTAGCTGCTCCCACCACCATTCCTCTGGGCTGAGTCCCGGTGTCCCTGCTCCGGCCCCGCTACGGCCACTGACCCCGTGGGAGACGTCTTCCAGCTGGAACCGAGGGCTCCTGAATCCACGGGGGAGGCTGGCTCCCCCCGCTGCCCGGTCCCGCTCCTGCTCCTCATCCCCGCGGGGGAAGGCTTGTCTGGGCCGTTCTCCCTGGCACGGAGTCGCTCATTGCAGCGCCCATCACCGCAGCGCCGAGGCTTGGGCACCTTCCAGCCGCTCGAACGCGCCCACCGCCCGGGTCATTCCCTGCACCAAAGCCCCGACGCGATGGGAGCACCGGCACCCGAACTCCCGCTCTCCCCGGGACCCCCGCCCGCTGCCCATGTCGGGCCGCGTCCCCGCCGCTCCGCCCGGGCACGGAGAGCAGCGACCGCCGGGGACACCGGGCCGGTCCCGCAGGGACGGGGCTGCCCCCGCCCGCTCCCGAGCACCGCCGTGATCGCTCCCGGCCGCGATCG
>VYXC01004522.1:16377-46983 GCA_013397175.1 Platysteira castanea
CCCTCGGACAGCGCGGCGTTTCCTGCGGATTTAACCTGTTCCACGAAAATCGCGTTTTCCCCATCCGGACGCGCCGTGCCGAGGTCCCGCGGGGCCGCCGCCGGCTCGGTCCGAGCGTCCCGGGGCAGCCCCGCGGGGTCCCGGTACCGCCCGCCGTGTCCCGGCCGTGCCCCGCGGCCGCTCCCGGTGCCCCGCGGGTGTCTCGGCTCAGCCCCTGCGAGCCGGTCCCTGCCCGGGGTTTATGGGCACCATTTGGGACCCTTTTACACTTCCCGTATGCAGATGCCGCATCTGCACTTGAATGTCCCTGCCAATTTTTATGGTTTACAATTGCATTTTACCATCTTAAGGTACTCGGGTTCTCTACAAAGGGTTTGCTCAGACAAAAGAGGCTTTTTATCAGGCAGCATCCTCGGTTTTCGAGATACAGGCGGTACCAAAAGATAGGCAGTGTGGGAACTGCAGAAATGGGCATTTCTGTAGCCGCCCTCATGTGTAGTGTTCAGTTGTCCCTGGAAGCACTTTATTCCTCCTCACTTAATTAGATGTCCAATTGGATGAAAGACACTTAATACTCTTAGATACTTTAACAACACTCTTAATACTTTAATATATCCTTAATGCTTTATGAACGTTCTGATTTAATTTGTGAAGTGTCTGTTGCTTTGGTGTCCTTAAAAGTATACAACAATATTAATGCTTTGTCTGCATTTGCTACTTTTCCCACAGATGTGGGATTTTAGGGGAAATCTCTTTTGACTAATCAGATTAGCTTTAAGAGTTTCTTGCGTATCTTATGACAGACGTACCTGTGGCTGTGGTTCGTCTTTTGAATGGGTGATGTAACAACCTTTTACTACTTTGCCTTCAAAAATGTGAAATACTGGTGCAGTGTTGAGACATTGCTTGACCTTCAGTCTTTCTAAAGCCTCTGGGGGAGGAGCAGGAAAGATTGGGTTGTTAATTCATGGTTTTATAAAATACCTGCAAACGATAATAGCAAAGGAAGACTTAATATTTCCTTTTCTTAAGAAAGATTCATAGTACTTTTGGTACCTTGAGGAACAGCATCTTCACTCAACGAAAACAGTGAAAATTGTATGGGGACAGAGGTATAAAAGTCAGATTGTATTCTTGGTGTTAAAATGTTAATGTTAAAATCATTAATGAACTTAAGCTCTGCACGTGGCTTCTGTGTTAACCCGGAGTAAACTGCTGCAAGTTTATTGGCGTCTTCAGTGAGAGAAGCCTCAGGATAACTTTGAAATGCAGTGATGTGGTTTTATTTCAGCAGTTACGGGCAATTGCAGCCTCATTATTTGAGGGGGCACTTGACGTTCTTAGAATATAAGATGATGGTTTTCCCTTGCCAATTTGAGTACTTCCTCTTCCATGTAAGAAACATATTTTGTCTTTGAGCAAATCAATGGCAACAAGTAAAACCAGGGATTTTTTTTAAAAGCAATTTCATTAAGGCATTAATTTTTCCTGCAGCAGTAGCAATTATTTCTCAACAGGGTCCCATTTAAGATCAGTTTCGATATAGCTCCAGTTGGCATCTTTTACCTCTGAGTGAGACATGATGGCTTTTACATAGTTTTAATTATTTTATGTTTTAGCTAAAACAGGGACACAGCAGATGATCTAGAATTAAGATAACTTTGGTCACTTTGTTGTGTAGTGTGGTCTTGGAAGACAGATTTATCAGGAAACTACTTGAATTTTGTGTTCCCATAAAGCTATCAGAGTTTCAGATGGGCAGATTACTGATCTGGATAAACTTCATACCAGAGAAAAGAGGAAAGTTGTCAGAGCACAAAGAATGTAAGGTTTTCAAAGAAAAATCCCTTTGCCTGCATCCCTTCCCTTTTCCACAGCATTCCCAAACTTTACTGGCACACACTGACATTTTTAGTGGTTCTTTATGCTTGGTTGCTTTGCATCTGATGAGATAAGCCTTTGCTTAACAAAGACTATTTCATTGATATAGTTGGGTCTTAGTTTACTTGCTATAAACATTTCTTTGAAGATTTAGGAAGAAAAACAAATGGAGTTGTCGAATGGCAACGCTGCTGAAGTCAAATGTCTCTGAATAAACAAGAAGCTACAGTGTTATTTCAGCTCAGTGTTAGCTTGTTGAATGTGGATGTCTCCTGCTTTTGTAAATAATAATAGAAAATAACACATCGAATCCTGAACTCTGTTCTGTGATGGGAAATTAGAGACTTGTGATTTAGGAACAACTTAACTCCTTTGTTTGATTTGATGGTAAAGATGGAAAAATACCTCTTGGTATAAAGTTGGAATTTGGTATTGATGGCTTCTGTAGATCATTAATCAGGAAAACGGGTTTATGCATGCCTTTCTGTGCTGAGCCCAGGACTAGTGCTGTATGTTGAGCAGATGCAGTGTGTGATGTGACACTGCAACAACAGGATTTTTTCCCCGTTTTGCTAAAAATCAGTATAAAGATACTGTGTTATAGAAAATGAGGGAACTTTCCCATCTGGGAGACTAATTCTTGATTGTTGGGAGGCAGTAGCTGTCTTTCTGTCCTGCCTCTGGCAAGTCCTTTGTGGTATTTCTTTTTCTGGTGGGGAAAATATGCCAGTGGTTTATTGAATTACTGTTCAACTCCTATGTGGTAGAGCTTTGAACAGATGCATTTACACCAGCATTCTGTGAGAATGGGAGCACAGTTTATCCTGTTGATAAACTGCCTATTTAAATAAAGCCTTCAGCAGTGTAATCTGCTAATTCTAATTAAGTCATTTACATAGGGAATTGGCCCAGGGTTTCATCAGATGGCTGCTGGGGAGCTGAAATGCATTCTTTCCCTCCAGCTGTATTAATCCAGCCTTTTGATCCTGTCCTTTTTTTAGCCTTTAAGCCAAAGTGGTTATCACTGTGCAGAGTTAATTGAGAAAGGGAAGTTGGTGGACAAGGGGACCCTTCGAGCTCTAGCTTTGGTCTTAATTATTACAGTTCTAATTACATAATTAGAAGACTTGCAGATGTTACGTGTTGATAAAAATGATTCTGCACAGGTTTTGTTAGAAAGAGGAAATACTCCACAGAGAAGCTGGCTTCAGTGAAGTTCTTTATTGGTAAATGATTGCCAATAACTTATCTTGAGAGCAGTATATGCCTGGAGTGTCTGAGTTGTCCCCCAGCACTTCGATAAGGAGGTTTCATTTACACAGGGTGGACCCCGTGGCCTTCAGAGAGCACAAGTTACACGTCTAACTTCCATTGCCTAATCATCCCAGCTGTGGGCTTGTAGAGGTGGTGAAATTTAAACTTAGAGGAATGTCTGGTCAGTGTGAAAGATTTTTTTTTAAGCCCTTTTTCCCTTTGTGAACACAAAAAACCCCCCAGTAAAAATCTATCACAGCTCCAGTGCCAGGCTGACTGCAAACTGCTGTGGTGTCCTTGTCTGGAAACACCTCCCAGCTGAAACTGGAGGGGGAACCTTCGATAGTTTTTATGGGAACACAATCTGGAACTGTGACATCCTTTGGACTAAATCCCAAAATTCTCATGCTGGATAAAGCCTCCGCAGGTCCTCCTGCAGGAAATGTGGGTTGCAGTGGTGGTACAGGGTCTGAGGGTGTTCACTGGGGTGGGCTCCCTGCACTGCTCACAAACCTGCTGGTGCTGTACCCTGAGCTGCAAACGAGCAGGGGGCTCCTGTCAGGGTTAGGGTTTGTTCTGATTAGTTCCTGCTGAGAAGCCCAGGGTTTACCTGCGGGAATTGCTCGGAGCCCTCAGATCCTGAAGCCAAGTGATTAAATGATGGCTGTCATGGTTGTAGTAAAAATTTGTAAAAGAACTTTGAGTCTCTGAAAGTTCTGCCAAACACCAGCTCGTCCTCCCAAAACCTCTTCATTCAGTCTCACAGCTGTAGCTTTATGTTGTTTGGCAATGCTTACAAGGAATTATTCCTAAGTATGTTGTTTCAGGTGTCTTGTGAGTGCTTTTGCCAGAAGACTCTCCATCCTCTGCCTGCTTTATCAGCAGTGCTAAGGAAATGCCCTTTCTGGGGGTCACAAGCAGGGGTTATTCTTACCTGCAGATTTACCTTACTCGTGGTGTTGTACAAAACTGAAGGGAGCTGAGGAAAGGTGCCAGTGTTGGGTACCAGTTTGCTGCTGTCCCAAGCTTAGGGTGTGGCTGCTCGGTGCCTCCTGCTTTGCTGCTGCTTTGTGAAGCTTTTCTGTGCCCAGTTCTGTTCTCCTGCTTACCTGGTGCTGCCGACTGGGTCCATCACCTTAACACTTGAGCTGACCTTTAGTATTTCACTTGGATTTACATAAAGCCTCTGCTCAGTGAACTGTCCCTATCACAGGATGATATCCATAAAAATGACACTTCCTAGTCTTGACAAAAATCCCCAGGCCCATTGGAGACATGTGAAAAGGACACCCAGCAGGAAGAGAGGCCCATGGCCTGAAATATTCATCAATCATTTTCCTGGCACCAGGAAACCAATCAACTCTTCTAAGGGGGAGAGTGTAATCAATCACACAATGTGGGAAAGGGGATCGCCAGCCCTGCCAGAAATGTTCCCTCATGTGAACAGAAGGGAAGGGCTGTGTTGGTGCTTACTCACAAGTGGTAACTTACACCTCGGTGCAGGGGACTGGGCTTTTGTGAAAGGCAGTCTGTGCACACCACGGGCTGAGCTGCATCGGCAGCTCCAGCCTGCACTCAAGGTTTTGTTTCCAGTAATTATGGGGAAATAAATGGCAGTGCCACAGCCCTTCTCCTCTCCTTTAGCCCAGCAGACAGCGGGTCGTGCAGGGATGATTTTCCTGAGGAGAGTGAGATGTTCCAGGCGTGGCTGTGGTCCGTGGCTGGGTGGGGGTGCAGGGGACCAGCCCTACCCACCACTGCCCAAGCAGAACACGGCCATCTGTGGAGCACCAGTGCTGAGCAGCTTCAAAAGAAAGAATACAAATAGATTTCCTTTAGCAGTGTGTGTAACAATTATTTTAAAATTGTAAAACTTGTAATTGTATGTCTTCCAACATAGATTTTTTTAAAAGGCAAAATTGTACAATGTCTTTTCATGGAAATCGGCAAAACATGAACTCCTGTATTATCTAAGTTAGATTAAAAGTCAGTTAAAATTCAGATTGTTCTTCAGAGAAGCAGTGTATACTAAATTCAATCCAAAACTAATTTATCATTGAAAAGATTAGGAGCCTTCTCTTTAAAAAAGGAGATATTTTTCTGCATTTAAGGTAATTTTCTAGTACAAGTGGAGACAAATATCCACAAATATCCAAATATCAGGAAGGATGTTTCTATTCTGAAGAGCATTTTTCTATCTGTCAAACAGTTTCTGATGTGCTTTTAAAGATGCTTAGATGTGTTACCACAATTAAAAGCTACTAAGAGATGTGGCATCCTGCAAAATGAGATTATAGCAATAGGCAGATGTGGCTGGAATGAGCCCCAAAGAGAAAGGGAAGTGTTTCTGGAATTGCAAGCAGCAGGAGCTAATACGGTTTGCAAACATGGAAGACAGTAGGCAGGGAGGTAGGTGGGGAGAAAGAATCAAATTTCCCTTGATTCCTGCCTGTTTGTAATCCCTGTCCCTGGGAGGCCAAATGCTTAACGTGAGCCTTTCACTCCAACAAAACTGGGATGCTGGTGTCGGTGGGGTGAGAGGGGAGTGCTCAGTGGGGCTCTGGGGCGCCGAATTTCGTCAGCAAGATGCTCAAATCAATAATGGGAGGAAAACCTGAAGTCTCAAGGACTGGCCAGCTACTGCAGCCTTCAGCACGAGCCACAGCCACTTCCCGGCGGCCTGTGGGAAGTGGAGACCTCCCAAAAATGAGAGAGCCACACCCACCACCGTTCCCACACGGACACGTGGAATGTTCCGCCGTTCATTTGTCCATCCTCGTGTGCCGGGTGGTGAGAGCCTCAGCTCTGCTGTTTGGTTGGCACAGGACAGGGAATGTCGGGTTCTGACGCGTGTCCTCCGTGTGCTGAACCACAGGACCCGTGGCTTTGGATCCTGACCACCAGCAGTGGCTTTGGTGTGACAGTGGCATGTGCCGTGCCCGCCCAGCTCGTGCCACAGCTGAGCGTGGCCTCTTCCCCGTGGTGCTGGTGAAATGTTAATTATACATTCAGCGCTTGGTTTGGATGATTCAGTGTTGCTGTGTCCCTGTGGTAACCCTGAGGAAACTTGTCCCACTGTGCAGTGCTTACCCCTGGTTTTTCACACGGGGTGCTTACCCCTGGTTTTTCACACGGGGTGCTTACCCCTGGTTTTTCACACGGGGTGCTTACCCCTGGTTTTTCACACGGGGTGCTTACCCCTGGTTTTCACACGGGGTGCTTACCCCTGGTTTTCACACGGAAGGCTTCTGTCACGATACTCCCCCAGGTTCACCCAGCAGTGAGGGCAGTCCATGTCCTCATCTCGGGCTGGTGCAGCCAGGCAGGCCCTGGCAGGCATGGGCAGTGAGCAGCTCAAGCCCATTGCAGTTAGCAGCTGTAGCATTACCTCCTCTAATTAAAACTGGAAGATAAACGCTGTGAAATTAATTAACCTTGAGATTAGGGAAAAAAGCTGTTATTCGGACTGGTCCCATGTCAGTGCTTCTGCAGGATCTGGTGTGGCAGTGCCATTCCTGCACTGTCTGCTGGGTTAAATGGGCACGTTACCTGCATCTTGGTGAAAAGGTCCAGTTACAGGGGCGTTTCTAACCTGGGGCACTGGCTGGGGTCTAGAACAACTTGGCTCTGGAACAGTGGCTAATTTGCAACATGATTTCTGGCATATTCTGTGTATCATAACAGGCTATCAGGAGATCAGTATTAATCTGCATTGATGTTAATGCTTCAAAAAATAGCATCTCTTGTATAATATCAGTCAATTTTGGTTTTTTAAATGTAGGTAATTCTAGTGGACTCTAGATGGATTTTGCTATAGTGGTATGCCTCGTGTTGGCCAACACTTTATCAGTGATCAAAAAGTCAATAAAGAATTTCCCCAGATTTACAGGCTGGTTATGCAATTGATCTTTCAATGTTGGAGTAGGCTGGGCTGCCTGGTAGGCAATATCCTAATAAACCAAAATGTCCTCCAGGCCAAGAAGATGCAAAATCTCATTCCCAGTGACAAAGACAGCGTGCTTGTGGGCTGGGGTGCTGTGTGCTGAGAGGCACTGGATGTGAAACAGAGAGAGAGATGATCTCCTTTCTTTTAGGACAGGCGTTTTTCTTCATCATCATATTTTTTCTAAAAAGCTTTGGTGCTTGACTGTGTTTTCCCTTTTGGTAGCCTAGAAGTCTAAAATAAGATGCCAAATGTGTATGAGTCCCCTTTAGAGGAATGAGCTGGCTGAGAGCTGCCCTGATGAGCCTTGCTGTTACCACGAGCTGGCTCTGAGGGCACTTCCTCCACACTACCCCATTTTTCAGGAGCAGAGCCTGCTGAACCTCTCAGGGAAGCACCAGCTCTCCAGAAGTGCTCTGTGCTCTGTCCCAGAAATCACAAAGGGCTTCTGGAAACCCAGCCCATAAGGCATGTGGTAGTGCTGATACCACAGCAACATGCATCTCCTTTCTGCTTTGATTTTTGTGCCTCAGGAGGCACGTCAGGAATCCTGTGACTTTTGATGGCATCAATAAATCAGATACCATGCTGACAGAATTTTACTGGAATGTAAACAGGCATTTAAAATAACAATGTTTGTAGAGAGTGTATTGAGGAATATAGTGCAGGTACATGGAACATTCAGCTCTGTGTAGGTTTCCTTTCAGTTTTGTTGGTAAGCAGGAATTGGGAGTGTTTTCCACGTAAATGAAAATAAGTAAAAATATTTATCACGAGATGACCTTATTTCCCATTCCTCTCTGCAAACAGTGTGTGTTTTCAGTGCTGAGGTGAGACCAGCTATACCCAATGTAGGGGAAAGGGGAGGAATGTCTCTGTATAGTAAAATTTAGCTGATAAGGGATAATGAATCACCTTTAACTCAGCTCTGCTGAGTAGTTGCTGCTCTGGGGAACTGCGGGCTGGTCAGCCTTGTCTCAGCCCTCAGTGGGAAGGGCATGGAGCAAATCTTCCCAAGAGGCAAATCCAGGCACTTGAAGGACAGGAAGGTAATCGGGAGCATTCACTGTGGGTTTTCCAAGGAGAGAGATCATGCCTGACCAACCTCATTCCTTCTGTGATGAAATGACTGGATCCTGGATGAGGAGAGAGTAATTCTGTCATTAACCCTAGCCTTAGGCAAGGCTTCTGATGCAGTCTCCCTTGTCATCCTTGCAGGCAGTTTGGGTGAAAACCTGGGCTGTTTTGTTCAAAGGGTGGCAGCCGAGTTCAAGCACTAACTGGTGGCCATTCTGCTGTGATTGTCCTTGGGAGTCAGTGTTGGGGCCAATACTACTGAGCAGTTTCATCAGCCCTCTGGGTGGTGGGATGGACAAACTCCTCCGACTCGCAGATGACACCAGGCTGATACTCAGAAGGGCACAGCTGCTATTCAGAAGGACCTGGATAACCTGAAGGAAAAGGTTGATTGAAACTTCAAAGTTAAACAGACACAAACATCAAGTCCTGCACCTGGGCTGGAATAACCGCATGGAAAGGTGCAGGCTGGGGAGCAGCTCAGCAGGGAGCTGGGGTCCTGGAGAACCTCACAACCCAGTCAGGCTGTGCTTGTGCCAGCTCACGGCCACGAGGCTGACAGAGACACTCAGTGCCTCATGTGGGACGTGGCAGAGCCACCTCTGGACCATCCTGTGCCTGCTGAGCCTGTCCCACGCACATCTCCTGCTGGCAGCACGGGGCCTGTGCCACAGGGATCCATGGGTGTGATTGATCCTCAGCAGGACAGCAGCTGCTCGGAGCGGGGAACACGATGGGACTGAGTGAGCCAGCACGTTCTGCTCATTCCCACCTCGGGAATCCCTGCAGTGCCCAGGGTGCCCTGTGTTACCTGCTGAGCTCTTCCCACACGTGAGGTGACAACACTGGGGAGGGGGTACCACAACGCATCTTCAAAGCCCAGTGCTGTGTCACAGGTTCAGGCTAAGCTGATTTCTAGGAGTAGC
This sequence comes from Platysteira castanea, assembly GCA_013397175.1. Taxonomy (NCBI): domain Eukaryota; kingdom Metazoa; phylum Chordata; class Aves; order Passeriformes; genus Platysteira; species Platysteira castanea. The sequence continues at coordinate 25,459 of VYXC01004522.1, forward strand.
CCATATACCCCTTCAATTAGCATAAACAGGGACAAGGGCAGGCAAAGGTCAAGAGAAGTTCAAAATAGCATAACCTCTTTTTGCTGGTGTTCTCAAATGTTCCTGATCCTGCAAAGCTCTCCAAGCTGGCCTTACCAGTGTGTTTACCAGACCGTTGTAAAAGTCAAAGAACAAGGCCTGGCTTGATACAAGGGAAGTTGGAAATCGAGGGGTTGAGAATAGGTAGCATTGTTGCTTAAAACAGGAGAAATAATTGATTTATGTTATGGTGGCCAATTAGGCTGTAAAGTGAAAAACTCTTAAAGAAACCCTGTGGCTTCAAGGGAGCTTTTTGCTCTGATTCCTGCTCAGCAAATAGGGGTACCCCAATAAAGGTCATCAGCTCCATGAGCTGAATTATTAATTCCTTTCATGCCACTCAGGGCCTGTAAACAGTATATAATACAGGAAAACAATTGGCACTGTTCACTGAGTGGGCAGAGGAGAGGTCAGGAGGTAAATACTTGTATTGGCAGCAGCTGCTCCCCATAGCTGAGCAAACTTCTGTCCTTTTCATCTTTTAGGGCAAACCACTTTCCAAAATCTTAGTCTGGTTGTTAGTCCATATTTCCTCTCCCTTAGATGAATTGGTTTTAGGAATTTAATGGATTACATATAATTATGAAGATAAAAGGGCTGGAGGGAAGGGTGGGGGATTATGGATCAGACAGCAAACAGTATTACCATGTTTCATAAAGAGCGGTTTGAATTTTTTTAATATTGAGAGACATTTTTAAATCCATCTGTTCAAGGCCAGGTGTAGAATAAGCAATGGTGCTTTTACGTACTTAGAAAAAAATCAAAGTGTGATTTTGAGACTAATATGTTATAAATACCATCTGCCAGTCGTAGCACAAGAAGAGAAATCCTGATGTGTTGGTGCTCCTGGATGCCACAGCTGTGCCCTGTTCCTGCACAGCCGCGGGATCGCCGGGGTCCCGGCAGTGCTGGGCAGGACACTGAGGGTTTGCTAACCTCAAACGTGAGCAGCTCGGTGGTGGTGACCAGGGTGTCTGCTTTGATGAACATCTCATAGTCATTAAAACACATAATTCCAAGCGCAAACTGAAATTTCCAAGTGTGGCTGGGAAGTAGTTACACTTTGTTTGCAGCCAGTAACAGGGCACTACAGTGAAAAATCTAAAATTTCAGGACTTAAGAGAATTTGCACTGCCTCTCTCTAAACGCTTCCCACTCAGCAACCTCTCTTCAGAAGGCACATGCATTATTTAGTTGCTGTTTGAATGATACTTGATAAACTATTCCAGATGTTGGCAGGTGTAGCTTACTGCCCTAAGTGCTGCTGCTCTCAGGGCAGCCTCTCGAGTGCCTGCCCGGGACCATCTGGCCGCGTGCCGGGCAGTGACCTCTGTGTGCCAGAGCAGCAGGTAACCCCGCAGTGACCATCTGCTGGGCTGCTCCCTCGGCCCTCCTGAAAGCCACATTGTGCTCTCTGCTGAATCTGCACCACTCTCAAAAGGGTCACAGGAACTTTAACCTGCACTTACTTCTCGGCTTAACTTGGCTGGATGTGACAGCGTACGTAGCTTTCCACAGGCAGAAGTACAAAACTCTTTCCAGGAACCTGAAATGGCTGTACTCCGTATGAAAAATCTTTTTTTACTTACAAAACATGTATAGTATATGGCCTGCTAGTTCCTAAATTAGGGAGACTGTATTATTAGGGTGGAAAACAGGAAGATGCAAAATAATTTTTCTTCTCTGAGCACATCAGAGACCTGTGCAGTGTCATCCAGAGCCTGCTGGGAAGTCTGCATGTCCCATGCAGCTTTCTGAACACTGGTGCAAGAGCCAAGCAAGACGATAAATCAATGTGTAGATGTTCTAGGCAGTGAATGTCTTGACAATTCAGTGCAGAATAGGACAGGAACAAGCCAGGGCATTGCTGAATAAATCTGCAGTTGTGTTTGTTGCTGTTCTCAGCTATGGCTGGTGTTTAACACGATGAACTAAAGCTGCTCTGAGTAGCTACCCCGAGGAGGCTCGGAGTGGTAGGAAAGTATGACAGGAGGATTTAGTTGGTGTGGTGCAGTGTCTGCTCTCATGTTCTGTAAAAATGGTCTGCTGAAGTGTTTACATTTGTTTGTGGTTTGCCTAATTAGAGCAGAACTTTGCACTTTCAGTGTAAACAGTGGTCCTCAGGGAACTGCCTGCTGCCGGAGAAATGGGAATTGCAAGAATGTGAAAGGCAGGATTTGGGCTGGCAGCAAAGCCTGGCCGTGGGCTGGAGCTGTGCTTCTGGGGCTGTGTTCTGTGGTTAGGAATGTAAACTTGTAGTGTGCATTTACTGGGTCTTAGAGCTAAACAAGACTGACAGAATATATAATTTTGTGGGACCCACCAGCATTAAAATGATGGAGACTCAGCTGCTCCACTTGGGTGTTGGTGGTGATGTGCTGAGAGGGGCTGTGGTCTTTGGTGAGAGATCAAGCCCAAAGAATGCATCTTTGCTTTACCTAATCTCGGGTTAAAACTGGCCCTGTTACTGCAAGATGGTTTTCTCCTGGTTTGGGTCCTGGAGAGGTGGATTCTTTCCAAAACACACGGGGCAATCTGGCATTTGTTTTTGATCACGTTCTGACTTTGAGGGTTTTCACTGGCAAATGCAGGCAGGAAATTCTGTTTCTTCTTTTAGCTGTTAGAAAATAAAGCTTTGGAGTGTCCTGTGCTTAAAGACACTTTGTTTCTGATGCTGCTCCAGATCAAATGCCAGCAAGCGTGCCAGTCTTTGGAAGAGGATCTCTCTTCCGATCAGTAATCTTTTGAAGGTTCACTGGACACAGATGGGAGATCACCATGTCCTTTCATTCCACAATAATGCTCTGTGTACAGTTTAAAGCTGATGTAATTTAGACTTTCTTTGTGCTGAAAGTTGCTCTGAATTGATATTCTCAAACCATCACAAGTTAGAAATTACTAATATGACTGCTCAGAAAAGTAGATTACAGATAATGTGTATGATAGAAATACCTAGAAAGGGGGAAAACAGAAAGCTATTAAAATTACCTGCTTCTCAAAGCAGCTTCCTTAGGTGATTGAAGGCACCTGTATTCAATTTCAGTGTAAATGAAAGTTTTCAAAATAAAACCTTCTCAGTAACATGCACATCACATCTTTCTCATTTTCACTTTCCCATTAGCTACAGATGTGGAGCAGATGAGTTCCTCCTCTCCTGTCCTCCCTGTGAACTCCATGGGCAGTAAGTACCCCTTTTCTTGCCATGTGTGACGAGCTAGAATTTCTCATTCTGAGATAATCCAGAGATGTGAATTGATACTCCGTGGCAGAGACTTGGAGAAGTTTTAGAGCTGATGCTTATCCATGGAAGTGGGGATTCCCATAGCTGAGAGCTGATGAGGTACTTCTCACAAAAGCAGCACAGACCAGGTGTGTACATCACTATTTACACCAGCAGAATGCAGGTTGTGTAACGTGTGTTGCCACCAGAGATACCTCAGTGCAGGAGATGCCTGCACGAGTGATAGAAACTCCTGAGGTGATGTAAATTATGTTGATGTGGGAGTATTTTTCTGTAGTGTTTCAGTATTACACTTGGAAATCTATAGCCTGGAATTTCTCATCAAACTGAGAGCAGTTGGTGAAATCCTTCTCAATTTCAGGGTAATTCTGGGCCTGTGATTTTTTGAGACTTTGAAAACCTGAGCTGCTGGACACCTAAGAAGTAGGAATTCAGAATTCCTTTTGAACACTCCATCTAGTGGCATTTGCTGTGCGGAGGGACCAGTCGATGGGAATCCACTAGATGGCAACAGGCCCTTGTCAGACTGGTGGGACTGGGAAGCCGTGTCCTTCCCAGGGCTGGGAACCCCTCATTCAGAGCAACTTTTCATCTCATTGTTTGGGAACTCCGTGGGTTTTTCAAATGTGGCAGACTTTCAACTGACAGCTCATTTCAAAAGTCATGCTCAGGTGTTCACAACTGCTAACTCAAAGCCTCCCAGAGCCAGGACGTTGTCCTTTCCATGCCTTTGTGCTGGTGGACTTGCACTTACTTTTACTGGAGAGCTGTGGTTCCTCTCTGATGGGAATGAAAATATGATTCCTTCCTTTCTAATGAGAACAGCCCCGTGGAATGCATGCATGGTAGGCTCCAAGTTGTAAACGTGTGCAGTTATTTGCCTGTTGATTAATAAAACACATCTTTTTTGGTATCTAGCTAGGTTTTCATCCAGTTTATCACTTTTATATGGAAACAGGTAATTTGCAAATGCATATATAGAATAATTTGTCATCTAGAGACATGTGGAGTTTATGATGATATATTGGCTGATATTCTGTTGAACCTTGTGGCCTGACATAGCTCAGATTTACTCTTGTGCACTGAAAGGTATTAAAACAAAACTAAATTTTCCATAGTATTCTCCCAGAAGAATGTGTCTGCAAAAAAAGGGCAGGGCTGTCCAGCATGGGCTGAGTGACCCTCTCTCCCCCTAAAATAACTGTATCTGATTGCCCGTGTGAGTTTGTCTGGCTACAGCTTTCATGTCTGTTATCTTTTGCTAAACTGAAAAATGCTTGTCAAACGTCTGTTCCCTGTGAAGATATTTATATAAACTTTTGATAAACTAAATAAACCGAGCTCCTCGAGTTCTTTTGATGTCTTCCTGTCTCTCGATCACGGGGTCAGTGCTGGTGGCCACTCCGGTCGGTCACAGTGATGACCCAGCCCTCGCTGGTGTGGATGGATGAGCCCTGGCAGCTCCTGCTGGGCAGGTCCCAGAGTGTCCCATGGCTGTAGTGGCAGCACTGAACGTGTTGGTGCTCAGTGTCACCCTGACGTGCCCCAGGGCAGGCCGATCTGCAGGGTGCTGGCTCTGGTAGGCAGCAAACAGTTGCTGACACAAACATCTAAAGCTTCCCAAGCATGGATTTAAAAACGTTCTGAACATGCCTGCTAACCTGTCTTCCCTTAGTTAAGTTTTTTTCCTTTGCTGTCTCCTTACCTTATGATTAAAGCGAAAAAAAAGGAAAAACAAATCTGGAGGATTTTTTACAGCTGAGTAGGAGCCCAAATTTTAAGCTTATTTGTGCATCCAGAGCATTTGAGAGGTGTGGAGTGTCTGCTCAAGCCTTTGGCTTGTCGTGCATTGGCAAACTGGGGTAATGGCCTCTTTTACTGTAATTTTCCCTGTTTGTCTGAAATGCCTTATTCAGAGAAATTGCAGTGAATTACTTTCACATGTCCTTGCAGTAAAGATGAACACCTCTGTCAGAACCTCTGTATTTTCTACTTTCATACAGGTATACATGAGGAAAACCAGTTGGCTGAAATGTCTGTTTAAAACAACACCAAAGTGCTTTCTTGTACATCATGTAAGATGTCTCTGGAAAAAATCCAAATTGTGCACTCTCACTTCCGAATGAGTCTGCCAAGCATGCTGAAAAATTTCAGATTTCAAAGGCAGAATGTCAAACTGCATCAAAAATGAGTCATTTGTCTTGTTTTCATAATGTTAAAACAATTTGGCAGACACGCATTTGGGCTGTTCACTGTTAGACTGCTGTGGTAAATTCCCTGTACCAAACCACCACACTTACCCAGGGTGTTGGTGGAAGTGCTCACTGGGGGTGACTGAACAGGGCCCTTTGCTGTCAAGGCTCAGGGAGAGGGGAGATTTTCCCTGAAACTCCACTTTTGCAAAGTTCAGTCTCTTTAGTTTGTAGCTGTTGAACTTGGTGGAGCTGTTCCTGTGTAAAATTGAACAAGTTTAAAAGTCTTTTAACAGAACAAGCAGATTTATTTTGACTATTCACCAAACTGGAGTTTCCAAGTGCTGGGTGAGTTGTTCTGACTTGAGCTGAGGGACACGGTTCCTGTGGGATAGCAGCACAGCGTGCCTGGACAGGCTGCTTCAGGATAATCCTGTGAGCAACTGGAGGAGCAAACAAGGTGTAAGAGAAGTGCCTGGACCCTGTACTGCCCAGGGGATTGACTGACACCCTCTGAGCAGAGTGGGACCCACCATCCCTGCTCTGAGTGGGGTGGGGGGCACCATCGGGGCCTCCTTCCTTCACTGCATGGCAGTGTCCAGAGACAGGGGCACTTCTGGAACAGGCACGTCGTGCCAGTGGTGTACAAACACCTGCAGGGCAGCTCGAGAGGCTGCTCCTGAGCCTCACTGCAGTGCCAGTGGTGTCTGTCACACGGAGATGTGTCTGCTGCTCCCTGCACAGCCGCAGAGCAGGAGGGTCCCTGCCTGCCCCCGGCACTCAGCCCCAGCTCCTGCCCTTCCCAGTGTGACTGAAGCTGGCCCTGCCCACCACAGCCCTCAGCAATGTTCTCTGCAGCAGTACCTTAAATCACTGTTTTCTGCTTTGCTTCTTCCCATTCTCAGCCCTGTCAATCCAAAGCCCCACAGCTTCAGTTCCTTTTCATCTCTCACTGGTCACTTTGTAGGACCAGTGCTGTTCCTAGCTTGGCTTGCTCAGGAGGAAGTTTAATTTCCTATAGCCTGGTAAAGCTGTAGGTTTTTGCCTTACTGATAGATTTGCCAACTGGTGTCACTTTTATTAAAACTGGATGAGTTCCTCAACTGTTCTGCTCCTTTAAAACTCCCTGAGCAGTCCTTAATTAGCACTCAGATTTGCTCGTGAAGGAGCTGGATGACGTGTCCTGAACTTCTTTGGTGGGACAATGGCACAGCAATAGACACTCTTTACACAGTTTTGGGAGGCAGAACTTGGACACAGCATTTCTTTGGCAGAAGTGTCGCTTTCCTTGCCAGAAAAGCCACCCTGGCCCTCCGAGTGGGTGGTCCTGGGCTGTCCGAGCGGGTGGTCCTTGGCTGGCTGGTCCGCAGTTTGCATTCATTGATCAGTGAGTTGATAGAAATGAAAACCCACCGACAGCAATGAATGTTGATTGCAGCCATTAGATGCTGAAGATGCCACGGTGGCAGTGCTGTCACATGAACAGTCCCTGTGGCAGCTGTCAACTCTTGGTGATTCTGGCAAGCACACGTTCACAGGGAGAGGAGTAGAAAATATTCTCCTTTAGAAACTACATAAAAAATAATATATAAATCACCTTTTGTTTTGTAAAGGCGATTATTTTTGCTCGATTACTCCACTTCTACTACAGATTTTTGCGGTGGGGAGTACCTGGTGTGTAGTGGATGGAGCAGGTCACTACCAGCTGAACCACTTTGCACTGGCACCCATTTGACAAAGGCCTGTTTGATACTTTAGTGCCCAACAGTGATCTGCTACTAGCACATAAAGGTGCCAGGTGCATTTGAAGGGAACAGCCCTAACTTTCAACAGCCTCTGCTTTCTCTTCAGCTTGAGATGGGGGTGAGGTTTTTTTCTTTTTTTGTTAAGTGCTGCCCATCTGTGACCATATACAGAAGTAGAACTATATTTGTTAGATCTCTTCTTCTAGAACAGCCCAAGACAATACTCCCTGGCACGTGCTTTGGGTCTTTTCTTATGTTATGGGTTCTGCAGCCCCTGTGAGGGCAAAACAAGTGCCTGCACCCTTGTGAAGGCACACGCTGCCAGAGCCTGCAGCCCTGGTCCCCCAGCCGGGCTGGAAAAGGCTCCACGTGGGTAGCACTGAGGTGCCCGAGCCCTTGGCGTTCTGCTCCTTTGAAAGGAAGGCTGTTCCCTTGCTTGCCTGGCTGCAGAGCGACAGCCTGAGCCGCGGGAGCAGCTGGAGCTGGCTGGGAGGGAGCCGCTCCTCGCCCGCATTCCCAGTGAGCAGCTGCTGAAATCCAGTGCAGCTTCCTGGGAGCAAATGAACTGACATTCCAAAGCTTTTTCCAGCAAAGCTCAAGTTGCCAGCCCAAATGGAAATGAGGTTTCCCTCCTGATCTGGCTTGTGTTCTACTATTTTGAATATATACCGTGCTCAGATTTGTTTCCAAGTGTCCCATATGGTGTGGATACGTTCCTGCTTTTGTGCTGCCCATACAAAACCTTCCATTGATCTCTTATACTCTGTTCTGCAGAAATTCTATGCTAGTATAAAGCTTTAATTCTTTTTTTTTTTTTTTAAGAGAAAACAAGCATTTCTTATACACCAATTCACTTTTAGAGAAAGTAGAACTGGAAAAACTCAACCTCTGTAGCTCTTAATATAATCTGTAAATCATGACCTGCTAATGGCAACCACATGTGAAATCTCTGAAGGTTCAGGCTTTCCATTTAACAGAGGGTTTGTGATAAACCTCAAGGTACAGTCAACGGTCGATGGTTTTTTCTAGTTCTCAAACTCACCGACAGCGTTGAATGTTCACTGAAGCTATCCAAGGATGGCTGCACACATGCACTGTACAGATTTTCCATGCATATGTTTTCCATAGACTGGCAGTGGAAACACTGCTGAGGACTGCACATTCTTTATTGTAAAGCCTTAAACTGCAAAGTATTTTAATTATGGAATGGAACCTCGAGGACTAATGAATTGCAGAAGTGTAACACTCTGGTTATGGATGCTGAGTTGACTTAGTATTTCTTAAACCAGCTTTGAATATATCGGAGTTGCAGTTGTGGAAACTTTCCTCTTGTGGGTATGCATGTTCTCAATAGCAGCACCAAGGATGTTTATAATGATTCTGATTTCTTTATAAAGTTCACTTAAAAAACAAAAAACCTGGAGGTGGGGGCATGGAAGGGGATCTACTTCTTAGTGGAGTACATAATGTCTGCATTTCCACAGCTCCTGTCCCCACTCTCCTTTCCCCTGAAAGGGGGAAAAGGGGGTTTAATCTCTTTAAATCTCTATATTGAATCTAATTATCTTCACCTTTTCCACCTGGCTTGGATGGTTCCAGAGAGATGAATTATTTGCAGTTTGCTAAACGTAAATCTGCTGCTGTATCTGAAATAACTTTCCTGTGAGTGCAGTGGAGCCTACAGAATCAGTGGGGATAATTTACAGTTAAATGCTGGAAACTTGTTTTAAATTTGGAGTATTTTCTCTTGTTGTAGGGATCTAGCAGTTTCTCTCTGAACATCCTGAGCTGATACATGTAATTTAACAGTAAGTGTATTGTCTAATAAAGTACTTGAGGCAATCTTGCTCCAGGAATACAGTCTGTAGCCTGCACTTAAACTGACTGATTCTAATGGTATCATTAAACATCAGCTGATACTGAAAATCAAAAGAATTCTCCGAAAATTAGTCTCACCTTTTTCTTGCCATCTTTTGGAGTAGGAGCTGGTGGAAAGAACAAAGACAATTTGAATTAATCACAAGCAGTGCTCAGCCTGGAGTGTTAAGCCGCAGGAGTGTCCCAGTGTGAAGGGTGACTACATGTGGTAGGTATAACATAAATCAAGGAAACTCAGCTCCAGTCAAGCATGAAATTTTGGTTTTAACAAACCAAAACTGTGTGTTTGTATTTAAACGACATTGTGAGAGAGGCTTTTTTCTCAATTCAGTACTTCCTCCTCCGAAGACCTTCGAGGCAGTGACTTTCATCTTCTTGTTTCATGATTTCAGAGCCTGAATTTCTTCTGAATGTTAAACTGTACACGTTATTTCTATATCTGGGCTGCACACTCCTTCCCCTTTGCAAAGTTCAAAGCTCTCCATCAGATTTTTTGGACAGACTCCGAAATGATAAAATAGTTCTCTGGAAACTGTAAGTGGGCAATATGTGCAAGGCACACTCCAAAAGTTATGGTCTGCACTGAACCTGCAACACACCTTCCTTTCTCTCAGACTCCTTTCACCTAGGAAGCACTGAAACGAGAGCTGACAGCTGCCACTTCAGTTGTTACTCCTTAATTATTATTTTTTGTTGTGAAAAAAGCATTAAGTGGACCCTCCCCAGATGCTGACGGGGTCCCCAAAAGCCCAACTCTGTTCTCAGTGCACAGAACACCTTGTAAACTGGGATGCCTGTAAGGCCACCAGTCAGGAGGCAGTGATTGCTGAACTAGACCTCTTCTATGAATGAAAGTATTGAACATTAGGAGCACGTGGGGTTTTCTTTCAAAAAGAAGTGGAGAGAAAGGGTTTCTGTACGAAGAAAATGGTTCCCTCAAAATTTGCATACACACCCTGAAACGCAGAGGTTAACCTGGGAACTGTCTGGCACAGGACTGAGTTAATTTGGTGGATGTTTCTTGTGCTCTTTTTATTTATGGTGCCTGAACAATTCTTACACCCTAATCCAATCATTCTACTAGCTCCTCACAATAAGGCTTTTATTTAGCAGGGCAGGAATCCCAACAGCACTGCCCTGAAGTATCACTAAATAAATTTTACATATGCATCTGGTGGTAAAACAGCTTCCCTTTCCCTCCCAGCCCCTGTGCTGTAGTTGTGGCTCTAATGAGGGAGGTGTGTGACACCAGGGATGGAGACTGGGGCCAGGACTGTCCTCAGCACGTGACAGTGTCCTACTGCCTGCCTGGAGCACCCACGGAAATGCCATGTGCAAGCACATCTGCTTTGTCCTGGAACAAGCTTTAACTGTGTTATACAAAAATGTGTTTTCTTTGTCGAGGCAAATGACTTCAGCAGGGTAAGCATGCAAATACACCTTGGGGAGACAAGAGCATGGGATTGCTGGCAGTAATTTTAGTTACTGCTGTTTCACTGAAATTTGGGTGAGTGTTTAAGTAGCAATGCCATGGCCAAGCACTTCAGACTCAGCAGTCCTACAGTGAGCACTGGAGATTATTTTTAACTGTCCAAAACTTCCTTGGATTACTACTTTACAAGTCCTAGGGCTACATGAACTCGGGGGACAAAGTTACCAGTCTGTTCCCTTTGCCCTTTTAGAGCACAGTGCTGTGATGGTGATCCTAGAGAAAACAGATGCTGAGCTCTTCTGGGACCTGGGAGAAATGCTGTTAGTACCAGTTTCCAGCCATTTAGGGAGGACTTACCAAGTTCTTTTGATCTCACTTTAAGTTGACAAGCTTGCTTGTGGATGCAACATACCCTAGACTTTTGTAAGGTGTTTGACTTAATACCAAATGACAATTTAAACTGGTATGATACAAATTTGCTGTGGCAAATGTTAAAGGGATTAACAAATGACAAACAGGGGGGTCTAAATGCAATTCCAAGTGGGAACTTGATCCAGTTGATGCAGCCTTAGAATGACTCGTGTCCTAAAGCATCGTGGTGTCTGGCCTGGGAGAAACGTAGTATCCCACATTAGCAGGTTTGGGGTTTTTTAGACAGGAGAGTGACACAGATTTGGATCTCTCGATAACTCAGGTGTAAGTGGTACTGTTGGATGCAAAGTTCCATGTTTGGAAACAAGGAACACAGACCAGGCCCATGGAGCAGTGCTTGCCACAGGGATAATTAACTGCACGTGTGTGCACAACCTGACTCCTACTGCTGTGCAAACAATGAAATATGGAACAGCAGCACAGGCTGGTGCATCTGCATTTAGCTCTCCTGAAACTGCTGGAAGGATGCTTTAGCCAGTTCTGGCACAGGCTGCCCTGAAGACATCACTGAGCTGAGCAGGTTTCTGAAAGGCTGAGTGGAGAGCAATTAAATAACCAGAAGGACTGTCACCAGTAAAATAAGGTTCTCTGAGGTAAACCAGTGAAGGTTCAGGAGTTCTGTCCTGTCTGTTATCTTCACCTGCACCAAGGAGCCAGCTGTAGCACAGCAGCCCTGCCCTGGCTTTGGGAATGGGTCTGGCTCCACAGTGGGGAAGCAGAATGCTGGCAGTGGGTGTTAGCAGGGAAAAATGGCTTGACTCTTCAGAAACTCGAGGTATCAACTTGTGTTTCAAGAGCATATAGAAAGAGAGGAAAGTTTTTTTGACCTATAGGGATGTGATTTTGCAATAAAATTATACTAGACACTCGTGCTTGAAAAATACTAGGCTAAGACTCAGCAAGTGATTTCAGCTGAAAAGTAAAATTATTTTGGTTTTGATTCTTTTTGCCAAACATGATAATATTTTAAAATAAGGCATTTATGAATGAGCTACTCTAGATATTCTTGCAATCTGACATCCCAGACTGAGTATTTTTTTAAGTGCTTCACTGAACTCTTCCTGAGATATCAGAATCATGAAATAGTTGTATTTTTAAAGCAAAACTTGTTTATGTTTCTCGAACAAACACACAAGCTCTCAGAATCAAACTCCCCACCTCCTGGGACCTCCTAAAGGAAACAGTCATCAAATTTGCTTGTTTGGGGGGGGGTGGATGACATGGCCATGGGCAGGGGCTTCCTTGCTGACCTACTTAGGCAGGAGTGATGGCCTGGATTAGAGCCCAGCCCGCTGTCCTGCCTCCAGAGCTGTTCTGCCCAAGGTGAGGGGATCAGCAGGTGATGATTCCAGCCCTGCCTGCCCTGCACCACATCTCCCCAAGCCCTGAGCACAGGCTCACTCAGGCAGGCTGGGGAGAGCAGCAGGAGCTTCTCCAGGAGCGTCCGTAACAGCGTCCCAGCGCCCAGGGGTGTCAGGGATGCTGCTCTGGGCAGACCAGCAGGGATGGGTTTGGAGGGAGCTCCATTTATGAACTCTTTGTACTGGACTGGAACAAAATGACTTCAGCCCAGGATGTCTCAGTAACGGTGTCGTCCTCTCATTTCACAGAACTTCAGAAATCATTCTTTGTTGGGAAAAAACCACTTTGGGTGTTTGGGACCACTACTGAATTGCAGCTGTTGGCTGCAATCAATAAAGCAGTTCTGACTCTTAAAATAAAATCAAACCAGTGGCTAATGGATGTTTGGAGAAGGATACAAGAAGAAGCTCGCATATTTCCAGCTAATCATCTCCTGTCTTCCAGACATTTTTCAACACACACAGACTTCTGGAGACAGGCTGCTGTGCGTTCAGTCAGCAGGAATGCGTTTTTCTTTTCATGAATTTGCACAGCTTCCCTGTGAACTTTTATCCCCTGTCTTTTAAGATAACATTTGTTGCCATGAAGATGATTGGCTGTGTTAGATCCATCACTTTTAATGGAGAGGAATCTCAGGTGTCCTCCTGATGGATTCCTGCAGTTGCACTATGCCCCGGCACATCTAACGCTGGGTAAGCAGCTTTGTGAGATATAAATAACGTTGTCTTTTCTGCTGTATTAAACATGCTCACAGTTCTTCATCACTGAGGACTGCGCTGCTCCAGACCCAGGATGCGTTACATTTATTGTGGTGGTGAATTTAGGATAAGTGCTTCTTCAGAAGGTCCACCTGTGCTGACTGCTCTTCTTGGCTGGCAGCTTTGTGTCTGTGAAGATCAAAAGATTTCCTATTAGCTGTGAATTTAGGCATGGTTCCCGTGCCTGTTTGGGGAAGGAGAGAGATGATCCTAACTGCAGATGATTTTGTTACCGAGATTGTTTTCTGCCTTTTAGCTTTTTAGAAATTGCTGGCAGAGTCATCAGTCTGACAGTTTTCACAAAAATTAGTTCCCGTGTTGCAGAGAATTGCCTTGTTGTGCTGAGGCTGGAAGGAGCTGGACTTGCCAGTCTTTGCCAGGGCAGGGAGGGCAGGAAGCACCATCGGTTCTCCTGCTGGTGCCCAGAGTCCAGCTGAGGTTCCCTTGCCATTGCTTCTGCATGTGTAAGGCAGCTGGATAATGTCAGAGAACCCTGAGTTTGGAGTTAAGGTCTCCTTTGCTTTGGTGGGGCAGTGCCTTGGGTGGGCTCACCCCCAGCACCACGCCTGCCCCGGGATGTGTGTTTCAGAGCAATCATTAGTCTTCCCTGTGAGATACTGAAGACATGCCCAGAACCTGCACTTGTAATGGCCAAACATGGGGAAAACACACTGCAAAGTAATTGGGAGAGAAATCTGAGGTCTGGTGTGTTGAGATGTCTTCCTGTGACTTCAGAGCAGGGACGTGACCCCCATGGAACTGCTGCCACGTGCCCCTGTTCACACACTGATCATACACAACACTATTAAAATATAGATATTTTTTTTTACATATGCTAATATTAATATTTGATTCCCTGTTTGGAATATTAGCAATTCCATATGGATAAAGCTCAGGTTATCTGCTTGGGAAGCAGTATGGATGGAGAGGGATCAAATGAAGGATTTGCTTTTCATAATCATAATGGCTCCTCCTGATTCGTTGATAACTGTCCCTTTGAAGATAATTAGTTCCTGGTTTTCATCTTTATAATCCAGCAATTCTCATCTGATAGACTTCAAGACTTGAAGTTCTTCTCAAAAGAAATACCTGTAAAATCTCACTTTTTGGCTCAGTTTTGGCAGTGTGGCATGTCTGGGTCAGTTTTACACTGCCACCTTGTAAGACTCCATTTCATGATACACTCAACGCAATAAAGATTTTACTTCCAGTAACCGTATGTAACTGAAGCAAAGAAAATGACATTACAATGACATTGTAATGAGCAGGAAAATGAATCCTCATGTGGCTTTCTCCCCATCCTCCTCCCAAAGGTTATGAGATTTCTTATCCCTTGCCAACATCTGGCTTAGCTGGAAGCGAGTTATTCTTTCCCTGAGGAGTGTCTTCCTTGTGAGCTGAACGGGTGCCACACAGAACAAGTGCCCTGATCCCACGGAACCTCTGCAAGGTGCTGGCTCCCATCTTTGGGCCGTGGTCACTCCCATTCAGCTGCAGCAGGTACCACAGGCCCGGCTGGATGTGCTCCGGGCTGACAGGGAAACATCACATCCTAAGCATGGTTCCAGTTCCACTGTGCTTCCTTGCTCTTCTTTTCCATTTTCACACCAAATTCATTCAGCCTTGTTTACACACGGTCTGAACGTGCGTTGATCATGCAGCGTTGGCTTCAGAGCTTCAGCCGTGTTTCTGTGAGACTTTCCTCCCACTGTGTGTGGCTCAGCCACTCGTCTTGTACTGTTCTTCAGGTGTTAAAATTTAAAATAGAAGTGTCTTCAAAGACTTGTAGAAGAACGAACTGTGATTTGGGGGTAAAAAAAGAGGCGGTCTCTTCTATCTGGTTACCAGGCAAATATTCTGTTGGAAGAAAGACTTCCTCCCCCGCCTCTTATATATTTAATTTCTTCGCTTTTGCGTGCTTTTAAATATTGGATGGATGTGGATATGACCCCCAGGTGAGCAGGACTCAGCCATTCTTCTCTGAATTATACATTTAGCCTATTTAAATGCAGCCATCATGTGAAACAAAAAGGAGAAAATGTACTTATGTTCATTTAGAAGAATGATCTTTGGATAACGTCACTAAATATCGCAGGGTTTTATCTTGCCTATAAAATAAATTGGTCCCAGTGTGCTCTGAGATGCGCATAAAAGTTTGAATATGAAAGTAGTATAAAATTCAGATGAGTTGGTAGAACTGGCTTTAGAATTTTTTAAAAAAAGGGAACAGATTTCCTAAGATCAATGTATGAGGGAGGGAGGGACGTACTGCGGATTTCCATTTGTGAATCTCAACCTACCGGCGTATTTTCGTTTTTGGTGCCCTTTCTCCTGACGTTTGATCGTGTTAGTGACCTTTTGTCCTGGGGTGTGATGAGAGCACAAGTGTTCCAGACGTGCTTCGTACCCCAGCACAACAAGCCGCAGAGACTGATGACGATGGTAATGCTCAAATTTGGTTGGTGGTCTTTGGACTGTGGGTTCTGCAATCACTTTGTTATTTTTATAGTTTCCCTTTTACACTGGACTCATTGGTGTTTAGGAAAGAGTTTGTAATATTTTAAGATACACCTTCTTGTCTCCCCTCTCGCCAGTACTTACACCAACAACAGCGGGGTTTGCACGGTCTGTGTTCTGGTAATTGCTGTCTACAGGAACAATTAACAACTGTGAGAGGAGAGGAAATTTGGCTAAAACGTTCCAAATGGAAATCTGCTTTTATGTGGTTTCAGAATGACAACCCAGCAAGCAGAGGTGGATGTGCTGTGAAGTGTCAGGATTCAGACAGCACCATCCTTATCCTCAGTAAGCAGGCGGTGTTGGGAGGGACGTCTGGATCTGGGCAGTCCACACCAACTCTCCTCCCAGGGCACCACAAAGCTCACACAGATACAAACAAAACAGCCTCACTCAAATTCGTTCTTCTCTTCCAAAGTAGACGGCATCTAGACAGCAACAGGAATATTGCATCTACACCCTGGTTACTAAAGGCAAAAAATGAATTAAATAGGGCAAACAAAGCTGGAGCTAAGCTATTATGTATTTCAGATTGCTAAGTATTTGGCATGTGGACCAAATGCTTTAGATTATAAGGCATAAGCCTTTCAGAACCTTACGTTATTTTAAAATTAAATGGATGACAGGCACAGGTCTGCTGCACGGATTTGATTTTCTTTGTGTCTTAGCAGAAGTAGTAAGCAATGTCTCTAAGTATCTAATAAAGCTATTTTCTGCTATTACAGAAAGGTTTGCTATGAGAAACAGAACTGAGAGAGGACCACATTTTCAATAAAACAAATTGAACAGATTCTCAGAAATCTAGGTCACAGTAACAGATGACCTATACATGGTCCTAGTTTTTGATGCAACTGTCTAATCTGCTCTGAGAGTACTAGCCAGACATCATTCCTAATTGACCTTGATATTCAGTGAACAGAAAGAAAGCTAAAGCCACATGATATTTAAATCTTCAGCAGAAAATAATATATGGCAAACTTGAATACGTTCTGTTTTGCAACTAGGATCTTTTTAATGTGAACCTTGTCTGCAAACGCGTTGATCATCTTAAAAGTCTGGATTTGAGGCTCTACCTAAAGAGATAAATCTGGCTAGGAAGAGCCATTCATTACACCCAGTGGCAGGGGAGGGTTTTCTGGCTGTGGCAAACCCACAGTCTGTAATGCAGCCGCCCTGGTGGACTCCCCCAGCCTCCCCCGTGGAGGAGCAGCGTTCTCAGTGAGGTGGGAGCTCTCTCCCTGCCTGCACTGGGGGGCTCAGCTCCAGCATCAGCCCCCAGGGTACCCAGCCCTGGTTATGTAAACGGAGCTGCTGCCACTCCAGGGCACTGGCGTGCGTGCAGCTGGAAATGTAAGTAAATGTGGGAGACTGGGAATTGCAGTGCGTGGTGAAACCCAGACCACTTCTGCTCACAGACCAGATGAATCCTTTTTGTTCATGACATCAGACTCAAGATGTAGCACTATTTACAGAGGCACTGCAGACTTGTACACGGGAACAGAGGGATGTGTGCTCTAATGCTCAAGTAATGTGTGCTCAAAAGCCTGGAAAAAGCAAGTAGGAAAGCCTTGAATACTCATATAACAAGGTATTTTCCAAGAGAACTATAAACGGATTTGGTTACCAAACTGAGAATCAGTAAACACACTGACAGAATTTTGGGGACTGGTAACCTACAGCTCGCTGGACTCACTGCGTTCCAGTGTGCCTGCACTGGACAAGCAGTGCCTGTGTCACCACTGGGCTCACCCTGCCTGGGCTGGAGCCACCCCAGAGCACACAGCCCCTGTCCCCTGCGCGCTCCAGCAGCTCCGAGCCGAGGGCAGTGCCCGTGGGGGGACACGTTACTGCTCCTCGTGCCGCCCGTGCCCACCCGGCCCCTACAGCTGGCACCTCATCCCACACAGCCCGGCCCTTCCCAGGGAAACACGGGTTAACCACAGGGCTGAGCAGTGTGGAGCTGCAAACCCCAACTGGGCGTGACCCCAAAGCCGCTGTGGTGGAAAGGGACCTGCTACCGGGGAGCAGAATTCCTGTCCCCAGGCTTCCTGCAATATTCATTCCCACACAATTAACTGCTAGTGCAGGAGGGTTCTTGGGTTTGAGGTGCACTCAGAAATCTGCAGTTCTACCCAGGTCATGGCCAGCAGTGGGGTTCATTTCTTTGTGTTATGGTCCAGGGCAGCTGCAGATGGTTTGAGCTACTCGCAGGCAGAACACGGAGGGCAGGAATGACTGAAGTCTGTTTGAAGAGGTGATGACATCAGACTGTGTGTCCGTGGTGCTTCTTAGGGAAACACATGCTTCCATGTTATCCTTAATATCAAAACACCCAATTGTTATCTTTTGAGTTCTTAACATTTGAAACTGTTGAGCACTATTAATCAACGCTGTGGGTTTGAAACGATTACAGCATCTGCTGGCTATTATTAAGATAAAACGAAATTCCTAGGATTCCACATTTTGTGTTAAATTGCCAAGTGTATTGTGAGATCTCAGCATACCTGACGCATTTTTATTGGCAACCGACCCTGTAATGCAATGCCATCTATTAATGGTTGGATTATCTACGTGCTGGTCTTCTGCATCTGCTGCAGCTTCCAAGGCTGTTAGTGGTTGTGACAGTGGTTCAGGCTTTATAAGCTTTCCCTTGGAATAGTTGTAACTGGAGTTGTGAAAACTGACTTTGGAATTATCTGTTATTTCTATGTGCAGTTTAAATAAACCCTGACCACATGAGAAGAGCCATCAGCATCCTTTTCTTATGTGCATGATGGGATTATTCCCATGTCCAGGCTGAGTCTGCAGATGTTGTTGGGGGCGGGTTATGCCCAGACATTCCTCTTATGGCTATTTCGATTAAGCAGAAGTGCTTTTTGCCTACTTATAATGGTCTGGTTTCCATTCAAAACTATGTGCTTAACAGGTACTCAAAATCTTACGACCCAATTGCAAGGACAGAATTTAACTTTTCAGCACATTTTTTTTTTAGACAGCACTTTCAAGGGGTAGGTTTTAACATCAGCATCTGGATGAATATCAAGTATTAGCAGTCTTACAGAAAAGGGTGCTGTATTTTAAGAACACCATGGAATTTCATCTAAAAGTATGTTGTAGATAGAGCCATCATTATCCTTAACCTTTATTAAAAATAATAATGTTTTTCTTCAAAGGCCTATTTTAGGTAGGTCCTCCTGGGCTTGTCAGTACCAGCAAGAAAAAAAAATCAAAATAGTTGATAAGAATTGGGCTAGATTACAATCAAGCTAAGTTTTACTGAGAAATAATACACCCAAGCCATTGTACTCCATCAGGAAGAGAATTCAAGGAAGTTATATAATTACTCAGACAAAACTGACTCCTGTGAAAAGTATTTACATTTACATTTATATTTTTAATGCTCTGAAACAGCAGCTGAAAGTTCTGTGAGCTGGCCCCTCACACGTACGGGTGTTTATTAGTTGTACAAGAAGCACCTTTTTTAGAAGTGTGTTCTTTTAGTCATCCAGCCTTTTTTTGCCCTGCATTGCTCGAAGGACCAGTGGAAGCAAGTCCATCATCTGCCTCCTGGGCTGGTCAGAGCACGAGCACTGCTCTTCCCGGGTGTTTCCCTGGAAGATGGACCTTCCTTGCTTAGAACTCTTCCCCTTTTCCTGAGCTCACAAGGATTGCGTTGATAAAAACCTGGTTAATGGCAGCAAACAGCCCAACGTTTGTTTCTGTATTTTATGATGCTCTGTATGGCTGCAGCTCATAACAAACACACACACTTCCCAGCTGTAATACACAACTCTCACTTTCATTGTTTTTCCTGGGCGAAGAAGAGCCAAGCCATCCCAGTCCTGCTGCGCTCGCAGCGAGGCTCACACCTAGAGACCCCCTGACACTGTGCCGGGCACAGCTTGAACAGTCTTAAAAGCCTGTTGGACCGGGTATTTTATCTGGTGCTAAGGTGGTAAGGGAGGTAAGATTTATGGCAAAATACAAAAGGAGAGGAGGACCAGCCCCAAGCCTCCCGCTCTTTGGGCGAGGGCTGCCCCGAGCCCCGGCGCGCGGCCGCGGCGCCGCGCACAGCGAGGGGCTGGCTTCTCAGCTAATAAAACCCACTGGTTGGTTTTCTAATCTCGATAATTTCTGCTCATTGGCTCCAATCAGCGGATTAAAGCCCAGTCTCCGAGCAGTTCTCATTTTAACTCCAGACTGGGGGGAAAGTAGGGGAAATGGGAGGTACCAGACACTGAGCAGTTTGGTTTTTCTTATTTATTTTTGTGTTTCCCAAGTTGACACAACTGAACAATGTTCTCCTCCACAGCTGGTACTGGAGCTGCATGGAGTAAATTTACTGAACCTTTTAGGATGAAATAAGCTGCCAGCCTTGTCCCCTTGCAGCCACCACTAAACCAAGTCCATTAGAACACCACCCCATCTCAGGCTGGACATCAGCTGCCTCGGTAACAAATATCTGCTTTTATAAACACTTTGAAGTTTTCTGTCCTCAAATTCTTTTAATCCCCTCCCCCCCCCCAAATTAAAATCTCCAGCCAGATCATGCTTCTGCCTTCCAGACCCAGGGCAGCTGAAAAGTAACCATATGGACTTCATGATTTTATGTACTGCGACAATAAAGCTTTTATGACATTCTAGGTGGTTAAAAATGGCAGTCAGGAGCTCTTAAACATGGCACAGGCATGTTGCTGTTCTGAACCGACAGACCTGCCAACAGTGCATCAAAAGCTGTAATTTCCTGTGCAGTGAAGCCCCTATCTCTGCTGCCTCCAGCTTTGTGTCCCAGGGCTTGTGCCTGTGTGCTAACAAATCTCTATTGTCCAGCGGGGCGAATAGTGGCTGGGACCAAAGAATTGCTGTCTGGTTTCTATTCAAATCCAGGTAGTCAGAGATATGAATGGAGTTTCTCGAACAGCCATGTGAATAACCTCTGCTCTGCGTGGAGCTGCAGGCGCTGGGCTGGCTGCTCTGCGCCGCGGCTGCGGGGAGCACACCACTTGGAAATACACTTTTAATGCTCCTCGTGGCTTTTAATACTTATTAACTTTTAAAATATGCTATCTTGCATTCCTGGACAAAGCAAGGAGGGCAAATCATCCCCTTCTCAACTTGCTAAACTTGTGGAAGAATTCTACTGAGAGCTTTCATAATGGGTTGTTTTTGCTGAGGAAACGATAGGAAAAGTTTATGAAAATTATTTTCTTAGAAAATACCAGATTTTTAAGTGTACGTTGAACATATTTTTTCATGCACAGAGCCCAAGCACCACTGCAGAGGATTTGGGGGGAAAATAAGTTAAATTTCTTTAGCTATCATATACACAGCCCATTGCAATTGTCACAGTAAATCACTGCACATGATTTGGGGGGGCAAATACATTAAATTTCTTGTAGATATTGTATAAAGTCCATTGCAAGCGTCACAGCTAATCACTGTCGACAGTCTGGGAGCAAATATGTTAGATTTCTTTTAGAGCAAGTTATGATAAAAATTCCGAGTGTGATAGAGCAAGAACTGGGGGAATACTGCACATCGGGGCTCGTTTTATTGCAGTTTTTTTTTTTTTGTATTTTTAATGATTTCGTTAATTAACATGAGGCTTATGGAATCGAGCCCTGCACGGCCACAGAACCAAACCGCCGAGGCCGGGGCTGTGTCTCCCCTCTCCGACCACAACAACTGTCGCTAATCGTCGCCGGTCGCGATACGGTCCGCGGGCGGGGCGGCCGAGCGCTCGCCCCCGCAGGTGCCACCGGAGCCAGACAAAAGGGGGGACCGGGGGCATCCTCTCCCTCCTCGCCGTCCCCGCCCGGGTCTCGGCGGTGCCGGGCGCTGCCGCCGCGGGGCGGGGACGGCGTGTCTGGGGCTGCCCCCCTCCTTTGTG
>VYXC01004522.1:47833-59367 GCA_013397175.1 Platysteira castanea
CACTTTTAAGCACGTTCTCAGTGAGACCACCTGATGATGAATGAACTCCGCTACCTTGCTAGTTTCAGTGGTTTGAGACTGACAAAACTCAAAGCTGCTCCCACAGCTCGTCTGCATCCTTTCCCTGTGCTACAACAGTGAAGCGAGACACTGGGATGTCTCTGGAATTGCACTGAGACGCACTAACTTTGTTTCTTTAAGTGTTTTCAGAGGGAATCCAGGGCTGAGCAGTGGGTAGAAGTCAGTGTCCATGTTGCATTTTCTCTTCTCATTCTCTTCCAGGTTTCTTAGTCTTTTGTTTTCTCTGCTTTTTTCAGTTATTGACCCTTTATTCTTCTCTGAGAACATTTTGAGAGGGGGAGACCAAAGTGCTGGACACCCCCCTTGGAGGGGAGTTTGGACTGGGTGGCTCCCGAGGTCCCTTCTGACCTACGATCCTGTACCGCAGGACATCTCGTTCTGACACTGCACGGCTGTTCTCTCTCCGTGTTTTGCTGCTGTAAAAATGCTTTCAGTAACAACTGCACTAACCCGGTGCTGTTTCTGGGTTCCCGTGCTTTGGGGTCTGTCACCCCCAGCACTCTGGGACAGGGCTGGTGCCCGGGGCAGCCGCAGGTGGGGATGAAGGGAAGGTGCTGCTGTGGCAATGCAGTTCCTGCCCTTTGCTGGTCGAGTTTGTTGAGTTTTTCGGACACGCCATGATGTCATTAGCAAGGACAAGGAGGAGTGGGAGGGGTGGGTCAGAGGGCCCTTGTGGGCACTCTTGACACGGATTTCTGTAGAACTCCCCCTCAAGGGCTGGATGAATGCATAAATGGAAAATGAAAGCGAAATGAGAAAACAAATGACAGTTACATGGAACTCATCCAAAAGGAAGCAATTTGGAAAGAAAAAGAAAAAAAAAAAGCTTGACATGCTGCTTTAATGGTGACCCAGGCTTGTATCACTGTCACGCAGCTGCTATTGATGGGGATGAAGAGGTTCCCACCTCCCTGTCAGGGGTGTGAAGGAGATAACTCGTATCTGCTGTCCATTCTGCCCACAATCACCACCGTAGTAACTTCTCCAGTTCCCAGACAGCTTCCCTTCCTCTCTGCCTCCGCTTTTGAAGATTGTCTTTAATTTCTTGAGTCATTTAGTTATGCTCCTGAAACGTGGTTGATGCAGTTGTTAAAATACGTGTTCTAGTGCTTGCTGGGGTAAGAGTGGGCTTCTGACTGGAAAACATATGGTATCTTTGATCCTATTTATGAAAAAAAAAAAAATCTGTAAGAGTGGGGGTTTTTAGGGTAATATGGGCTTTACAAGGTATCTGAAGAGCTATGGAATCCATTTTAAGATTAGCAGAATTACTATAAAACTCATCAAATATGAAATGTTGGGGTCTGGAAAAGGGAACAGGGTTTTGGCACAATGTATAAGAACAACCACATGCCAATCTCCAGGTGCCTCCTGTCCCCACATCAGAGGTGATCTTCAAATGGTTGAGTCGCTTGAATATTTTGAGGCTCGTCCTAATTATTTTGCTCTCATTCTCAAAACACTCGGTCGTGCTCAGTAGGGTGAACATCGCGATTACTAAATTAGAACCGTGTTTCACTAAATCTGTGGAAAACATCATTTCCCATTGGGAAGTGAGCTGCTGGAGCAGCCATGGAGAACAAGTTCCCCAGGCAAGGGCACTGCAGCTCCTCCACGCCGGAGCCGGGCCCTGCAGGACCCTGTCAGTGGTGATGGGGCTGGGGGCAGGAGGTGGGGGTTGACCCAGTTTTCAGCCCTTCAGCCGTTTTACAGTACTGTCATCAACTTTGTGTTACATTTTGCTGCTCAGAATTTACCCAAATCGAAATGAAAAAGCGAGAGAGATCTGTTGAGGCATCTAAAGGAGAGGCAATGCTGGTGCTCCCTTGTGCTTCCCCCAATTATCCTCGAGTCTTTCTGGCAGTTCCCATCCTGGAGAAAGGCTGTGACAAGACAGGGGAAGGAGGAAGGAAGACTTCCCATGGGTTTGGTCAGACCCAGTGTGCTGATCCAGACGGGCGAGACCTGGGGCAGACTTGTTTCATTTCTCTTCACACCACAAAGACCAGCAAGTGAAGAAGTGGGGGCTTAAAGGATACATGTCTTTTTTCCCTCCTGTGTCATCTTTATTGAGAAATAAAGAGAAATCCAGAGCGTTAATCTGAACCTCCCCTCTTCCAACACCCCAGTGCACAGCACTGTGCTGGTCAGACCAGCTAAGTTATCTTCTTATCCCTCCCCACTGCTGTTCTCTTCCTTTCCTTGGGAGACTGAGATGTGCCTATTGTCAAGTTCATTCAGGCAAGACTGTGAAGAAATTATTTAAGAAAATAGTTTGGGAAAAGTTAATTTGGGTCAAGGAGGGATTAACTGAGAAAATTGTTTCTTTACATCCTTCTACTAAGAAGTAAGCAAGGGAAGAGCTTGAAAATAAACCTTGTTGAGCCCATTTTTGGAGTTTTGTGTGTGCTCTGTCCTTTTGGTAGCTGTCATTGCTTAAATCCTTCTAACTTGATGAGGAAGGAAAGAGATTCAGCTTGAGAGCAAATTCAAAGTGAAAAGATTTGGCCAGTGACATGATGAAAGGGATAAGTGTAGGTAGAATGGGATTAAACAGAAGTATTCTTGGTATTGAACACATGGCTCAGAGGCCTTTACTCTTGGCAGCCTTATTTGAAGCCAAATTTGTATCCCTATTGCATGAAAAACGAATGATAAAATAAATCCAAAAAATCACTGTGAAACTGAGTGAAACAGAAATTGTTTGATAGAATTTACAGGCACTTATGAACCCTCACTGCAGAACATCAGGAGTGGCATCGGGGAGCAGCAGTGGCAGGAGGGACACCTGGATTTGGAGGGGCTGTTCTGAAGGAGCCACCCTGGCTCCCCGTGCCCCGTGGCTGCAGCTCTGCTCAGGGAGAGACCCGGCTGCACATTCCCCTGGTCCCTGTGCTGGGAGAGACCTGGATTTGGAGGGGCTGCAGCTCTGCTCAGGGAGAGACCCGGCTGCACGTTCCCCTGGTCCCCGTGCCGGGGAGGCCCTGACAAACAGCAGTGGCTTGCTGCATTCCTGCTCCTCTGTGCCTATCGTTTCCTCTTGGCTTCAAAACCTCAGCTTCAAAGAGTAGCCTGTAAAAGTGGAATTCCCTGGGCCTTCCAAAGTATTCCATTTACTACCGTGAGTGTGTGTTCTGTGTGCACGACAGGACAGTGGTTGGTACCACGGTGAGGCACAGTCCTCACCGTGCTGAGAGTGAGGGAGTAGCTCGAATTCTCTCACTCGGGGGGTAAACACCAGGGGCAAATTAAGGCACAAGACCAAAACTGAGTAATAAGTCAGAAGAAGACCCAGAAACAGGGTCTGCTAGCTCTGTGCATTATTTGTTTTTTAGGGTATGCTGCCAGTGTTAATAACAAAAGAATTGGCTCGGTTTCCACACTTGGGCTATGAAATATGCATGTCTGTGTTCCTGCAATCAGGGGAGCGCTGCCCTCCGAGGAGGAGCGCTGCAGGTTAGCACTCTGACAGGGTCCCCGTGGCTGGCTGCTTCTCGGTGCCTGTCACCTTCTGTAGTCATCAAGTGGATAAAGAAATTTTGTCATGCTGCTTCATGAATGAAGCCTGTGCTCCTAAAAAGCATAAGAATTAGCTCTGAAGTGTGCATTAGCACAAAGCCGAGGATGTTGAAAATCATAAAAACTAAAATACACATTCACTCCATTTTCCCTTTCCCTTATCCTGACTCTGAGTGGGGACGGAGTCTGGGTTTAGTTTGTCATGGTTTTTTTTCACCCTGGCTGCCGCTAAAATGCTTGGGACTCTGGAGAGCTACCAGCCCTTTGCTTTCAGCATCATTCAAAAACCTTCCATTTAGAGACCATTCTGATATCTTGGTGGTTTTTTTCTTCGTCGTCTTTTTTTAACTACTAAGGAAATTTGCATGAAAATGGAATCATTGTTTCTGAAGAGTTCCATCTGCTCCTGCTGCTTATTCTGGAGCTGAAGTCATAATCCTCCGTTTGTGAAATTTCCCATTGAAGAGATTTTTGGCTTGTTATAGTTTCAGAACAGAGGAAATATAGATGCTTCACCTAGGAAAAAAAAATTAGAAAAGAAAAAGGCTTGAGATGACATCAGAACTGCCAATGCATCTGCAGTGGATACACTATAATTCCATAGGGGCTGAGGGAGTAGGAAATAGGACAGTACATGAGGTGTGAGGGGCTTGGGGTGGGGAAATGCATTTCCTCACAGCGTCAGAGCTTTGGCTGGGGGTAATGAAGGAGCTGTAATTTTCTGGGTGGCTCAATAGATAGGATTCCTTTTGGTGGAAGTGAAAGAGCAGGAATGGTTCAGGGCAACAGGAATGCTCAGACCAGCCAGAAACGAGCAAAGTCCCTTTAAAAGAGCTTTGGCCAGAGTGGAACTGCCAGGCTTCTCCCAGGGAGGATCCATGGGTTGGGTATTCGAGTAGCCACTCTCACAGCCCTGCATCTACTTCAGAGGAATACTCTGTGCACGGGAACAGGATTTTTGTCGCTGTTCTAATTCCTTCTCTTCCTGTGTTTACTTACATTTGTGTGCGTGTGTGTGCCTGCGTGTAAAGGCCGGGCACATCCAGTCGAAGCGGTAGGAGATGGAGAATCCCGTGGGCTGGGAGGTGACACTTGTCCTGCCCGGACCTCTGTCGCTATGCAGAAATGCTGCGGGAAACTGGGTCAGGGCGAGCGGCGCTGGCAGCGGCTGCTGCGGGCCGGGGTGGGCAGGGACGGGCAGGGACGGGCAGGGATGGGCACGGATGGGCACGGATGGGCACGGATGGCGTGCGGCGCTGCCTCCGCCTGCTCCCCAAGATATTCCAGGAGAATCGGTGACCTCCTTTCGCATCCTCGTTTACGGGATTGTTTCCCGCACCACGCGCGTTGTTTGTGAGGAGCATTGCATATGTATGAGCCGGGCTGTGCTTAAAGTAGGTAATACGTAGTTCTGCTCGGGAAAAGCATTTCGTGTGCAGCATTTGGCATTTTCTCTGTTAATTAGATGGCGATGTGCACGTGTGGCCCTGCGTGCAGCGCCTGTGCTCGGGAGCTGCCCTGTTAACCCTTGCCGGTCCTGGCAGTCTCCAGAAGAGCTCTCCTCCATCCCTGCGGGCTGAATTCACGCATCCCTCCTGCTCGGCTGCGCTCCTGCGCTGGCTCCCCCCTGTGATGTCTATCACGGTGCATTCCTCCTTCTCCCGAGCGCTGCCACGTGCGCACAGCTCTGGAGCTGCAGCAGGAGCTGGGTCACAGAACCTCAGAACAGCCTGGGTTGGAATGGACCGCAGTGATCACTGGCTCCAGCCCCATTGCCGTGGGCCGGGGGGCCCCTCACGGTCGAGGGGTGGACAGGTCCTGTCCCACCGAGCCTGGGGTCCCCCAGCCAGACACTCCCTGAGCTGCCCCCGCTCATCCCTCCCTGGCTTGTTGTCACTTCTCCCTGTCTGTTGGCTGCTGAGCTCTCCCCCTTTGTAAAATCTCTCACTGTACTATCCCTTCATAGGAGCTGACTCTTGGAGATGTCAGTCCACAGCTCTGTCTGCAGCTCAAGCATAGCCATTAGCAGCTATTGCACTTTATATACAAATCAGAGGTATCATTTACCCCTTTAGGGACAAAGGATGGCTGATACCAGCTTCGAGTGCAGCCGTGCTCTGTGAGCTCCACAGGAAATACTTAGCTGAACACAGTTGTAGTTACGTGCAGCTTCCAGCCTCTGTTTTCTTGCTGTTCTCTACCACTGTAGTGCTCAAGTACCAGGGATTTAGGAAAGCCTGGCCATCTACACCTCATCCCAATCAGTCTCTTGCTTCCTTGCTGCCAGCTGCTTTATCTTCTCCATCGTCTCTCTTATCTGTACCTGGCCTTCAGAGCCTTTTAAAGAGATAATTTTGGTCTGCTGGTCAGGTAAAGCCTGGTCTCTTGTGCAGGTGAGGCACAGCTCAGCTGCTCCATGGGCCCAGGTTTGGCTGGGAGAGCCCTTCCTGCTCTGCCTAAAGGCCAGGTTTTCATCCAGGGACTCCCGTGGGATCCACAGTTCTCACCATCAAACCCCTCAGTGCTGGTCTCTGCTGCGGTGCCTTCTGGAGGCTTGTCTGGAGCTGGGCAGAGGACACTGGGGAAGGCACCAAGCCCCTGGCTCAAGGCACAGCTCTTGTGCCGACAGACACGGACCCTGACATCCCAAAAATTCATCAGAAGTTGGACACAGATTGCAATAGTAGATATTGGCAGAGGATAATGGACTGTATTCTGTTTTCTTTCAGAAGAGAAACTAGTACTGGCCTTCAAGGATAAAGAAATACTGGCAAATTTATATCTAGACACTGTTCTGAAAAATGTAACATCACTTCTTCAAGGGGAAAAGCCTATGCTAAAGTTGGTTATCAGTTTTGGTACCTTCAGTTTTGAGGAAGGGTCCCTTTCCCTTATCTGACACCCACAGGAAAACAGGCATTCCTCAGATCTGTCAGGTCAGTTTGTCTTTGTTTTGTGCTGCAGGTGAGGCTGTGTCACAGGCGGGGCTGGGGCTTTGCTGTCTGTCCTGCAGAGCTGCCCATGGAACTGTGTGTGAGCTGCAGTAGCATGTACACATCCTTGCAAACATAGCTGTTCGTGTCCCTGCGGCATACAACTGCTTTGTTTCTTCTTTTTAAATTAATTTCATGCTTTATTTCTGTGTGCAGAGACGCAGCGACTCACATGTATGACCCAAGCACAAATTCTGCACGGCTACAGCAAAGTTCCAAATGAGACTAGAAATTACATGTAGCTCTGTGATTTAATTTTCTCTGACATATTGAGTCTATGTTTTAGCCTACAGAACTCCACAGCTGTGCCCTAATTCTCTTTTCCTTGTGATCTCAACATCGCTGCCTTTTAAGGCATTGCTATTCTTGGATCTCAGCAGGACACCATGTTAGACTGTCACCCTGCTCGCTGCATTGCCAGGGCAGAAAGCAGTTTCTCCCTGGACTTGCAGAGAATATGTGCAAGCAAACTTTGGAGCAGTTTAGGGGGTGGATGAGACTAGATCAGAGAGCTTTATATCCTGCACGATAGTGTGCATTGAGGTGAGGGTGTAGGGGTTCCTCTGTGATTGCTGTCTCAGGGCATAAGGAAAATGTTTATGTTTTGTTATAAATAACAGGCAATAATGTAATTAATCTTTGGCAAGGCTCACACAGGAAAAGCTGGATGTCTTTTGCTTTAAAGAAGAGGGTCACTGCCCTGTGGGTATTTATATTCTGTTTTGTTAAGTGACATTTGTATCTCTAGAACTCATAAGTCTAATTCCTGATTTAACCAAATACTGCATGTATATAACCCCGGTGTGGCCCTTATCTAACATCTTACGTTTGCTCCTACAGAGGCAGTGCAAGTGCAGTTTGCTAAATTTGTTGTAGGAACTCGCTCAGTGTGATTTGGGCTGTTCTGACACCCGGTGTGGCACCTCACGCTGAGATCCAGAGCGTCTCCTGTGAGTAGCAGGGGCTGTGCTCAGGAGTCCGTGTGCTGCAAAGTCATCACAACACAGCACAAAGAGCCCGTAGTTTCTGCTGATAAGATGCCTGGTGGTGAGCACCGGGAGTTTTCTATTTGCCTTGTTTTCAAGATATATGATAAAAACCCTAATGCAGATTTTAATTTTTAACTTCTAAAAAAACGCGTGGGATTATCTTGGGTGAGCAACAGGAACATATCATGCCATTGGAATGTCAAAAATTTAATGCAGAAATCCAGGCGCTGTTGTTGGGGCAGATCATTTTAATTTCAAATCTGAATCTTACATGTTTCCTCTCAAACCCTCTCACATTTCTCGCAGCACCTCGTGTAGCAGAGGGTGCCTCTGGCTAAACCCGCTGTGCTGTGCTGTGCTGTGCTGGGGAGGATTTATGGCTGTGGTCAGCAGCCAGCGAGGCCGCAGAGAGCGGGGCAGCTCTGTCCGTCTGTCTGTCCTGCACACACAGACCTGCTGTGAGTGGGGCCTCGGCCCCGAGAGCAGCCGGGAGGATTTGTCTGGTTTAGCTGATGTGCCATTTTCACCTTCCCAAGGCCAGGAAAGCCGGGGCGGTGGTGGGGGTTCCGTGGAGCTCCGGTGTTTCTGTGGAGCTGCGCTGGGAGCTGTGGCCAGGACGGTTCCTGCAGAGAGCAGCTCAGGACAGGCTTAATGAGGGGAAATCAACCCCCCTAATTCGGGGGCCGCGTCCCCGGGCAGTCAGGGGAGAGGTGGATTCCTCCGGCAGGCGATTCAGAGGCATCTGTTGAGAACTAATCACAGCCCTAACATGGGGCTCCTCCGAGCACGAGGTTCCTGCACAAGAATTAAGCTCCCACCTTCCTCCAGCAGCTGCTCCGGAGCCGGCTGGGAGGAGATGCTGCCCCATGCCACTGTACAGAGGAGCTTGGAGCCTCTTCCCTCACGAGGCGTGGAATTTGGGGATCTCTATGGCCTTGGTTCCAGCTCTGATGTCTGTTGCTTTTGGTCCCCTAAATCCTCACAGTTTCAGCAATTCCTGTGAGCATTACCCGCTCCTGCTGTTGGATGTCCTGCGAAAAACCATGGCTGAAAATCCTTTCCATCAGCTGTGCTCCAGCACAGCACTGTCTCACACTCCTGCTCTGCAGCAGACTGGCCTGGTCGTGCAGCCGCGGGTCCCTTCTCTGTTCAGATCCCTTAATGAGGCCGAGGTTTGTGGTCGGGGCTGCTGACAGGAAAGAGAAAGGGGAAAATAAAAATGAGCATAGGGAAGTGTTGTGGGAAGAGCTTTCCACAGCATTCATGGGATTTAATGTCCTGAGGACACAGTCAGAGGAATTCAAAGGAATAAAATCTCTACGACAAATCCTAGAATTGTTGCATTGCATTTAATGTATTTTAATTGACTCTGGTTTTGTTCCCCGTTGGTTTTATAGTGCTGTCATCTGGAAGACAAAGCGTAGAGCTGTGCTTTCCCAGCAGAGCTGCGCCCGTGTCTGCACTGGTTGGGTCTAGAAGGCCAGACTTGGTGTGAGCTGGATAATTACCCTGTAAATGAACCAGAGCAAATGTAGGTTTGAGGAATCTCTTTAAATGTGAGTAAAATATTGACTAGATACCAATTAAGTTAGCACGAGGCCGGATCATGTGGAAAATAGCATGTAAAGATGTAGTTAGACTGTATTGTGAGACATAAGTACATTGGGATCAACTTGATACCCAAAAAATTAGTTCCACCATGTGGAAAAGTTCTTGACTCCAAAGCAGACACTTGGCACAGAGCAGATCCTCTGCTGCTTCAGCTGGGGAAGTAGCTGGTAATTAGAGGCTCATCTTCTGTGAATCACCACAAAAGAATATGAGGGCACAGTTTTTGAATGGGCTTGATGAAAACAGAGGGATATTGGGATTAGAGATTCATGGTTTCTTCTCTGGGTTTGAAGAAGAGTGTGATTTGTCATGAGTTGCACTGTTGGTGCACCCTGCGTGATCCTCCTCCTGTCTGCTCAGTTTGTCTGGAGCTTGTTTGGGTTCCCTTGTGCAGGATGACCACTTTCCTCAGTTTCTCCTGCTTTCCTCCCCATTTGTGAAATTAAGGGAAATTCGTAGTACACAGAAGACCCCGTTTATCTTTGAGCAGCTTCCTTATGTAGAACAGTTTTATGGCTATAGGAATTTCATCCTGAATGTGTGTTGCAGTCCTGGGGGCTCGAGTTATGGGCAGCCAGTTGTAGCTCTTACCACTATGCAGTAGCTTTCCTCCTCAAGTACATTATCATATTACCACAGATTTAAATATTTGATTTACAAAATGTTGCTGCCTGATACTCCAGCAGTATCATATAAGACACATCACAATAGACACCGAGTTTAAAGATTGTTTTAAATGGCTTTAATACAGACAGAGGTCAGAAAAGGCAAGATAACAGCAGAAGAGGCTATGTCAAAAAGTAATTAGAGCAGGACAAATGGATTGTGCAGGCATGTCGAAGGCTGTTATTTCTGTAGGCAGTGAGTAGGAAAGGTGTTAATGTAATGTGACAGATCTGGAGCAAAAATGAGGGTGCAGGGAAAACAAATAGGAGCTGACCAATGGAATGGTTTAAATTATGAGGTTTGCTTTAACATAATTTGATTACACATGAAAGAAATGTTTAGTGTAGTTTCTTTGAAAACCTAATTGTCTTAAATACTGCATGTTCGATTCAGTCTTTACACCCAGAGCAGCAGCCCCCGTGCTGGGGCAGTGTCGCTTCCTGTCAGGAATAGGCATAGGAATACTCTGCCCTGTGTGGCTTCACAAATTAGAGGAGGATGGAAGATTTTTTTTTCCCCTAGTGTTTGTCTAGTAAAATTGGCTCTTTGCAGTCACGTACATCTTAATTTGGAACCTCGTGCTGACTGGGGTGGGTGGTATCTGGGCCTGGGAGCTGCTGGTACAGGTGACATATAAATTATCCAGTTTATTGGAAGGAAAGGATGAGGATCGGGTTTAGCAGAAGGAAGACAGGGAGGCAACATGTATTTTTTCAGGATTCAGCTCTTGCCCTGTTCCGAATTGGAACCAATATTAGTAGGAGGGGGGAGCAGTGCAGAAATGCCCCAGATTTCCAGGCTGCTCCAAAAGACTGGACAGGATACAAAGGTTTAACTTCCCGAGCACCATTCTCCTCTGCAGTGCTGTGCTGAAATCACACAACCTGCTGTTGACACAAAGGTTCGACTTCACAGCCAGGACAACCTGTGTAGCTCATGGGGACGTTTTCCTCACATCTGCAATAGCAGAAACTTAAAATGATGAAAGCTTTTTCTAGAGGAGCCCCCTCTGCAGCTTTGAGCTGGGCACTTCACGTTATGGCTGGACAGCAAAAGGGGGTGCAGAGCCCATGACAAATTACGGGCCCTTATCCCCCTGAAACAGGGCCGGGTGTGTCACAGTGCCACCTCCGTGCTGGTTGCCTTTCCTTGCTGCTTTGAGGCCCTCTAGAAAGGAAGCTGGATTTACACAAGGATTTTTGGAGTATGGGGATTTCTCCTGCGCTGTTGTCCCATGCCAGTGCCACCTTCTCTTTCCTCAAATGCCCTTCCCTTTCTAATAAATATATTTTCCATAGAGTTTGACATTTCAGAATTTCATTTAAGCTTGAATTCATCTTAAGAAGTAAGTGTTGTTTATAGATGGTTGTAGACGGTAAATCACTCAGTCTCCAAGCTGAGATATTGGCTGGAGGGTCTTACAGAAGCTGGGAGTTCGAGTGATGTGGTTTTTTCAGTGGAATATGCTGTTTTCTGCACGGATGTGCCCGGCCCCTCTCCCGGTGTGCCCGGCCCCTCTCCCGCTGTGCCCGGCCCCGCTCCGGTGTGCCCGGCCCCTCTCCCGGTGTGCCCGGCCCCTCTCCCGGTGTGCCCGGCCCCTCTCCCCGTGTGCCCGGCCCCTCTCCCGCTGTGCCCGGCCCCTCTCCCCGTGTGCCCGGCCCCTCTCCCGGTGTGC
>VYXC01004523.1:12419-39752 GCA_013397175.1 Platysteira castanea
TTAGGGTTAGGGTTAGGGTGAGGTTTAGGGTTATGCTTAGGGTTAGGGTTCGGGTTAGGTTTTGATTAGGATTAGGGCCAGGTTTAGGGTTAGGATTAGGGTTTGTGTTAGGGTTAGGTTTATGGTTAGGTTTAAATTTAGGGTTAGGATTAGGTTTACTATTTGGTCTTGACTGACAAAGGAGCCATTAGGGTTAGTGTTAGGTTTAGGGGTAGGGTTAGGTTTAGGATTAGGTTTAGGGTTAGGGTTATGTTTACGGGTTGGTGTTGACTGACAAGGGAGCCATGAGTCATGTGGAGCTGCGCATCCCCATGTGCCTCCGATCTGAAATGCCCAAACAGATGTCTAAGCTTTTTTGAAATGCTTAAGAACATCTGGCTAAATCCATGGAGCACCAATCAGCTGCATCTTGTCAGTGCCTCACTGCTCAGCAGTCTGCCAGATGCTGGTAGCACAAGCCTGGAAGCACACAGCAAAGGCTGAGCTCACGCTGGCTGGATTTATCCTGCGGCGACCTCTCTCTTATGGATATTACCCACACATCTAAGAAGATCCTGCAAATGTTTTCAGACCACATTAGAAATAACGAGATTGCAAGAATTGCTCATGTAACATTTCTGACTATGTTCATCGATGCTCAGAACATGGTGGGACTCTGCATTGGCAACCAGAGATGCAAACAATAAGCAAGGAAAGTTCTGGGCTATAGAGAGAGAATTCAACTGTCTCTTTCTTGAAGGATGGGAAAAACATTGAAGATACCTGAGGGGCAGAGCCCTGCCCACAGCAGGGGAAGCCCCTTCTTGCCACTGTTGGAAACCAGCCAGCTCTTGGCAGGTACCTGCTAGTACAGGAACACCTGTGAGCAAAGCCCGCAGTTAGCCAAACAAAGCCTCTCACATAGCTGTCTTCCAGAAGTATGTTAAAGAGTGCCACACCTAAAGCACCCAGAGCTGAAACTGGGGAGGAGATGGGTTCAGAGCCCAGCCTGGTACCTCCCATCCACACCCCAGTTCCCTGCTATCTTTGCTGAGGACAGCCCAAACTGTTGTTCTCAGACCTCAGTTCCACCCCAGCTCTTTCAGTCAGAGCAAACAGTGTCACAGGGCAGTTTGGGGACATGGCTTTCTTGGGAAAGTAGAAGAGAGCACAGCTGTGCTGTGGGTTTGGCAAGGAAGCCCATTGTGCCCTCCACTTTAAAGCAAACACTAGATGATGAGAGGTGCTTCAGGAACAGGGCTCCTGTCTAACCTCAGCCAGGAGCTTCCCAGAGACTGCATCCCTGCTTGCCCAGCTTACCCCTCACTCCGCCCTTGCTCTGCCCTTAATCCTCTTAGCAGCATGGTCAGGTGGGGAGGTGGAGAAGCCAGGATGTCCCTCCAGCCCATCAGTGCCCTGTGCAGTTTGCTCTCCAGCAGTGGCACAGGCTGGACAAGGTTGGCTGGCAAAACTAATAAGTCTTGTTGAGAGCATGGGGCTCGACTGCATGTTGCAGACATTGTGAGTTCAAGCAAGGCCCTTGTGATGCTCACTGCTCCAGCAGTATCCCACTGAGCCATTGTGCAGGGTCCTCAAAGAATAGCTGGCTCCTGGTGATGGCCCAGCATCATAGGTCTGAATGCTGCTGCGGTTCTACTATGGCAGCATTTGGGACATACTTTGCCACCCTGGAAAGTTCTAGCACAGCATGGAAGTGGGCAGAAAATGCTCCCTTTGCCATTCCTTAAGATATGCATGCCTTGTCTAGGTCAGAAAGGGCCCTCTGAGTACCTCCTCCTTCATCTGGAGTAGGTAGAGATGATCCAGAGATGAGAAAGAAGGGTGACTGGAAGGCTAGATGTCACAGGCTGCAAGGAAAGAATGGAGAGCACCAGAAGACCAAGCAGAGACTCAAGAAAGGCCTCATTGAACATCTTCAGCAACCCAAGTGTGGCATTTACTCCTGGAGACCTGTTGGGACGTAGGGCACAGTAGTGATCTGACAGAAGTTTTCTCTGCTGCAGCTGGGCAACAGCAGCATAATTGCTGGTTCAGACATAGTGAAGTCAATTGTGCAACGCCTGCTGCATTGCCCAGAGCGTGTGCCTCAGTACAGGAACAATAAAGCTAATTCCAGATCTTGCTACAGTCCTAAGCCCTGAATCACAGGGCAGTGGCAAGAGTGGGGAGGCACTCCCCAGGACATAGGCAGCCCCGCAAGCCAAGCCCCAACCTGCCAGGCTAAAAGGGGCTGTCGGACAAGTAGGAACAAGCTCTTTCTCAGGCACAGCACGCCTGGATGAGCAGCCTTCCTGGCTCAGAGCCAGCTGCCCTGGCTGCCAGTGTCACCCGCCTTTCTTCATGTCCTGGGAAAGGCAGCTACACACCTACAGGAGCAAAATAAAACCTCAGCTGTCTAATTGCAGTGACTTCATGTCAGAGCTCTGAGCATGCCTGGTGTGAACAATCTGCCTCCAGGCGGGTGACAGAGGGACTGAGCCTGCTGAGATGTCCACATGTTCTCAGGGAATACTGGTGTGCAGTGCCGATGGGCTTCTGTGGACGTCCCAGTGATGCTTTTCCTCTTCTCCATCAGCTCTCAGAGCTGGTGATGGCACAAGCAGTGCAGGAATACCTGGAAATAGAAGTGTAATGAATTCTGCAAGGTTGTGTGATGGTAGGAACTCCTGGAGGGACATGGGTTATCCATAAGGCTGAAGGGGCTCTCCATATGCCAGACAGAAGCGTAGGCATGGTGATATCTTCATGCCCAGCCCTTTAGACCTTCCTGTCTTACAAGTTCTCAGAATTGTGACAAAGCTGTGGTCATCTCTGTCGCAATTCCAAAGACATGCCTGTGAGCTGGCAGTGATGGGGCAAGAAGCAGCCACCACTGCCACTGCTCTTGCCTGTGGGACTGCAGCCGAGCCCCTGGACAGCAGAGAGGACATGTCGGATTCACACGGGGCAGCTCTGCAGGTGCACCCACTCCTTCGACGTAGATAAACCATGGCCAGGTGGGCGAGTCCTGCACCCACTGGGAAAGGAAACAATTCCTGTCACAGAAGTTTCTTGAGGATGGCCCTGCTGTGCCCTGGCCTTTGGAGAGCAGTTGAGCATCCCATGGCTGGAGAGATGTCTGCAAGGTGTTTGTTTTACATGTGAAAGTGAGTTGTATAATAATGCAAACAGCTTGCTGGCCCCAGGGCAAGCCAAGAGCAGAGCTGGGCCTGGAGAAATTAGCCTGGAGTCTTGGGGATTGCTGTAGAGTTGTTAAAAGTGGAAAGGAGGTGCTGGCAGCTGGCCAAGCACTGTTGGATGTCAGAGGGAAACAGTTAATGTGATAAAAGATGCATTTAATAACTCATCTGGGTAATGGCTCCCAGGGTGCTCCTGCCTGGAGCTGCTTGTGTGCAGAGAGAGGTGTGGTATTGTGGAACAAGGGCTGTCCTCCCTTGCTCCTCCCAGAGCCTGGGTGCTGGGAGCCAGTGGCCTCAAGTCACTAGGCTGAGACCTTGAGTTCAGTGGGCATCTTGAGGATGGCTGGTTCAAACACATATCTGAGAGCTTCCTAGCAGGGTTAAGTCAGATGATGAGAGGCTGTGCATGTGAAATAACAGCTATTTGGCAGAATTTCCCTGTTGCAAGGTCTCAGGAGCCCCAGTCTGCTGAACTTTCGTGCTTAATGCGGCCCTCCTCATTAGGACAAGCTGCCTCCAGACACCCCGAGCACAGCTAGGGCTGCTGTGCCCTTCCCTGAGATGGTGTGGCCTGGGCAGCATGGCTCTCATTCTGCCATTTAATACCCTGGCACTGGAGACATTCTGGACAGCTTTACCACCTCCCAGGCAGGAGGATGCAGAGTCTGGCAAGATCTGGGCACCAAACACTGCTGCATATGCTGGGGCACCCTCAGCATCCTTATTAGGTGCTGATTAACATGGATGACCCCATTGCCAAAAAAGCCTGGTTTCAATTACTGACATGACAGGTGTGCTCGGGAATAAGGGCAGGGATGTAACCCATTTGCCGCGAGAAGGGTGTGGTGCCTGGCGAAGCAGTAGGCAGCTGGGGGAACCCAAGTGCTGGTTGGAAACAGTGAATCATCAGCAAAGAGCTGCTGGGCTTCTACAGGGATTCCTGCCAGGCACCGCTGGCTTCGGTGGTTTGATCACTGGCCTTGAAACGAATCCCAGACTACTGCTGATAAAGTGTGAGGGTGGTAAGAGGATGTACAGAGTAGTAAGTGACAAGATTGCCCCTTCCTAAAATTCTCAAATTAATTACTTCAAGCAAATTTTGCTGTAATGTGGCCTTTTAATCAGGCAATTTTTAACCATCCCTGAGATTTAATTGTCTCCTTCAATAGTGACTACCCTACCAAGCTTAGCATTGGCCCAAATTTTTCTTAGTAAACGTTTCTTATCACAATGGCCTTGCACTCAACCCTGTACTGCTAAGGCCTTCAGCAGTACAGCTCCTGGCTAACAAGCACACATTTGCTATTGATGCCTCTGGTGCAAAACAGGCTGGCTTGGCATGCCAAGATAAATATTCAGGGGCAAGACAAAAAGTAGATCTGGAAAGACCGTCGGCAGCAGCTATGAGCTTCCTTCTTCTGTGGACACGGAAAACCGATTGTTCCATCCCTCTTTGCAGCAATGTCGTGATTTATGCAAATGCTGCTATCATTATCTCCTGCCAGCTTCCAAGTGAGAATGTCGTGCCAGTGGTGTTGATCTGAATCAGCCAGACACGTAGCATGCTGAAGGTGATGACAAGTTTGCAAAGCAATACCTTCCTTACCTAAAACAAAGACATCAGTAGTGAATGCATTTTTCAGTATTTAATTCTCTGCTGATAGAATCAAAATTAATTCTTCTGTTATTTCTTTCTGGTATTATCAGTAATCTAGAGTTTTCTGGGTCAACCGGTTTATTTTCTTAATGACTGGAGCGATTTCTGTTCTTCAGTCCTTTGGAATTACCCCAGTTTTCCTAGCTCTGTTAAAAATTGCCATCAGCAGCTGAGTAAGACCCTCAGTTAGGCCCACTAATGCTCTCAGTGTGGGCCTGATGAACTGCAAATGTTGATTTTAGCAGGTAATGTGTTACATGCTGGTTTGTCACAGATGGCATTCAAACTGCAGTCTTCTCTTTGCACCTATAGCACTCCACTGCACTTGCTCTCCAAGGTTCCACTTTTGCACTGGTATTTAGGTACCAAGGGCCATGGAAAACCACAGAAGGCTGCTTCCTGGCATTCTTTTTTTCTTTTTTCTTGTTTTCTTCTCACGCAAGTGCATTTAATTCATCTCCTTTTTTATTTGTCCCCGTTTGGCTCATTATTTGCCTTTGAGCCATGCCTAGCCAAAGACAATGGGCCAAGGCTGGGTGCAAACCTGGAGGGCACGGTGAGGGCCGGAGAGCCTGTGACCCCAGTCCTACCAGGCACTGCAGAAAATCCTGGCCAAGAAAGATGAACACAAAGGTTGTAGAGCTTGGGAGAGTGTGGGCATGGATATGCTGGTGGGCATGGACGTGTTGGTGTGCATGAACAAAATCAGGTTTGGCTTCACAATAGAAGCCCTTCCTGTCCAGTGTCAGCTGCAGCTTCTGCTCCCCTCTCCAGTTGGAGGTTTCCCTAGCATATGGAGGGGGTGTGTGGTATCAGTCTATTCATTAGCTTTCATCTCCCTTCCCTTGGGATCTGATCCAGACCATGCAGCTCCCAGCTTCACCGTGGATGAGTTTGGGGTGTTCTGCTCTTGTGCACTACAGGGTTATCCAGCCCAACCTGTCACCAACCACATGCCAGGGATGGGGGCAAAACCCAGCTGCCGTGAGGCTCAGCTACTCCCTGGGCCTGTGTGCCTGCTCATCATGGATAACCTATTTAGTCACGGGCTTCTGCCACCTCTGCCAGCCTCTGACTGTTGATTTAAAATCTGCAAGCACCTCGGTTTTGCCAGGGTTTTGGCTGGGGCAGCAGCCCCATTGTTAGTGCAGGCAAGCATCCCTGCAAGGCAGAGCCTGGGACACACAGCCTGGGTCTGTCACATTGCTAAATCTGGCTCAAAGTCATCGCCCTGCTTGAACGAAAGTCACCCTGACTTTGCTGTTTCTCACTTCTCTGTTCTGCTATGCAAACTAAAAGCAGCTGCATGAGTTTGCCTCCCTGGATTCTCCCCAGTCTCTAGAAGGTACAGTTCTAGAACAGTCAGCTGAGATGAGAACAGAGTGGACAAGAAAGAGATGGGCAGGTGACTGAGAGCATGGCCACCAAGGCAAACGTAAGGAGCATCAAAAACACAAACGTGAAGAAATTAGCTGTGCAGGCAAGTCAGGGAAAGTGGACAAGGCTGTTTGGATGAGACAGCAGTACTCTGAGTAAAAGAACCAATGTAAATTTTAAAAATGGGGGTCCTGCTCAAGTGATGTCTTTACCAGCCCCCTGCATTTGGGGGTCCCCACTCTGGTGCAGCCCTTTCAGAGGTGAGCAAACCCTGGAGCTCTCACTGACCCCTTTTCTGGGGGCTGCACCAGCGCTGTGACCATGCCCAGAGATGGCCAGCATCGCCATCTGTCCTAGAAGCAGGCGGGCAGAGGAAGGTGGCACAGAAATGGCACCCAGGAGCCTGTCTCACTCTACTCAAACCCTCTCACTCCATCCTAGTGGCTTTGGCTCCTGCTCCTTCCCTGCTGCAGCTCCACTGCAAGGAATGAGGACCTTCCCTTGGGGAGTGGGGAGAAGAGGAAGGGAGTCAGCTGCATGTGATGAGGGGAGAAGGAGGCACACGACTTGCTGAGCACTTCACTCCACAGCTCAAAAATTGCCAAGAATACAAATTTTCAGTACATAATTGCCAGTTTTGTTGAGGCTGTGAAAGGGCTTGTGTTTTCCTGTGGAAATCAAAAGCTGAAATGTTGTGCAGTGCTGAAAAAAATATCTCTCTTAATTTGTGGTTTGCATAATAATATAGCACGGGTTTATGATGCAATTCTGTTTGCTTCCTGAGATATTGGGTAACCAGGACAAAAACATTTGGTCCTTTGGGGTCCTGCTTTGCTCACCCAAAACCTCTTTTCTCAGTAAGCCTCAGGAGTATTTCATGAGCATTTTTGAGACTCTGGAAAGCTGAAAACAACCTTGCAACACAGCGATCCCCAGAATTTGTTAAGAAATAAGGGTGTTCTTGAGACACACTCAAGACGCTTGTGCTTGATTTGAAGCTGATGTGAGCCAGATTGGTGCATCAGGACTTCAGGGAGACCTAGGAGGAAAGGGCAGGTAAAGAGAGCAGGGTCCTGCAGCTGAAGGTGCGAGGCACCAGTGGGTGATGGGCTGCTTTTATTTGTCTGTTGCCAGGTTTGAGTAGAAGAGTGACTGGCAGGTCTGGGTTGAGGTGTGGTTGATACCACATCTTCTCTCCTACCAGCACACTGGTGGGCTACTGCTCAGCTCTCCACTGCCTCCCCTAAGAATACTGGGGAGGTGTCAGTCCTCCTCACTCCATATCCTGATCTCAAGGGTGAGGGAAACTTTTACCATGAAGGCATCAGCGATGTGCTCCCCTGGCTTCAGATTCACAGCCAGCATTGTGGACTTCTCTCCTATCCCAGCACAGAGGCCTCCCCACTCTGTGCCAGTGCGCACAGAGTGAGCTGAGACCTGTCACCTCGGGGTCCTCCTTGCCCCCACATCTGCTGCAAAAGCCAGGGAAAGGAAAGCAAGGTGCCGAGACTTGGCTAGGTCCTGCTGGCACCTCCTCACCCTCCCAGCAGCAGGATGGGATCCCTGTGAAGCAGCCTGTGGCTCCATCTAGTGCCCATGCCAGCCCTGCACCCACTGCTGGGCAGATGCGCCAAATCAGAGCCCCTGGTAGCCTCTAGCCGGTAGCCAGAGGCAGCGTCCCAGGGAGCTCCTCCCTGATCGTGAGCAAACAGGTACAGGAGGTGAGTGCTGCAATGGCATCCAGGAAAAAAAAAAAACAAAACAGTGGCAGGAAATACTCCAAACCGTTGCTCAAGGAAATCATCAAGTTGCTGTCTGATGGCAGGGGATGGGGCTCCCATCCCTTGGAGAGAAAAATGCCTTTGGCACACGAGATGATGTCCTTGGCACTTCATCCACCCCAAGGGCACGACTCGTGGCTGGGGAGGGCTCTTCTCGAGGATATCTGTCCTGAAACTTGTCCCTGAGGAGTGCTGGGAATAGCCTGTCTCAGACTCAGGCCTCCCATTCTGCCAGGCTTTCCAGCTAGGGATTTATGGGAGGTGAGAAAGATATTCCAGCTGTGGTGTAGGTGTGGCAGCAGATCCAAAAAGCTCTGACCTTGCAAAGAGATCAAGCTCCCTCCTTCTCCCATCCAGACAGCAAAGAGGGAATCACAGATCTCCGTGGCCAGGACACATTCACAGGTGCAAGTGAGCGAGACCGCCCAGGACCCTGACGGTGGGTGAGCATAGCCCCTCTGCAGCAGCTTTTCAGGCAGGAGCAGAAGAAAAGTCAGCAACGCAGTTCCTAGTGCATGGTCCCGGTTCTCCGGGGACCTGGGCACCCTGGTGCTCGGGGTGGCCTGCAGCTCCCGGCTGCCGGTGCCACAGTGGTGCCAGGCGGCCCGGGCTCCTGGCAGGGACCTGTGCCCGCCAGCCCGGCAAGCTGCGCCCCGTCACGTCCCCCGCCCCGACAAAGCGCTGAGTCACCTCAGCCGTCCCCTCCGGCCGGCCCCTCCTTGCCGGCGGGACCGGCCGGGCAGCTGACTCGGCGGGAGGCCAGCGGCACCCGGCGCCGGGGCTGCCCCGGGGCTGCAGCCGTGCCCCGGTGCGGTGCGCTGTCAGCACCAGCACCAGCGGGACAGGTCGGTGCCACCCCACCCGCACCTTGCTGGCGCTGTCCGGGGCCCACCCGCGGCCCAGCCGGCGCGGG
Source organism: Platysteira castanea (assembly GCA_013397175.1). Classification (NCBI taxonomy): domain Eukaryota; kingdom Metazoa; phylum Chordata; class Aves; order Passeriformes; genus Platysteira; species Platysteira castanea. The sequence goes on from VYXC01004523.1 coordinate 21,327, forward strand.
GACAGAGAGCGCGCTGAGGACAGGCACGGGGCTGAGGCGGCGGCTGAGAGGGGCCCGCGGAGCGGAGCGGCCGCGCTCACACACGCCTCCCCGTGACGTCACCCGGCCAACGGCGAGGGCGTGACGCCAGGGGCCGCGGTTGGCTGCGGCCGCCGCCCGTCACGCAGCGGAGCCGCCTCCAGGCCCGCGGTGGCCCGGCCGCGGGGGACGCGAGACACCGGCCGCGGGCGGCCCGGGCGGGCGGGGAAGGCTCGACGGCGGCCTCAGGTGGGCACCGGAGCGGGACGGGGGGAGCGGGGTGCAAGGGGCCTTCGAGGAACGGCGGCCCGTGGCTCACGGGGAGAGCGGGGCCGGTGCGGTCCCTCTCCGTGCTGCCACCACCGCCCCTCCCGGTGCCCCAGNGGGTGGCCTGCAGCTCCCGGCTGCCGGTGCCACAGTGGTGCCAGGCGGCCCGGGCTCCTGGCAGGGACCTGTGCCCGCCAGCCCGGCAAGCTGCGCCCCGTCACGTCCCCCGCCCCGACAAAGCGCTGAGTCCCCTCAGCCGTCCCCTCCGGCCGGCCCCTCCTTGCCGGCGGGACCGGCCGGGCAGCTGACTCGGCGGGAGGCCAGCGGCACGCGGCGCCGGGGCTGCCCCGGGGCTGCAGCCGTGCCCCGGTGCGGTGCGCTGTCAGCACCAGCACCAGCGGGACAGGTCGGTGCCACCCCACCCGCACCTTGCTGGCGCTGTCCGGGGCCCACCCGCGGCCCAGCCGGCGCGGGGACAGAGAGCGCGCTGAGGACAGGCACGGGGCTGAGGCGGCGGCTGAGAGGGGCCCGCGGAGCGGAGCGGCCGCGCTCACACACGCCTCCCCGTGACGTCACCCGGCCAACGGCGAGGGCGTGACGCCAGGGGCCGCGGTTGGCTGCNCTCCGGTGGCGGCGGGGCGGGGTGCGGAAACTTCCAGCAGCAGCGGGTGGCCCCGGGAGCGCCGTGTTTACGGCCGGGCCAGGGGGGCGGTCCCAGTGCTGCCGTACTGGTGCCGGTGCCAGCGCCAGCACCGCCCTCCCGTCAGCTGGGACTCACGGGCCGGGGGCGAGTACCAGGGCCGGGACGGTACCCCGGGGGGTCGCGGGGGGCTGCGGTGGCCGCATTCTGCTCCTGTCCCCCACCCGGAGCGGGTCGGCCGATGGAAGTGTCCCGGCGTGCCCCGGAGACGGGGGAGGGTCCCCGCTGAGCCCTTAATCCTCTCCAGCCGCTAAGCACCTTAGCGGGCTGCGCCCTCCCGCTGCCCCCCCCGCCAGCTGAGCGGCTGAGCCCCCCGCGGGAAGCGGGCAGGGAGCGGCGCCGGCAGCGAGGACCCCTTTCCCCTGCCTGGGCAAGCTGGGGTGACGCCGGCGGGACGGCGGTGCGTCAGCAGCAAAGAGTCCCCCCGGCTGGGGCTGTCGGTGCTCCCAGGTGGCCGAGGTGCGGGCAGGGTGCTGGGGAGCTGGGCATGGCGTGGCACTGAGCTGGTCTCGGGAGGCAGTGGGGTGGTCGGGCCGCAGGAGAGGATAGGCAGCCCGCCCTTGCTGTCCCACACCCAATACTATCAGCCTGTGCCTGGGGACCTCTGACTTTGTCTTCTCCCCCTGCAGTGACCCCGTGGGACAGCTCACGTCATGGTCGACTACTACGAAGCACTGGGGGTGAGCCGCAATGCCACCGCTGAGGACATCAAGAAGGCGTAAGTGCGTGACAGCGTGCCTCTGCCTCCAGGGCAGAGCCCCTCAAGCCACCCCCACCTGGTGCCATCGAGGCAGGGGCTCCCTTCGGGGCTGGTGGGGACGGGGCCCAGCTCCAGAGGTGACAATTCAGCCTTTGTTTCCTTTGTATGGACACCAGAGCGGGGTTGGGCTTTGCTGCCATACAAAGGCATCTTTTGGTGGGGTTTGGTCCCTTGGTCCCTGCTGTCAGCCTGGGGCTGGAGGCAAGTCTCGCTGGCGTTTGGAGGCTCCCCTCTCTCTCTCTGCCAGAGGGTGCAGGGACAGCAGATGGTTGGGGCACAGGGACTCTGCTGGCATCAAAGTCAAGGGACAGGAGCTCACAGGCTGAAGAGCTGCATGTCCCCTTTTACAGATGTGGGCAGGTTGGTGCTGTGCCCCAGGCACTACTGGGGAGCTGACAGAGCCTCCTGAGTCTCTGCAACTCCTGCCTGGCGCCCTGCCGATGTGCTGCTGCTCTCACTGGGGTGAGGCATCACCTGAGGGGAATGCCAGCAGATCGCTGGCTTGCCAAGAGGTGGCAGAGGTCCCTCTGGGGGGCTTCCCAAGAGTGAATGGGAGAAGCTGGGGAGCATGGGTTAACCTTAACTAGCTGCAGTGGGGAGGAAAGGGCTGCTGGTGCTCTCCTGGCCCGAGGGGGCCCCTAGCAACCCCTGGTCCATGCACGCTCACAGTGGAGCCCATGAAGGCTCCAGAACAAACTTGTGAGCATTGTCCAGAGCCATCAATGAGGGCAGCTGAGGTGGGCACACGTTGCACTGCTGTGGTTGTGCTGCAATTCTGGGGTCATTTCTGTTTTGTTTGTTCAGTCTGTGTGTGTGTGTGTGTGTGTTGGTGTGTGTATGCATAAATATATATATGTGTGTGTGTATGAAAAGACACACTCCTCTTGGGAGGCAGAACTAGTCCAGGAAGCTCCTGTTTGGTGCCTGTGGCTGGGTGAAGCGGGCTTGGGGTGCCCCTACCCACAGGCTGGGAGGTGCGTGCTCAGATGGGGGTTACTGGCCCAAGAGCCCAGGGGCTGCTGCGTGCCCATCACTGCCTCTCTGTGCAGGTACAGGAAGGCTGCGCTGAAATGGCACCCGGATAAAAACCCAGACAACAAGGAGTATGCTGAGCAGAGATTCAAGGAGATCGCTGAGGCATATGAAGTGCTGTCGGACAGTAAGAGGCCGCAGTGATGTCTTGTGTGTGTGTGTTTGCCCTTGGGAGTACTTACACTGGGGTGTCCTGCTTCTGGGCTCACCCAGGTTGCATCCCTGGCTGTCCCCTGGAGGCAGTGGGTCCCTACAGCTTTACCACACAGCTTGTGTGGCTTGGTTACTTCATGTGTCTCCCAAAACAGCCCTTGGGAGAGATGCTGAGCTGTTGGCCTCCACACTGGGATCTCCCCAGAGGGGCTGAACCTCTTGCATTCTTGTCCAGTGGGTCTTACTTGGGTTTGGATGCAGTGCCGGGGCGGCAGGGGCTTGTGCCAAGCCCCTCCTCTTGCTCCCTGCTGTTCTGCACTTCCCTTGGGCAAGAGAAGTGTCAGTTCTCCTGCCCCCGCCTGGCAGCCAGCTTCCCTGCAGCCCCCTTTCTTCTTCCAGAGCAGAAGCGCGATGTCTACGACCGCTATGGCAAGGATGGACTCATGGGAGCAGGTGAGTAGGGTCGTGGGGGTTAGTGCAGCTCTGGGTACATCCCTTTCTGAAGACCCGGTGTGGGTCAGTACCACCAGGGCGCCCTGCCCTTCACGGGAGTTGTCAGGCTGCATTTAACACTGAATGTCTTCCCTCCAGCAGGAGCAGGGGGCTCCAGAGCCAGTGCTGGGGCCCCTGAATTCACCTTCACCTTCCGCAGCGCTCACGACGTCTTCCGGGAGTTCTTTGGCGGGCGAGACCCCTTTGCTGAATTCTTTGGTGCGTGTGGGGCAGGGGAGGCTGGCNCCTGGGGACCTCTGACTTTGTCTTCTCCCCCTGCAGTGACCCCGTGGGACAGCTCACGTCATGGTCGACTACTACGAAGCACTGGGGGTGAGCCGCAATGCCACCGCTGAGGACATCAAGAAGGCGTAAGTGCGTGACAGCGTGCCTCTGCCTCCAGGGCAGAGCCCCTCAAGCCACCCCCACCTGGTGCCATCGAGGCAGGGGCTCCCTTCGGGGCTGGTGGGGACGGGGCCCAGCTCCAGAGGGGACAATTAAGCCTTTGTTTCCTTTGTATGGACACCAGAGCGGGGTTGGGCTTTGCTGCCATACAAAGGCATCTTTTGGTGGGGTTTGGTCCCTTGGTCCCTGCTGTCAGCCTGGGGCTGGAGGCAAGTCTCGCTGGCGTTTGGAGGCTCCCCTCTCTCTCTCTGCCAGAGGGTGCAGGGACAGCAGATGGTTGGGGCACAGGGACTCTGCTGGCATCAAAGTCAAGGGACAGGAGCTCACAGGCTGAAGAGCTGCATGTCCCCTTTTACAGATGTGGGCAGGTTGGTGCTGTGCCCCAGGCACTACTGGGGAGCTGACAGAGCCTCCTGAGTCTCTGCAACTCCTGCCTGGCGCCCTGCCGATGTGCTGCTGCTCTCACTGGGGTGAGGCATCACCTGAGGGGAATGCCAGCAGATCGCTGGCTTGCCAAGAGGTGGCAGAGGTCCCTCTGGGGGGCTTCCCAAGAGTGAATGGGAGAAGCTGGGGAGCATGGGTTAACCTTAACTAGCTGCAGTGGGGAGGAAAGGGCTGCTGGTGCTCTCCTGGCCCGAGGGGGCCCCTAGCAACCCCTGGTCCATGCACGCTCACAGTGGAGCCCATGAAGGCTCCAGAACAAACTTGTGAGCATTGTCCAGAGCCATCAATGAGGGCAGCTGAGGTGGGCACACGTTGCACTGCTGTGGTTGTGCTGCAATTCTGGGGTCATTTCTGTTTTGTTTGTTCAGTCTGTGTGTGTGTGTGTGTGTGTTGGTGTGTGTATGCATAAATATATATATGTGTGTGTGTATGAAAAGACACACTCCTCTTGGGAGGCAGAACTAGTCCAGGAAGCTCCTGTTTGGTGCCTGTGGCTGGGTGAAGCGGGCTTGGGGTGCCCCTACCCACAGGCTGGGAGGTGCGTGCTCAGATGGGGGTTACTGGCCCAAGAGCCCAGGGGCTGCTGCGTGCCCATCACTGCCTCTCTGTGCAGGTACAGGAAGGCTGCGCTGAAATGGCACCCGGATAAAAACCCAGAGAACAAGGAGTATGCTGAGCAGAGATTCAAGGAGATCGCTGAGGCATATGAAGTGCTGTCGGACAGTAAGAGGCCGCAGTGATGTCTTGTGTGTGTGTGTTTGCCCTTGGGAGTACTTACACTGGGGTGTCCTGCTTCTGGGCTCACCCAGGTTGCATCCCTGGCTGTCCCCTGGAGGCAGTGGGTCCCTACAGCTTTACCACACAGCTTGTGTGGCTTGGTTACTTCATGTGTCTCCCAAAACAGCCCTTGGGAGAGATGCTGAGCTGTTGGCCTCCACACTGGGATCTCCCCAGAGGGGCTGAACCTCTTGCATTCTTGTCCAGTGGGTCTTACTTGGGTTTGGATGCAGTGCCGGGGCGGCAGGGGCTTGTGCCAAGCCCCTCCTCTTGCTCCCTGCTGTTCTGCACTTCCCTTGGGCAAGAGAAGTGTCAGTTCTCCTGCCCCCGCCTGGCAGCCAGCTTCCCTGCAGCCCCCTTTCTTCTTCCAGAGCAGAAGCGCGATGTCTACGACCGCTATGGCAAGGATGGACTCATGGGAGCAGGTGAGTAGGGTCGTGGGGGTTAGTGCAGCTCTGGGTACATCCCTTTCTGAAGACCCGGTGTGGGTCAGTACCACCAGGGCGCCCTGCCCTTCACGGGAGTTGTCAGGCTGCATTTAACACTGAATGTCTTCCCTCCAGCAGGAGCAGGGGGCTCCAGAGCCAGTGCTGGGGCCCCTGAATTCACCTTCACCTTCCGCAGCGCTCACGACGTCTTCCGGGAGTTCTTTGGCGGGCGAGACCCCTTTGCTGAATTCTTTGGTGCGTGTGGGGCAGGGGAGGCTGGCTCTTGGGCATCTCTCTGTCCATGGGGCAGCTGCTGAGCTTGGGGACAGAGCTCACGGCTGGCCCTGGCAGAGGGTCCCCACATCAGTGCCCTGCTTCTGGTTCACCAAGCTGATGGGGTAATGCTGATGGGGGGGGCCTCTGCCTTTCAGATGATGTGCTGCCCTTCTCTGAGCTGCGAGGACCTGGCCCCCGGCACCATGGAGGAGGGCACTTCTTTTCCCCCTTTCCAGGATCCTCAGGTAGGAGACACTGCCATTCCTCCCAGCAGGGGAGTCCTAGGGAACACCATGTTCCCCTGTACAGAGTCTGTCCCCTGCCCTCTTCTTGCCACCTACCCTGGCACCAACCCTGTTACTCCCTTCTCTAGATTTCTTTGCCTCATCCTTCAGCTCTGGTGCGGATGCAGGACTGGGCTTCCGCTCTGTTTCCACCTCCACCACCTTTGTTAACGGCAGGCGTATCACCACCAAGAGGTGAGGGCAGTGCCAGCCCACCTTGCTCCCACAGACTTCCCTCCATCAGCAGGCCTCAGACCCTGCAGCTTCCTGCTGTGGTGCACTGTCTGCATGGCCCTTGACTGTCCATCTGTTTGTCTGTTTGCAGGATTATTGAGAACGGGAGGGAGCGGGTGGAAGTGGAGGAGGATGGGGAGCTGAAGTCGATCCACATCGATGGTGAGAATTGGCACTGCAAACTGAGTTGTTGAGGTCTGCGCCTTTTCCCTTTGCGGTGTCTGAGGGGTGCTGCATCGAGGCTTTGTTTTGGACTGAGCCTTGGTTGGCCCTGGTTTGGAGCTCTGCTCTGAGGGATTGGTGGGGTGGGTTGGAGTTACCAGGGCCTCACACCATCTTTGGGGAGCTGGAGCGGATGGGTCCCCCAACACCTGCCCCTGTCCCCACAGGTGTTCCTGATGACATGGCACTGGGACTGGAGCTGAGCCGGCGGGAGCAGCAAGCCTTCCCCAGGCCACGGCCACCCTCCCCGCCAGCACCGGCCCCACACCAGACCTCAAGCTCCTCACCTGTCTGCCTCTACACGGACAGCGAGGACGAGGATGAGGACTTGCAGCTGGCCATGGCCTACAGCCTCTCTGAGATGGAAGCCGCGGGGCACCACCAAGCAGGTGGGCACAGCCCCGGCTCCCTGCCGGCACCGGGGGGCAGCCACAGCAGCCCGACCTCCACCCGCAGAGCCCGTGGTGTCCGGGGGAGGCTGGAGCAGGAGCCACTGGGGGCCAGCAGTCCTGCTGCAGTGGGGCACGAACCTGCCCCCAGAGTGAAGCTGTGGCACTGCCCCCTGCTCTGAGTGTGGGGCTGGTGTTGTGCCCCTCTCCGTGGGGCAGGGAGAGGAAAGCAGGGGTGGAGTCTCACTGCTTGGAACTCAGCTCCTCCCTCCCCTATTAAGGGAGGGGGTCTCTTTTGCCCTGCCTCCTTGCTCAGGTGAGTGGCTGGCTAGTGGCATCCCAGGGTTGGAGGCTCCCAGACTTGGAGGTGGTGGCTTGAAGAGGAGCCCCCTTGATGGGGTCCCAGGAAGAGGGGCAGCTCCCTGACCTGGCTCCTGGACATGTGGGGTACCCGTGGGCAGACATGCCCTGGCTGTGCCTGCCCTTCTCTCCCTGCCTGCTCTGCACGTGGGCAGGGTCTCCAGCAGGTGCCTCCCTGGCTGCAGCCTGCCCCTGCCCAGGCTGCGGGAGTGCCGAGTTGAGCTCCCCTCCTTGCAGGGAGGGCTGTGCGCATAGCCTCTGCTTGGTGCCTTGTGTCTTGTGTCTTCCCTCTGGATGCTGTCACTCCTGCCTGTGCTCCCTCCTCCTCTGTCCCCTTGCAGACTGTGCCTGGTCACTCCCTTTCCTTTGCCTTGCACACCCTCCAGGGCACTGTCCCTCCTTGCTTCCCACAGCAGCAGTGACCCTCCGTGATGTTCACAAGTGTTTCTGCCCTCTCCATTGCCCGTAGTTCTGCCTCGGCTCTCTTCCTCCTCCTCCTCCTGGGACCTTCCTCCCTCCATCCCTGCCCCTCCCCAGCCCTGGGCCGAGGAGGATTTCACAGGTGCTGTTGTGTACCCCCCTCCGCTTGTCTCCCCAGGTGTGTTCTGAGGCTGCTGCGCCCGGGGACTGCGCACGCCCGCTCGCCCACGGAGGCTCTCCCAACCAGGACTCTGCTTTCTCCCTGCACGGCCACCCCCTGCCACCCCCTTCCCCCAGCACCCTCTGGCTCCGTGGGACGCGGTGAGGGGGGGCATGACAGGACTTACGGCTGAGCAATACCTGGGGCTGGGGGGAGATGCCCTGGGCACCTCAGGGTGGTGAAGAGGGTGGCCATGGGGGTTGCTGTAGATTAGGCTGCTGGGGGGTGCTGGCTGTAGGCAGTGAGGGGCAGCATGGCTGGGCTCAGCCAGCAGGGCTGGGCTCTGCCCCCCTCCTCGCTGTAGCCCCCCCTCTCTGAGCCCCTTCTGCTGACAGCTGTCAATAAACCTGTTTGCAGTAGCTTCTGCCTGTGCGGTCTTTCTGGGCTGGGATGCAGGGTTCTCATCTTTGCCTGCAGGTGAGCTATACGTGTCTGGTAGTTGTGGAGTGCAGGGATAGAGATGGACAAACGTGACATTTCCTCCCTGTGCCATCCCAATACATACAGTCAGAGGCTAGGCCTGGCTGCAGCTGCACGAACGTAACACAAGAACTTTATTCACATCAAGATACAAAATTATAGTTCTCTAGAAATTTCTCTTCTGCTCAAGTAACTAGGCAGGGAGCACAAAAAGGGGACCTGGAGTGGGGCTGGACCAGGCCCCCCTGAATCCCATGCTCCCACCAACTGTGGAGGACCCCTGCCCCCCACATGGGTACAGGAAGAGAGCTAACACAGAACTGACAGGATGGGGAGCCCCCCTGCCAGCTCACAACAGCACCACCTGGTGTCCCCTTCCACAGGACTTAGGGGCCATGAGCCCTCTCCCCTCTGTGGTGGCAGTGGGTGTGATGGGGTTCCTGCACACAGAAGGCCTGAGGTCGATGTCCTTGGGGAGATGGGAAGGGAGGCCTGGGGGCAGGAGGAACAGAGCCAGAAGCACAGACACCATTTTACAGGGAGAGCAGCCCCAGAGGCAGGTGAGGAGATCACGAAGCGCAGGGCAGGGGGCAGACAAGACAGGGCGGGAGGGCTCCTTGCCATCACTGCGGCAGCGCCTTCAGGATGGCGTTCACTTCCTCGGCCACAGCCGTCAGTGCAAACTCAAACTGGTCCTGCGAGAGCACAGCAGGGGCCATGAGACTCCCTGCCAGCCCAGCTGCAGGGGCTATGCATGCTTATGTGGAGGGAGAGCATCCCCAGTTTGGGGCATACCTTGGTCTGCACCATTCCAGGCCGCTGGTCTCGGATGTGCTCCAGCGTAGCAGCTATGTCTATCTCCTTCACCCCTGGGGCAGAAGGAGAGAGGGGTGCTAGGAGAGGAGTTCACAGGCCAAGCCCATGGACAGGGCAGAAATGGTGCTTCCCTGCACCTACCTTTGGCCATTCGGTTGAGGACCATGTCAACAAGGATGTACGTCCCAGTCCTGCCTGCACCGTCACTGCAAAACACAGAAGCTTGGTCCAGGGGAACTGCTTCTAATGGGACTGGCCCTGGGCAGCAGGTCCCAGCCTTCAGTCATCCTCAAGCCCAAATGCCCCTCCAGCCCCTGCAGTACCTGCAGTGCACGATAATAGGGCAGGAGCGACCCCGGTAGCACTTGTTCACCTTCCTGCAAGGATAAGAGGGAACAGATCAGTGCCCTGCTGTGCCAGGGTCAAGGCTGTGCTAGGTGTCCCTTGCTGTGCTCAGTGGGGCAGGGCAGCAGCACACCATGATATGGCCCGGGGGGTCTGGCTCACGGCTCCTCCTGCCTCCACAATGGTGCTGGACATGGGATGGGGACCACAGGTGGAAAGTGGCCGGGGCAGGGAGAGGAGTTCAGTTCCTCAGGTGCCCAGCCTGGGGAGGGGAGCAGTGGCAGGACCCCCAGGGAGCGGCTCTGGTCCGGTGGGGTGTGAAGCTGGGGGCCAGGCGCCGGTGGGGCTCCTGGCATGCTCCATGCAGCAGGCACGGCTGCCAACGATCACTTTTGTGACTATGCAACTGGAGCCAGATTACTAGCTGCAAATCACAAAAATGACGCCGGCAGCTGCGAGAGAGAGACAGAGACAGACAGAGAGAGAGCGTGAGCGGGATTGAGAGGAGGGCGACATGCTCAGAGACCCCCCCTGCTGCCCTAGGCTGGGTCCCTTCCCCACACAACCTAGGGACAGTGAGCAGCCTGTGCCTGGCAAGAGCCCACCACCACCCAGGGACCTAAAGACCTGGGCAGGCAAGTCTCCTGGGAGCATTCCCAGTCCTGCAGCCCTTGCCCTGGGCTAGCTGAGGATCCACCACTGGTTGTAGGGCATTGGGAGCAACGGGTCACAGCCAGTTTAAGTTTAACCTGGGGGTTTCTTCTTGCACCCATGGCTGTGGAAGGTGCCAGTCAATGCTGCCCTCCTGCCAGCTCTGGGGAAGAGCACTTTCCCACCCTCCTGATGAAGGCTGGAGAGCCCTGGCAACCTCAGCCAGAGGTTTCTTGCCCACCAAACTCTGTTGAGCCTCATCCCAAGCTGGCCAAAACCTGGCCCTTCTCTGCCCTCCCATCCATGGCAGCTCCCAGTCCCTGCACCTGGTCCATGCCATGGCCCTGACCCCCATCATAGCAGCAGCGCTGTCCTCGCCCATCAGTCACCTGCATTTGGGATCACCGCTGGCTGCCCAAGGGCTGGCACAGTGCCAGGTGGGCGCTCACCTGCGGAAGTCAAGGAGGGGCCGGGTGGTGGTGGGGATGCCCTCGGCCGGCCAGCTGAGGAAGTGGAACTGCGTTAGGGTGCGGGTCTCCTGCGACTGCACATTCTTCAGGTAGAAGCTACGCACCAGGAAATCCTCGCACCAGATGTGCTCTGACACCAGGTTCACCTGCCCAAGTGAGGCAAACAGTGGGCATCAGTGCCGGTAAGGGGGCTGGGATCAGGGGGACAGGGGCTGAAGGATGCTCCATGCCCTAGGCTACCCAACAGACTTGCCTCGTAGATGTGGTAAAGAGACGAGCCTTCATCCGGCCAGTAGCGATCACACTGCTTGACACTGTCCTCGGCCAGGGGGCTCAGCATGACAATGACAGTGCAGCCATGTTCCCACACCATCTGTGGGCAAGGCAAGGGGGGTTTCACTGCTGGGGGACAGCCCAGGTGGGAGGGCAGTCAAGCCACTGTGACCCATTTTGTGGGCAGCACACAAAGGCACAGCTGCGTGACACTCACCTGCCAGAAGTCAGCAATAGTGTGGGACAGCGGCCCCTGCGTGGCAATGTACGCTGGCATCCGTGGGTCATGCTCAATCTGGAGCAGGAAAGGGGGTATCAGACTTCACACTCTTTGGCCAGGGGTTGGTGACACTTGAAGGAGTAGGGGGATACTCCAGGGGTGATGGGAAGGTTGGGAAGGGAGATTCAGGTGCCCCAGCCAGGAGGGAAATGGGATTTAACTATTGTTTGAGCAATGGGGCAGGCACAAAGCTCACATCTCTAGCCCTCAGGGATGTGACCTCAGTCCAGCTCTATCCAACAGCGAAAACCTCACCTGGGCTGGGCACATCAAGGAGCAGGGTGGCAGGGCAGGAGCCCCCAGTGATCACTCACAATTGGACTGGCATTGATGAAGTCACTGCGGGATGGGTTGCTCTCGGCTTTCAGCTTGATCCGCACGTGATCATCTGGGGGAACAGGCCAGGAGATTTGGTGAGTGCCCAGAGGAGCTGCAGGCACAATAATGCTGCAACCAGCCATGGCCCTGAGTGTCCCCATGCCCCACACCCTGCTCTAGCAGGACAGCTGGTCCCTGGGCAGGGTGATTGGGATGCTCACAGGGCACATAGTCAGGGTTGCGGTTCTTCTTCAGGTTGGCTTCACTCTGGGCAATGGAGCAGATGCTGGGCTCAGCTTGGTAGGCACAGAGCGCCTGCCACTCCTTGGCCAGCCGGTCCCGGTTGCGGAGGTGGTCCTCCATATAGGCCTGTGGCAGAGGGGCAGGGGTCAGCCCAGCAGCAGGGGGGCAGACAGGGGGCTGGGGAGGGGGCTGCCACCCCTCCAGGCTGGCTCACCAGGATCATGTGTCCGGTGGAGATGTCCATGTTGGACTGGACAGGCTCCTCGCACCAGGAGGGTGTGCTGCTGTGGGAGCTGGGGCTGGGCTGTGGAGCGTCGCTGAACTGGGACGAGACACTGCTGACCCTCGAAGTCTCCGCTGGTGCCGCCGGTGCCTCAGTGCGGCCAAAGAGAGACTTGGCAGCCATGTGCTGGCGGCACAGCTCCTGGGGGAGCCCAGCAAGAGCCCTGTCCCTTGGCCACCGTGCTGCCATAGGGCAGCCCCACGCACCCCCAGTGATGCTGACACGTGGCAGTGACGCATCCTGCGGGGTCCCACATCCCACAGGGTCCCACATCCCACAGGGTCCTACCTGGTACTCGAAGGTGGTGTCGGCAGCACCCTCTGGCCCCAGGGCAGCGAGGCGCTCCTTCTCCCGCTGCTTGGCATGGCGCCGCAGGCAGAAGGCCGCAGACACTGCGATGGCAATGACCGCCACGCAGGCCAGAGCAATGAAGGTCAGCAGCACTGAGTGGAAGCCATCTCCGAAACGGGATGGGCTTGAGTAGGCAGCAGCCTCATTTCGCTGGGGACCAAGCCAAGTAAGGGTTAGTTGGCATGGGGCTGTGGGGGGCAGAGACCTTATTCTGCTCCATATTTGGGGTTGCTGGGGGTTTAAACAGAGCAAGGCCCCTTCCTTCCTCTTCCTGAGGGTGCTGATTCTCCCAGAGCCCTCAGCTGGGGCAGAGCTGGTGTCACTGGAGTGAGGCAGGGTGCACCCACCTACATGTCACATGGGGCACGGCCACAATGGTGTCCCTGGAGCTGGAGGAGCTTGGCCAAGCCCAGGTAGCAGTGACTTCCTGCTTCCCTGCTTCCAGCACTCAGGGCTGCTGCCTGAGGCAGACCCAGCCTGCATTGCCCTTCTACAGGGCAGGCAGCAGCCCTGTAGAACTTTGGCTCCATGACCTCCTTCTATGTCTGGAGACCAACAAGGCCGAATTCAGCCCAAGGAGTTAATGGTGTAGGATAGGCACCTGCAGCGCTGGGTGCGCTGCTCCCAGGGGACTTTCCCAACTGAGGCTGGCTCTCCCCTGCAGCCCCTGCCGCACAGCAGGACACTGGGGCAGGCAGGGTAGGGAATACGCCAGCACTGCTGGTACCATCCCAGCTGTAGCAGCTAGGGGACAGGTCCTCCCTGCTGCCCTCCTCGGGACACAGAGTGGCCCCTGCCACTTTGCAGGTAGTGTCTCTAGGGCTCCTTCCCAATGGCTGTGGGAGACACCCCAATCCATGCCAGCCCCATGCTGGAACAGGATGTTGCTCAGGCCTTGCTGGACAAGACCTTCCTGTCAATGTCATGACTGCCTAGGTCCAGCTGGGGCAGCACAGGGATGCTGGGGCATCACCACTTCAAACATCCTGTGCCCAATGAGCCGTCAGAGCCCTGCATTACCTCATTGCCACAGCCTCCCATTGGCTATGAGCCTGATGAGGTTACCGAGGGAACACTGCACCATCATCAACTACATCATCATCATCGTCGCCTGGGGATGTCCCCAGCCTAGGTGTCCCCGCTGCCACCTGCCCCTCAGCTGTGCCAGTCCCTGCACCCGACTGCCGTCAGGGTCCAGCCAGTCCTGCAGCCCCGGCACCCACCAGGCCCAGCACCTCCCAGCTCCCCGGGGCACCCAAGCAGGAGCAGCCCTGCAGCCCCTGGAGGTGTCAGTGGAGCCAAAGGGGACGGAAGGGATTTCTCTCCTGAGGCCTGCCCGGGCCCTGCTGTCTCCCCGCCTCTCTAAATCCCTCTTCCTCAAATCTTGCACCAGTCCCACCAAGTTCAGAGCCAGGAGGGAATGAAGAAAAAGCACAAGCTGGTTAGAACTAGGAAGGTCTGTGCAGAAGGGGGCCTGCAAAGCTGCCTCAGCCTCCTCTGAGCTCCATCTCTGGTATCTCTGACATCTCTCCCAGTTCCTGCCACCTGCCTCATCAAAAGGCATTGCCACAGCGATACTCTGCATATTGCTGATAGAGACAGGTTTCCTCAGTGGCCAGGCCACCCCTTCTTCATGGCCTCCTCCTCCTCCAAAGTTCCCCCTTCCTTCCTCCCTGCTCATGGCTACAGCCACATGACAAGAAATGGGAAATGGGGACACTGGCCTGGGGGTGTGCTACACCATTTTTCCTCCTCAGGCTGCAAATGTGGGAGCCAGGCTTGGTCCTTATGTCCAACCTGTACTCCCAGCCCCAGGAGATTCTTCCTGTGGCTCCCCAGAGGAGCACGGGGAGGGGTAACCCCTCTCCAAACAGATGGTTCCTGTTCCATCCCTGCCTTCAGCTGCTTTGACATTCTCTGGGGACATGATGACATTTTGCCTGCCTAGCTATGGTTTGTGGGGTGCTCTGGGAACATCCCAGTGCTCGGGTGCCCAGGCCACAGCTGAGATGTGGTCTGCAGGCTGGAGGGAGGCAAGGGTGAGAATGAGCCTTGAGGGATACAGCCTGCAGCCCCTCAGTCTTGGGGGGAAGAAAAGCCTCTGGGAGTCCCTCTCAAACCACCTTCAAACACTGCAGAGCTTTTGTTTTGAAAAGAACTGAGAGCCCTGGGAGTACAGACAGCTGGGCAGGATTGTGCTGCCAGGCAGTGGAGGGGGATGACGGACGTACAGGACTGGAGCAGTCTCCAACAGGAGTCCTCCAACACAGGACTGAAGTCTGTCTCCAACACAGCATCCCAAATACTGCCCAGTCTCCTCTGCTCTTCAGCTGCCTCATAGACTTGCAGGGACATCTCACTCACAAAGACCCTTGTGCCCCTGGGCCGGGGGCTCCTGGCTTGTACCCAGTGGCAGCATCTCCACTCCCCTATCCCTGGCAACCCCAGCCCCAAGGGACAGGATCCTTGCTCACTCCTACCTCTCCCACTCCTGTTTGCACAATCTTCAGGCCCAGCTCGTGCTCCAGCTCTCCCTTCACTTGCTCTGTGGACAGGGAGGAGATGGTCAGAGGCATGCTGCCCCTCCATACAAGACACCCCACAGAAACAGAGCCAAGGGAAAGCTCTGACAGCTGCCCACTTCAGGTCCCCAGTTCAGCCAAACACAGAGGGATGTATGGTAGGAGCCCCCTCTTCCTGGTCCCTGGGAAGGGGCACCCCACAACTGGGAGGGGAAGAGAGGAACAAGACCAGGGGGACACTGCCCAACTCACCAGTCTGACTGGCCACATCTGCCAGTGAAAAGTTCTGGGGGTTCTGTCGGATGCGGAAGGTAAGTGCAGGACCCACAACGCTGCCGGGGAGAGGGGGGACACAGTGTGAGACCTGGAAATGCAGACCCCCTACCCACCCTCACCACAGCTCAATCTCTCCTGTCCCCCTGCCTAGGGGTGCTGAGCATGGCCAGGGCTGAGGTAGCAGCACGCCATGGCCCTGGTCCCCTCACCTGATGTTGATGAAGCTGGCGGTGGAGAGGTGGAGGTGCTTGGCTAGGAGCTCCAGCAGCCGCACACCAGCAGCCAGCCCCAGGGGCCTGAGGGGACAGTGTCAGGGTAAGGAGGGGGTGGCAGGGGAGAGGGGACAGCCCGTGCTCCTCACAGTCAGGGAACAGGGACAGGCATGTTCAGGGAGTCCCGAGCGCACAGCAAGAGCAGAGTGTCAGGGTGGGCAGGAGGTAAGAGTGTGGCGATGTGTGGTGGTGGGGGTGAGCTGGACCCCCCCCGCACATGAGTGTGCAGAGACACTTGTGCATGCACACTCCCAGCCTCCCATCCTGCAGCAGCGAGCTCTGGCCTTAGTATGGGCTGAGCAAAGAAGGCTTTGGGGTGGACAAGGGCTGTGGGTAGAGAAGGGATGAGGGGGAGCTGACCCCATGGAAACCCGACCCTACCAAAGACCCAAACAGGCTCGGTCAAGCATGTGAAGCTGTGATAGCTGTTGGTGGGGAGATACAGACCCTTCATACATGCAGACCCCCTTGCCTGACCCCCAGCTCTCACTTCTGGTCTGTGATGATGTAGCCATACTCGTCTGGCGGCCGCATGCCCTGCTGTGCCCCACCGTCCTTCATCTCTGTGTAGCTCTTCTTCTCCACCACAGTCTGCCTTCCGGGGCTGAGGGCATCCCAACTGTGTGCCTGCTGTGGCGCAGCCCAGGGAGCTGGTGAGGATGCTGCCCTGCCCTTCGTTCCATCCCCTGGGGAGCTGCTGGCTGGGATTTCGGAGGGTGGCACTGTGGAGGTAGGGGGTACTGGCTCCTCTCCATGCTGCATGTCTCCCTCCATGGCCTGAAGGGAGGAAAAGGGAGAAGCTGGAATCTCTGAGAAGAGCCTTAGGGAACTACCTCCTCCCCCCCATCCCACCTTTGGCATGGCACCTCCTCCAGCATCACCCTGCTGCAAACCCACCCATTTCGCTGTGGGCACTTCAGGGCCAGCAACACCTGGAAAGGAGAGAGACATAGGTCCTGCAGCATCCACCCCAAAAGGCAACACTCCCTACCCTAAAACAGGGCATGCTAGCACCTGCTGCTGCCAGTCCCTGCCTGTCCCACCCCTGCGGCTGGCTCACCAGGGCTCTGGAGCAGCTGGAGGAGGGTGGAGAGGCTGCTTAGCTGCTGGGGACTCAGCTCCGGCAGCCCCAGGCCATAGCTGGCCAGGAGGGAAGCCAGTCTCTTCAAAGCAGCATCTGCAAGAGGATTTAGCATCAGGTTGGATGCTCTGCCTCCGCATGGAGACCAGGGGCCAGGGATGGAGCAGATGGGGCAGGTGGGGTTGCAGGTATATGCTGCCCATGGGCATAAAACCAAAGAGGAGGGAAAGTGTGAGCCACGAGGAACGTGGCTGTAGGTACAGGATAGGGACAAGGGTTGGTGCCTGGCTGGAGAACAAGGTACCCGTCTGTGCAGAGGGTGGCTGGGCAGCCAGGGGTGCTTGCTGCTCCCTCTCCTCCATGTTTCTGTGGTCACTGGGGAGTCGCAAACTGTGCTGAAGCCTGGCGCTGGCAGGGTCCGGGCGGCCAGCTTTCTCTCTGGGCAGGGAAAGCATGCCCAAGTCCTGGAAGAGATGCCCCCCATCCACTCCTGGCTGCCCACCATAGGAGGGCACAGGGCCAGCCCCAAAAAGGGTCTGGGCAGGGACCCGGCCCAGCAGCGAGGAGGTCTCAGAGCTCTGCCTGGCTGAGCCGCTGGGATGCTGGTGAGCACCATCCTGATAGCCAAACTGCAACCAAAACACATGTCAAACCCCACAGGTCCCCTGTCACCCCATGGTGGAGGCAGGGGGTACCCCAGCACCAGCAGAAAGGTGCTGGGAGTGCAGCAGCTCCCTGCCAAGTTCTACTTTCCTGACCAGGAGAACACGCTTACCCCCCAGCTTACCTTGTGGTAGGAGTAGGGATTGAGCAGAGCCTCCTCGTAGCCCAGCTGGGGTGGGGAGGGCAGCAGGACGTGCTCCAGGTACCGCTGCACCAGAGGGGAAAGCAGCAGGGGTGGCGGCTGTTCCAGATGCTGAGCTGCTGGCAGGCCGGGCTCTGGGGGTAGTGGGGCTCGCCGGGGCTCACTGCGGAGAGGCAGGAACCTCGAAGGCAAACAGCGCTGGGGTGATTCACCTGGCTAAAGGGGGAGGTCCCTCCCCTAAACCCCATTTGGGGGGGCAAAGCCCTCACTGCTCCATTGGACTCCGCTCACAGGCTGGCAGCTGGCGCTGTCCTACCTGTCCCTGGCCACTGGCTCCAGCAAGGGTGGCAGGCGGAGGCGGGGGATGCGCTCCATCTCCTGAGAGATCACATACTGGGTTATGCCGTCCTGCCACGAGAGCCCTGCCATGGGAGCAGGCTGTGAGACATGGAGGCAGCCTGGGAACCGCGGTGTGAATGCATGGGATGCTGTCCTGGTGTTCTGCCCCTGCGTCCCATGGCCTGGGTTTGACCCCACTCCTCCCAGGATCATCCTCCTCAGCCCACCCTGGCTTCTGGGCCAGCAGGACCTCAGATAGTCCTAGTGCCACCAGGCAATTCTACCCAACACCCCCCTCCGCAGGGTCACAGCGACTTCCCCTACGCTCCCCCCCTTCACCTTGTGCCATGAGATGCCGCAAGACATCCTGCAGACGCTGGAGCACAGGAGACGTGAGCTGGAAGTAGGGTCTGTCCTGCACGGAGCCCACCTGGCACTGCCCAAACAGTCCATCTGGAAGAGAGGGGAGGCAGCGGGAGCAGATGAACACCTTGATGTAAGGATCCCTAGGCACAGCCCACCTTTTCTCCCACTGTGCCCCACTGCACTGCACTGTAAGTTCCCCTGCAAGGCATCCCTGTACCCTCCACACCCACTTGGGAAGGGAGAGGGGATCCCTGTGCCCTTGCTAGCCACTTACCCTGCACGCACACCTCCTGCGGGGAGCACAGTCTCCGGTCAAACAGGCAGCCTGGGACAGACATACAGACAGACAGGCCAGTCAGCACAGCATCCAAGGGGGACTCCAACGGAATTTGCTCATCACCAGCTGCCTTGGGGACCCCTACGCTCCAGAAAAG
>VYXC01004523.1:41816-75287 GCA_013397175.1 Platysteira castanea
GGCCGGCGCTGTCCGCGGTGCTGAAACGGCGCAGCGCTCTCCCGCCGAGACGCCCCGCTCCGCCGGGAGGGGCGGTGGCCCCAGCTCAGGGAGGCTCCCCCGGCCAGGACGGTGCTCGGCCGCAGCCGTCCCGGCACCATTCCTTGCCTGCTCCCGGGGGCAGCGGGGCCCCAGCGGTGCAGTCGGACCCGTCCCGGCACTCCCGGGCCGCTGGAGGACGAGGGGCGCAGCAGCCTCGGGCGCTCGGTACTGAGTCAGCGGCGCCGGGGCCGTGCCGTGCCGTGCGGGGGGGCTGCAGCCCTGCTACCGGCAGCGACACCCGGGTCCTCGAGAGCCTCAAGC
Source organism: Platysteira castanea (assembly GCA_013397175.1). Classification (NCBI taxonomy): domain Eukaryota; kingdom Metazoa; phylum Chordata; class Aves; order Passeriformes; genus Platysteira; species Platysteira castanea. The sequence goes on from VYXC01004523.1 coordinate 42,159, forward strand.
ACGGACCACACTGACTGAGCTGGAGAAGAAGAGGCGCACCGGTCCGGGCGGGCCGCACTTACAGGCGGAGGGCAGCTAAAGGGCGGCACGGCCGCGGAGGAAGCCACGCTCAGGGTCGCTGCCCNGCCAATCAGAGACCCGCGCGGCTGCCCTCGGCGCCGCGCTCACGGCCCCCGCTGTCCAGCGGAGCCAATCACGCCTCGCTCTGGGGAGAGGCGGCCGAGCGCCGCGCCAATCGCAGCGTCCCTGGAGGCGAGCCACGCCCCCGGGGGTGTGNGGGGCGGTGGCCCCAGCTCAGGGAGGCTCCCCCGGCCAGGACGGTGCTCGGCCGCAGCCGTCCCGGCACCATTCCTTGCCTGCTCCCGGGGGCAGCGGGGCCCCAGCGGTGCAGTCGGACCCGTCCCGGCACTCCCGGGCCGCTGGAGGACGAGGGGCGCAGCAGCCTCGGGCGCTCGGTACTGAGTCAGCGGCGCCGGGGCCGTGCCGTGCCGTGCGGGGGGGCTGCAGCCCTGCTACCGGCAGCGACACCCGGGTCCTCGAGAGCCTCAAGCACGGACCACACTGACTGAGCTGGAGAAGAAGAGGCGCACCGGTCCGGGCGGGCCGCACTTACAGGCGGAGGGCAGCTAAAGGGCGGCACGGCCGCGGAGGAAGCCACGCTCAGGGTCGCTGCCCCCGGGCTCCCCATCCCTGCGTCAGCCCCAGGCACCGGCTTTGCCCTGGCCATGAGCAAGCACCGTTCTGCTTCCGTCCCGCAGCTGCCGGATATCGGGCGCGGCGGGGCGGCAACTCCACGGCCGGCGGGGTGCCCCGGGATTAGCACACCCATCGGCCCGGCAGACCCGGGAGAGGGGCGCTGACGCACCCGCGGTGCCGGTCCCGGGCCGCCCTCTCCCGCTATCCGCCAGGGGCTGGACTCGCCGCTGCACGCCGTGACAGCACCTACAGCGGCGGCGACTGCACCGGCCACGGAGCCCCATGCCCCGACACTCCCCGGGAATCTCCTCCCGGCCCCCGCGCTGCCCGGGGCAAAGCGGCCCTGCTCGGGGTCGCGGTCTCACCGTGTGCGGCGGTGGCGGCGGCAGCGCCGTCACGCAGCTGCCCGCGGCCGGCCAGGAGGAGGAGGCAGAGGAGCGCCCGGAGGAGCCGCCGCCCCATGCTCCGCTCACGGCCGCACCATGGCGCACCCGCNAGCCCTGCGGCCGCACTGGCTCCCTCGCGGGACACGCCCCTGAGAGGGGCCCAATCAGCGGCGAGCGCGGAGCCGCACCCTCGTACCCCGCCCGGCCCCACCGCCCGGACCCTCCGCGGGGACAAGGCAGCCCCCGGCCGCCGGCCCGGGCAGGGACCCGCTGTCCAGGCCCCGGCGAGCAGCTGCAGGTCCGGTGCCGGCAGGTCCCTGAGCACACGGCAGGCTCATTCCTTGGGAAAGGGGTGGCCCCAGCGCTGCACGCGACAGGGGACATCCTCCCTTCAGCTCTCCCTGGGCAGGAGGCGAGCCGTGTTCCACAACTTAGCTGAGACCCCCAGCACCCCTCAACAAGGGATTGTGGATGGGTGAATGGGCCTCGCTCACGGTTCCACGGGAGATCACGGGTGGGAGCCATGGGAGTCCCCAGGGGGAAGCCACGTACATCAGCACCAGCAACAGTAACGGACCACTCGCTGGTGAGACAGAAATGCTTTAATGGCCCCAGGACTAAACCCACTGCTACTCCCTCCCCGCCATGTTCAGTCGACCACCAGGCTGCTGCTGACCGTCGGCAGGAGCTCGAAGAAGCCCTGGAAGAAGAGAGGTGGTCAGGGTGGGCTGAGCAAGGCAGTGCGGGGTAGGGGGACAGGCAGCGGGGGCAGGCAGCAGCTCCCTGTCACAGCGTCATAGTAGGCAGCTACTCGCAGAGAGCAGGACTGCGTCGCCATAGTAACCCATCGCTGACTCAAGGCTAGCACCGGTTGCCATAGGAACTATTTAGGGATGGCAGTCACTGGGGAAGGCTGGGATGAGAGGCGGCACCTCCGGAAGCAGCCAGTACCTGCGCTGCTCTAGAGAGTTGGGGAGCTCTGTGGGATGGCTGGGCTCAGCCCCAAAGCAGGGATTCGATGGGAACATGGGCATGTGGGAGATGTAGAGCAGCAAGCAGAGGGCTTTAGCACAGGATGGGGGACACAGGGCTCACCTTGAAGAGGGTGATGCTCTGAAGCACCCCCGAGGTGCAGCACATCTCCCGGATGGAATGCATGGCCAGCTGCGGGCAGCCAATGTCCAGCACACGCAGCCCCAGGCGGGAGGCCAGAATGGGGCCGATGGTGGTGCCACAGGGTGTATCATTGCGCACCATGAACTCCTGCACGGGGGCAACACCTCAGCAGCTCCACATAATTCCCCATGGCCTCCCACATGGGCCCTCAGCCCTGAAGGGAGGCGACCTGGGACAGGGGAGCAGCACTGACCCACACCAGGGTTCAAAATGCTCCAGAGATAGGACACACTCAGGCCAGGCTCCCATCGTGCTCACCAACCCACTCCCTGAGGCAGCCCTGGAGCTGGAGCCCCAGAGCAACAGGCAGCACACAGACCCCAGTGGGGTCAGACATGGTTAACAGGGGTGGAGCTCTGGCACAGGCTCCCTCTAAAGAACTCAGGAGCTGGACTGCAGCCCAAACTCCTAATGTTCAAGGAGGGCTCACCTAGCCCTGCTCACCTGCAGAGGGACACCCACGCGGGCAGCAATGTCCCGGATTACGGCTTCAGTGACAGCTGTGGAGGCGTAGCGCTGGTTGCTGTTCACTTTGATGACAGGGCCCTGTACAAGGGAAGGTACCGCAGGCCCATGATGGGACTCAGGGATAGTCAGTGGCCCTGGGAACATCCATGCCCAGGCAACGCTGCACCACCCCAAAACATCAGACCATTCTCCCCTCCCTGGATGAGCCCACAGGGATGGGGACAGCGCTTCCATGGGGACAACCCCAGCTCAGAGCAGGGAAGGGCTCTAGGGACAAGACTGGGATCCCAAGTAATTAACATCAGACATGTGGCACAGTCAAATCCCATTGCAGGAAAAATGCTTCCCATTTGCGTGCTCCCAAGTTGTGTCCTGGGAGCAGCTGGGCAATCCACAGCACTGCAGGACACACAGACAGCAGTCATCCTAGACCAAAGCAGAGGGCTGCCCTCACCTTATGGAAGGCTGGACGATGATTCTCCTCATGCTTGTCCCTGTAAAGGAGAAGCAAGAGTTTCCCACTGTAGCCTTCCCTCCCTGCTGCAACAAGGACTGTCCTGTCTGTACTACCTGGGGAGTGATGGGGATACATCCCAAAAGTGGCAGGGAAGGCTGCCCTTGCCTGTGGCACGGTGCAGACTACTCACACGTAATTGGGGTGCACAGCGTGAGCCATATCAGCACTGATCATGTAGGACTTGGCCACTGCCTCCTCGAAGGCTGTCAGGTTGTGTGGCGATGCCGAGATCCGGCGCAGCACCAGCTCCGTTAGCAAGGACTCCGCACCCTGTGCACTCTCTGACCCCACCTGCCAAGGATCACCATCAGCACAACCCCGCAGCACCACATGGGACAGATGAGTGACAGGGGACTCCCTAAAGCCAACAAAGCAGCTTCCTACCACACTAGTCCTTCCCACCCCTGCCTGGGCCACGCTCCGTGTGGGTGTAAGCAAATCCCTGCTTCCTCCACTGGGGTGTGGGATCTCTCTCCTGCTAGGCATGGCTGGGGAAGAGTAAAGAACATGGAGCCCTTTCCAGTGCCAGCCACCCCACAGCTGTGCCCCTCGCTCACCTCCTCGTTGTCATAGAGCGCGATGAGACGCACGTTGGGCTCCTGGGAGAGGGACGAGGGTGCTGCACATGAGTCAATCAAGGCCTGCAGAGTTAGCGGGGAAGGGACACCAGCCTGAGTGCCACCTCATGTCAGGAATCTCAGGACTGAGCCATCAGGAAATCCCCCAGGAGAGCCCAAAGCATGGAGGAAAGGAGCTATGGGCACACACATCGCCCAGCGACAGCAGGAGTCACCCCTGGGAGCTGCTGGGACCCCACACACCCAGCAAAGGGGGCATCCAACCCCAGGTACTCCAAGAATCCAGACCTATTCCACGGTAACATAACTCCCTGCAGAGCCTTGGCCCAGCCCAAAGCTGAGCTGGGGTGCGTGGGGGCCCCGCTGCAGCCTCCAGGTTCTTTTCCCTCTTACCTGCAAGGCACAGTAGCAGCTGTGCAGGTTGTCCAGACGTGGGGAGAAGATGAACTCGTCAAAGGCACCACCCAGCGTCTGCAGAGAGCCAGGAGGAACAGGGCACAGGCTCTGGGTCACCAAAAAGAACCTGCCACTGGGTCCCCCATTCCCGTACCCTTATCTCTGCCCCTCAGGAGCAGCTTTCTCTTGTTCCCTTCAGCTCCCAGCCCTGGCATGCCCCAGGCAGAGGATGTGTGCCAGGTAACACCTGTGTAGTGCCAGCCCGTAGGCTGTGTGCAGACAGAGGGAGGCTCCTGCCCTTACTCACCGCTGGCTGTGTATCTGCCAGGCATAGTTCCAGCTCCACAATCTGCTCTGGTTTCACCCCCAGCTGGGGGCAGATCAGGGAAAGCAGGACAGGGCTGTGCCGCTCTGCCTGGGAAGAAAGCACAGCTGCGAGCAGGGCAGGCACTGGATAGCAAGAGAAACTCCAGGTTTCCCCTTGCAGTGCTGCCCCAGCTTATGTTGGCAGAGTCCTCTCTCCTACTAACACGTCTCATGTTCAAGCCCCCAGCTCACCCAGGACAGCTCTCTGCCCCTGTGTTAGCCCCTCTCCCTGCCCTGCCTCCTCAGGGAGATGCACCCCTTCTATACTGGCTGCAGACAAGGGTGAGAAGAGAGGGATGGCTGAGCAGGAGCAGATGTGCCGTGTACACAACTGCGAGGCAGAGTGGAAGGTTACCAGCAGTCCACAGGGAGAAGGGGAACCTGGTGGCGGGTCCCTGAGGACTGAAAATCAAAGGTGACAAGTACGAGGTCCTTGCAAGTGTCCCTGCTGAACCTTGGCACACAGCTCACCTGGGCCGCAGCACTGCAAGGTGTAGACTCCATAAGCACCTCCTTTTCCAGCTCCTCCTGCACAGCAGTGGCCAGAATGGGAACCCTGTGGGGGTCAGTAACATCAGCTCCCAGAGCTTTGCTCACCTCACCTGCTTGGGGTCACACACTGCCAACCCTTCCCGGGGTGTTTGCCTTGCTTCTCCAAGGAGCGACTGCTATACCAAATGGAGCAAGAATGTACATTTCAAGTACAAATCTAATGTGCCACCTCAGGACACCCCAGTGTCCTTTCCCAAGTCCTATGCTTGGAAGCGTCTCCTGGAAGGACTCTATGGAGATAAAAGCCACTGCAGACCTCCCCACTGCAGTGAGCGGCTGCCAAAGGGAGAGCTGAGGCAGTGCTCTGCTCTAGCTGGATCCTAGCCCTCCCAAGGGCTGGCCAGGGGTCAGGGCTGAGCCAGGCCTTACAAGTGGTGCTCGGTGTTGGGCCCAAAGTTCTCATTGATGCTGCGCTGCAGATGGATGGCCAGGTGAGGAATGCGGAGGACGGGCCGCTCCACACGCACCAGGCGCTGCTCAAAGCGCCCTGTGGCTTGGTCCTGAAACACAAGGAGGACTTCTGGGGACAGGCCTGCAGGGCTGAGAGGTTGCAACAGGTCCCACTCTGTGTGGGAGTCAGTGACCCAGCGCCAGAGACACACAGTTATCTGACTGTGTATTGCCCTAAATCAGACTTACCTTTATGATCACCCTCCCGGCCACGGTCAGGTCACGGTCGAACCAGGTGTTCCAGATGCCCCCTCCATAGGTCTCCACGCCAACTTGCACTATGCCCACCTGTCCCCGCTTAGAGCGACGCTTCACCTGGGCAACAGCAATGGTGTCATTGCTGGTCCCATGAAGCGCTGGGGACTGGGCAGCTGGTGGGAACCGGGCAGCACATGCCCAGAGCCTCACCACTGATGCTGCCAGCACAGGGTGCTGTGAGGGGCTTTGCAGGACAGGGGACACGAAGGAGAGACAGTAGCAGGCAGAGCAATGCAGGGGGTCAGCATGAGCTGCTCTGGGTGGCAGATTTGGGAGGTGTAGGGAGTCAGTAATGGTGCTGCAGGGCACAGGGGTAGTCAGGATAGTTTTTGCTTGTGGTGTGAAACTGGAGGACCCCAGAGAAAAACTCAGCACCCAGCCGGGCGACCTTACCCTGAGGCAGGGGCTGTCCGTGTGGGCCCCTAGCAGGCTGAACCCATTCCCGGGCTGGAACTGGCCGCCGACGGCAAAGGCAATGAGAGTGGAGTAGTTCCTGGTGATGAAGTACTGGAAGCAGAGGCGTAGAGGTGAGGGGTGAGGCGCCCCGTCCACCCCCGGCCCCCGCTGTCCCGTCCCGGCCGGGCCCACCTTCTGCGCCGGCCGCACGTCCCAGTGCTCGGTCTCCTTCAGCTCCTGGAAGCCGGCCTGCAGTAGCCGGCTGCGGCATTCGGCCACCACTGCGGGGGGAAGAGCCGTCAGGGCCGTCCCCGTGGAAGGGGAAGAGGGCCGGGGAGGGGTCCGGGCGGGCGCTCACCGTGGTACGGCGAGGGACTGCGGTTCACGAACTTCACCAGTTCCTGCGCCGCCGCCTGCGGGCACCGCCGTCACCACAGAGCGCCGGCAAAACCCCGCCCCGGGCTGGAACCCCCGCGAGACCGGGGACCCCCGTCCCGGGCGGCACCGACCCGACCCCGTCCCGCGCCCGCCGCCCGCCCGGTACCTGCATGGCCGCCACAGCCGNCCCTGCCCCGCAATCTGCACCCGACCCTACAGCCCGCAACCCCTGCCCCGCAATCTGCACCCGACCCTACAGCCCGCAACCCCTGCCCCGCAATCTGCACCCGACCCTACAGCCCGCAACCCCTGCCCCGCAATCTGCACCCGACCCTACAGCCCGCAACCCCTGCCCCGCAATCTGCACCCAACCCTACAGCCCGCAATCCCTGCCCCGCAATATGCACCCAACACTACAGCCCTCAATCCCAGACCCGCAATCCCCACCCTGCAATCTGCAACCGAGCCTACAACTCGCAATCCACACCCCGCAATCCCCACCCCATAATCCACACCCTGCACCACGCACCCTGCACTGTGCAATCCACACCCTGCAATCGGCAGCGTGCAGCTTGCACCCCACGACCTGCGGCCCTACGGTCCACACCCTGCACCTCACACCCTATACACCCCACCATGCACATCGCACTCTCATCCTGCACCCCACACCATGCAATCCACACCATGCATCCTTCAGACCAGGCAAACGCGGTGCTTGACAAAGCTAGGGCAGAGCTGAATTCAGAGCACGTGGAAGAGGGATGCAGCCAGGAGGGGCCGGGGTGGGAAGCAAGAGGCAGGGTCAGGCTCCACAAGGATGGTCACCCATCCTGCCCTGGTGTGCCCCAGTTCTGGGGCTAATTAGGGGAGCAAAGGCTGCCCCAAAACGGGGCTTGGCCTGCGTGCAGTGGGGTGCAGGTGCACAGGGAAACACACTCGCTTCCCAAAGGACGAGTATCTTTGGAGTGGGTCACAGCCAAGCTGCAGCCCCCCATCGTCATTGCTCCCCTGCCTTGGCATTGCCTGGCCCTCACAGGAAACAAGGCACAAACCCTTGGTGCCATGCTGGAGACAAATATCTCTGAGTGACAGCAATGCACTGGGTTCTGAGAGTTGGCATGGTGGCAGGGCAGAACCCCAGCTGCTTGTCAGCCCCAGGGGCACTCCCAAGGGACAGGACCCCTTGGCCTTGCAAGGATTAGGGTGCCTCCTGCCCTTGACTGGGTTCCCTGCATGGACTGGAGGCAGCAGTGGGGTTTTGGGTTTCAATCAGTCCTCATGCATCATTTCCCAGCAGGATCCTTTCTTTCTAGCAATGGGTATGTGGCCTTGGGAGATGGACGTGGCAGCCTGTGAGTGCTGCATGGGGCCCAGGTGTTGGGTGCCAGCTGGATTCCCAGCTCCTGAGTCACCCGCATGGGCACCCTGTTAGCTGGAGATGCCGTCCATGCTCTGAGGACTGGAAACTGGTGGTCCTGTTGCCCCTGACCCTGTGACCTGTCGTGCTGAGAGCTCCTGACAGCTCTGGATTTATGCTCCCAGCCCCCAGCACCTGCCTCTCTCTCCCCGCCGCTGAACGGGAACGAGCACTCCCACTGCCTGACACCCTGCAGACAGCTGGAGGGTCTCCATGTCAACCACAGCACAACACAGGGCCAGGCCCCCCCCGGCCAGGAACAGGCTGGGAGCACCCAGCACTCCAGCCCAGAGCTGGGATACATGTGCCAAAGGGACATGGATGCCAGGCAGCCTCCCCACGCTCCTCCTGCCAGTATCACCCCCCTCTGCTGCCGGAACCCAGCTCAGGGCCAGGTGCTCTTGGGTGGTTCCCAGGCTGTGCCTGAGGGATACCTGGGGACATGTGAAGTCCATGGCTTCCCAGCTGGTGGATGCCCAGAGTGGATGGGTACCCAGTGGATGCTCAGGGCGGATGGTTCCTGGGGTGTGTGTGTGCCGGGCAGGGCATGCCTGGATCTGGGGTGTCAGAGCAGGAGTGAGTGGCAGGGCCGGGTGTGGCCTTCGTCTGGCCCTGCCGGTGTGAGCAAAGGGCAGTGCCTTGACGTGCCACAGCTATTCCCAGCACAGCAGGACTTCCAGAAAAAGCTGCCGATGGCTATATCCGGGTGGGCTCTGACTCACCCCTGGCTGGGTGCCAAGGGCCGCACAGCACCTGCCGTGGCTGCCCCCTACCCCATCACAGTGCTTCTGGGAAGACACTGCTTCTGTCCCCATGCCGCACTGCCCCATGGACCATCTGGTGCAGCAGGAAACCACAGGCAGGCCTTCCAAAACAGCACCAGCTCCTCCTCTGCATGTATGCACCCTGCTGCTGGGCTCATGTGTGTGCCCAGGGGTGCCTGGCAGAGACAGGACCGATAGGGACAGGGCACTGTGGCCCTTCCCATGTCCCCTGGCAGCCCAGGTAGGGTTCCGGGCAGACTTTGCTCCAGGAAGTGCTCCCTGCTGGCAGTAGGCTCTGGGGATGGGCAGGGAGTGCTTAGCCCTCCCTGCTGGAAGGGGTTAATGGAAAGATGGCCCAGGACAGAGACTGTAAACACAGCAGAGATCCAGGAAGTGCCACCCTCTTCTCCCACTGCCTGCCGGGCTGCCTGGACCTCCCCTTGCCAACCCTGCCAGGATGAACAAAGGGATGGCATCCATCGAGGCGGTCCCCCGCATCCCGACCCACGTGTCTGAGCATGGGAAAGTGAAATCACTGCCCAGGAATTGCTGGAGGCTGAGCGAATGGCCGCCATGCCTTACGTGAGCCATCAGCGATGCAGCGGGTAATGCTATCTCATCTCACTGGCATGGGTGATGCTATCGAGGCCTGCAGCATCCTCATGGACCACACAGCCACTCTGTCATCCTCGTATCCACATGGATCGCAAGGGCAGCTGGGCGTCCTTAGTGTCTCCACACCACTGGGGCAGGTGAATGTCCCTATGGACCATGAGGGCAGGTGGACACCCTCAGCCTGCCCCTAGGCAGCAGGGGTGGGGGAACATGCCCAATATCCCCATGGAGCACAGGGCCAGCTGTAGATGAGTGATGGGGCAGGGGTATGCTTCAAGCATCCGCATGGACATGGAAGTGGCTGGTGTCCCCCATCATCCCCATCTCAGGGCAACAGCTCACCCCCAGCATCCTCGTGAAACTTGGAGGCAATAACTCACCTGGAGGACATACAAAGACCAAGGGAGGTGGGCAAACACCTCCCAGCATCTGTACAGGTTGCATTTGGACAGCCCTAGCATCCGTGCTTGCCATGAGGGCATCCAGGCACCCCCAGCATTCTTGTGCCACTCACAGACAGGACAATGTTCTCAGCATCCCCCTCACCTGGGGACATGGGGGTGGGGACCAGGAGCAAACGGACAGTCTGTGCACCCCCTGGTCCTGAGCTCTGGAGTGGGCAAAGGCATGGGGACAGCTGGGATGAACAGCAGGGGAAGGGGGGCTTCAGACCTTATGGCACCCACCAGCTCCTGGGACCCCATCAGGCCAGGCTGGGCCTTGCTCCAGGCAGGGAGGGAGAGCCACCTCCTATTTAGACAATAGCATGTGCCCTGGATCCGTCAGCACTGGGGAATGGGCCACGCAGTCCTTCCCTCTTAGGGTAAAGGCGTCTGGGAGGCTCATGGCTGTAAAAGGAGCGGGATGAAGGAAGACAGCCAGGGGTCAGGAGGGAGGGGGATGGACACCCTCGCTGCTTCATTCCCATCCCTCAACTCACCCTTGAGCTAAGGCCAGGCATAAGGGGGTACTGGGGTCCTGATGGCAGAGTGTAGGGACAAGGAGAAGCCAGCATCCTGTCCCTGCATCCTGCCTAGCTTCAAGCCCCAAGACACCCACAGCCCAAGGAGGCTCTCCTGGGTTTAAATCCTGGGGGAGCAGCAGGGAGGGAGGGCCAGGAAGGAGGGGCAGCTGCAGGATGCAGCTGGCTTTACTCACAGGGATGTCATGACCAGAGGGAGTTGTTTGACATTCCAGCTCCAAACGCCTTCCCGGCAGCAGTCTCATCCAAGGTTTGATGGAAGCTGGGACCAGGCCAGTGCGGGGGTTCAGGAGTCACTTCCCAGGCTCCGCTGCTCTGGGTCAGTCCGGCCTGGGATGGAGCTGTGGGGAGGCTGAATGGGGCTGGATAGGACAGGAGGCAGCCCTGCACTTCTGGCCTCTGCATCCTCCTCACTTTCTGCAGCCTCTGGGTCTTCAATTGGCATAGAGTGTTTGGCATCTTGTCCCCCAGATGGGAGTCAGGCGGGGTGTCTTGGTCCTGCACTTCATCCCTCCTTCCTGTCACGCTGGGTCCTCCAGGCAGACGGGGATTTCCTAAGAGGTTTGTCCACCCTCTGCAAGATGTGGGGCCCCTGCCCGCCCAGAGCCATACCAGAAGGCGGTCACGAAGCTAAGGAAAGGCCACTTCAAGCAGTCTGCCCTAGAGCAGGGTCAGGAGGATGCTCCTGATTAACCCCTCCAAGCTGCTTCCCCTCCAAAGAACAGTGCCCAAGAGTACATTTCCCCTCCCTGGAGCACCCCAACCCTGCACCCCCCTGCTCTGTGGGATGAGGATGGGAACAAGGGCTACCCAGGCCTGAGATGGGATTTGCATCAACCTACCTGAAACACCAGGGCAGGGTGCCAGGCACTTCTGGACACAGCATCCCTGAGGAGTCCATCCTCCCCACACTAGCAGCTGGCACAGCGGTGGGGTGGGGTCATAGGAAGGGATGGTTGAACTCTGTTCCTGGTGGTGTGCTGTCCCAGATGCCCTGAGTCCCCCTCACAGCACCCACCTGCCCCTCTGCACACCGGCTAAGGGCCAGCTTGCTGGCACTTGCTGCACAGGCAGGGCACACGTGCGGGGCTCTGGGATGTGCAGGGCATACTCGGAATGGGGCCAGAAGGAGGAAGGATGCTGTCTGTTTTTCCATCTACTCTCCCCCCACATGCCCCCCTTTCTTCCATCCTCCCCCTGCGCTGGGATGAAACAACCCCATCTGGAAATACCTTCCCTTTTAAAGGCAGGCTCCTCCAGGCAGCTTGTACCCTCTGGGAAGACACCACATCACTCTGCAACTGAGTGGCTGGGAGAGGCTCCAGTGATGGGGGACTTGGAGGGGCAGAAAAGATGCAGGGCATTGAGCATCTGCCCAGCTGCATGTGTGTGGGACCCAGACTTCAGCTGGCCCCCCAAGCGACATGGAGCAGGCAGGCAGTGGGAAGGAGTTCTCCCAGAGCCAGGGCAGTTGAAAATGCTTCCATGACCAAGCCTGAGCCTTTGCCTGATGCTGCCATGGGTGAGCCATGGCACTGCTTGGCATCTGTGTTACAGCCAGGACAGAAGGCTGAGAGGTGCAGGGCCAGGCAGGGCTGAGTGCTGTCCTGCTGCTGAGTCACCCTGCGCCCAGTGGCACAGCGGTCCTCTCCAGCAGGGCCTTCAGGGACAAAGGCACTGGGGCTGAGCCAGCTGACGTCAGCCAAAACATCCCAGCTTGGACAGAACTGGGGGTCACCAGGTGTGCTGGGGAGTCTGGGGAGGAGGGGGTGCTGCCCCAGGCAAGGGGAACCCTCATGAGGGGTTCCTCCAGCACAGCCACCCTCCCTCGGCATGTCCTTTTTAGCTGGCATGGTTTTGTGCAGGGCCCTGAGGGTCTCTGACCTGGCCCACAGCTTGTCCAGGAAGCTGTAGTGGAGTTTTCAGATGGATTCAGGAATTCCCCATTCTGGGAGTTTTTGGGGAACTGGGCTGGGCTTTCTGATCCCCGATGCACTTCCTGGCCAAAGAGGAGACTGAGGAGACAGGGCAGAGCCTGCAGTGCCTCGAGATAACCTGGGGACCTTGTTCTGCTCTTAGGGTGATGGGGATCACAGGGGAGCTAGGACTGCTCCAGGCAGGATTGCCATCCAGCTGTGCTCTCCACATGCCTGGAGCAAGAAGGGTTAACAGAGTGCCTCCCCACTATAAATACCACGTATGTATGTCCCACACCCCACAAGTATGAGCTGGGAAGGCTATTTTGGTTGAGTGCCTGCTGCTCTGGGAATGTGCCAGAGCGAGGACAGGGGCTGACGTCACCATCACTGGGGCTCGGACCCAGCACCTGCTCGGGGTCACTCAGCAGCACTCTGAAAGCGCCCAGACCCCGGCCAGTGCTCAGCCCCCCATGTCAGAAAGAGAGTTTGGGTGCTGGGTCAGTTCAAGCCCACTCAGGGCAGTGGTCCCCTCACATCAATCCCCCTCCAGGGCCCTTCCTTGCTCACTTTCTGGATGGGGGGGGCTGGAGTCTGGCCCCACATGGAGACCTGAACCTGGTGCTCTTGCCAGGGTGTCGGTCGGGGCATCATCAGGAGCCGTTTGGAGTGCTCAAGACCAATTTGGGGACCACGGCTACCCGGCATGGGGTTTGGCTCAAGGGGGTCAAGTGATGTTGTGAAGATCTGAGTTCCCTTCTTTCCCTCCATGGCGTCAGCCTAGGCTGTCTGTCTGTCTGTCCGGGCCCCCTGTGGGTGGCACTGCGCACTGACAGGGGGGTCACCACCAGCCTGCCCCACTTCTTCCCCTCGCACCCTCAGGGACGGGGCAGAGCAGTGGGGGCCGGTGTCAAGGCCTCACCAGGGAACTCTTGAGGGGCCCGGAGGCCCTTTTCTGCCGGGGTGTGCGGGCAGGTGAGGGGCAGTGGGCGGGGGCTGCCGGCCATCCCCCCCGCAGCAGCATCCCCCAGCTGCCCGGCAGCAGGAGGGGCGGGTGATGTCAGCAGGATACAAATAGCGGCGCGCGGTCCCCTCCCGACGCCTCTCCGAGCTGTGCCGGCCGCTCGCCAGCCCTCCGCCTGCTCCCTGCTCCGGCCTCGCCTCCCCACGCCGCCACCATGAGCCAGTCCTACTCCTCCAGCCAGCGGGTCTCTTCCTACCGCCGCACCTTTGGCGGCTCCCCGGTCTTCCCTCGTGCCTCCTTCGGGGGCAAGGGCAGCAGCGGCAGCTCCGTCACCTCCCGCGTCTACCAGGTGTCCCGCACCTCGGCCGTCCCCAGCCTGTCCACCTTCCGCACCACCCGCGTGACGCCCCTGCGCTCCTACCAAAGTGCCTACCAGGGTGCCGGCGAGCTGCTGGACTTCAGCCTGGCTGATGCCATGAACCAGGAGTTCCTCCAGACCCGCACCAACGAGAAGGTGGAGCTGCAGGAGCTCAATGACCGTTTCGCCAACTACATCGAAAAGGTGCGCTTCTTGGAGCAGCAGAATGCCCTCATGGTGGCCGAAGTGAACCGCCTGCGGGGCAAGGAGCCCACCCGCGTGGCCGAGATGTACGAGGAGGAGCTACGGGAGCTCCGGCGCCAGGTGGACCTGCTCACCAACCAGCGGGCTCGCGTGGAGGTTGAGCGTGACAACCTGCTCGATGACCTGCAGAAGCTCAAACAGAAGTGAGTGGGGGGGCCCTGGAGAGTCCCTGTGGGCATCCATGTGTGCATCTCCATCCCTAGGGGTGGGTGGGGGCAGAGCTAGCTCTGGCAGCCCTGCAGGTGCTTACTGCTATCCTTGTGCCTTGCGCTCAGAGCCCATCACGACCCCAGTACTCTGTCCCCTTTGACCACTTTCTGGTTGCCCAGGCAGCACACAGAGGGTAGAATGGCTCCCATAGCAGGGATGTCCCCTGTGCCCTCCCTTGCAGTGAGGCTGAGGCCGGGCTGTAACACCACAGGACACCCAGAGCTGGGTGATCGAAGTGTACCTTACCCCAGGCTCCCCACCTCTGCTCACACTGGGGAGGGTTCCTGGGCCCACGGGTGAGCTGAGCTCTGTGGGATTGATGGACAGACAGATGCAGTCAGGCAGGCAGAAGTGAGGGGGCGGATAACCCGGGGAGGGTGCTCCATCAGCTCCGGACATGAAGGAGGACGGGAAGGAAGTGGCTGCACTTCCGAAGGCCAGGGATGCTTCAGGCCTGCCCTGAGTGTCCATGGTGCCCTGAGGGCAGTGGGAGACCCCAGAGATGCTGTGGACCTGGCTGGTGCTGGGGAAGAGAGTGGGGATTATCCACAAGGGTGGCCAGGCTGAGGGACCCCCCAGGGACTGACCAACGTGCGGAATCTGGCAGTAGGGGCAGATACTCAAGGGGAGCTGTATGTTCTGATGAACCTTCCCTCCTGGACCCTGTGCCCTGGGGACACTATTCCCTGGGGGTGACAGTCTGCTGCCTCCTTCTGTAAGCCCAGCCACCACCACAGCCGGCCAGCACTGGGGTCCTCCTTGACGCTGGGGAGCTGGCAGTGGTGGCATGAAGGAACCCTCAGTGACAGGGGAGGAGCTGGGCCCAGAACAAACGGGTGTTTGGTTTCTGCCACCCCATGTGCCAGCACCACCTGGGTGCCTCCATCTCCTCCCCACTGCCTTTCCACTGGCACACAGCCTGCAGTACTGCCCCCTCCCCCGGCACAAGTCTGGATCTCCAGCCCTGACCTGAGACTCCCCCACAGCAGTCCCCACCTCACACCCCATCCCACAGCATCACTGAGACCTGTCGGTGCTCCTGCTCTTCGTGGGATAGCTCAGCTGGTGGCCATCTCTTGGACCCCCTGTGCCAAATCCTGCACCCTGTCCCCCCAGCTGCTGGTCACTCTCCCCTATAAGGGCTGGGGCAGTGCGCGTGGCACTGAGCTGACCTCATGTCTTTGTGATCTCTCCGGCATTGACTATAATAGGGAATGGGAGGAAGAGCCCCTGGCCCCCTGCCAGTCCTCTGCTGCCTGCCGGGAACACAGGACAATCTGTTTTCTTCCTACTGGGCCATACTGGGCTTAAGGACAGCTCGGGGGAACAGCACCATGGAGGGACAGAGCTTCCTCCAGACCCCCCTAGCCTCCCTTCTTTGCCTATAGGCTGCAAGAGGAGATCCAGCTGAAGGAGGAGGCTGAGAACAACCTCGCTGCATTCAGAGCTGTGAGTACCTGTCCCCCTAGTGCAGCATGGGAACCCCACTTTCCTTCCCATCCCCATGTCCCCCCAGCAGCCTGGCCCCAGCACCAGGGCCTGGTCCTGGACACAGCTTTGCACCTTCCAGCCCTCACGCTCTCCCTGCAACCCCCCATTATCCCTCATTCTGTGTCCCTTCCAGGATGTGGATGCAGCCACACTGGCACGTATCGACCTGGAAAGACGTATTGAGTCCCTGCAGGAGGAGATCGCCTTCCTCAAGAAGGTGCACGAAGAGGTAGGTCAGAAGTGGCCCCCTTTTCGAATGGCACTCATGGGGCAGGGAAAATGGAGTGGGTGCCCTGAGATGTGACCTTGTCCACACAGGAAATCCGGGAGCTGCAGGCGCAGCTGCAGGAACAGCACATCCAGGTGGAGATGGACATCTCCAAGCCTGATCTGACAGCTGCGCTGCGGGACATCCGTGCTCAGTATGAAAGCATTGCTGCCAAGAACATCGCTGAGGCCGAGGAGTGGTACAAGTCCAAGGTGTGGGAGGCAGCGGGCTCCAGGCTGGCCCTGGCGCAGCGGGTTCCATCTAGGTGGCCGTGCCCACTGACCATGGTCTCTCTCCAGGTGTCTGACCTGACTCAGGCAGCCAACAAGAACAACGATGCACTAAGGCAGGCGAAACAGGAGATGCTGGAGTACCGGCACCAGATCCAGTCCTACACCTGCGAGATTGATGCCCTCAAGGGCACGGTGAGCTAAGGGCAGCATTGGGAAGGTCCCCAGCTTCCCCACAGGGACCTGCTGCTCCAAGGCTGCTCAGGGACCTCTGGGACATCTCTGGGGTGGGGGGCTCTTCCCATCTCTCTGAGTTGCTGCTGTGAAGGGTCTTGTACCACACATTTGAGCTGCACCTCCCCCAGCAGTGGCCTGGGCTCCTGCAAAGTGTTTTGGCGGAGTCCTGGAATCAAAGTGCAGATTGTAAAATGTGACCCAGCCTGCGAGGCTCCAGGCAGGCGGGCACAGGGCTTGGGGTGTCTGGTTGCAGGTTGGCAAGGTGGTTGCAAACAAACAGGGCACAACAGTCCCATTCTGGCACAGTCAGGGTCACAGGAGCCAGCCAGCAGCCACCAGTGCCACTCCCAGGCAGCCATCCAGTGCTTCTGCAGCTCTCTGTGCCCTCTTGCTGGGGTAGGGTGGTTTTGCTGGGGTTGCCCAGTACGTGCCCCCGTCAGACCCTGCTGCTCAGCACTGGGCAGGTGGAGAGTGACAGTCACCCATCATGGTCCCACCTCACCCTGGTCCCACCACGCCCAGGGCTGATCACAGCTCTCCCCAGGACGCCCTGGCATCCCAAGTTCCCACCCCAGGTGACCCCTGGCTCTTCTGGGTTCCCCCCCTTACTGAGCACCCCGTCTCTCCAGAATGACTCGCTGATGCGCCAGATGCGGGAGATGGAGGAGCGCTTCGCCGGGGAGGCCGGTGGGTACCA
Source organism: Platysteira castanea (assembly GCA_013397175.1). Taxonomy (NCBI): domain Eukaryota; kingdom Metazoa; phylum Chordata; class Aves; order Passeriformes; genus Platysteira; species Platysteira castanea. The sequence continues at coordinate 59,189 of VYXC01004523.1, forward strand.
GGACACCATTGCTCGCCTGGAGGAGGAGATCCGGCACCTGAAGGATGAGATGGCCCGGCACCTGCGTGAGTACCAGGACCTGCTCAATGTCAAGATGGCCCTGGATGTGGAGATCGCCACATACCGCAAGCTGCTGGAGGGCGAGGAGAACCGGTGAGTGGAAGGCGGGCAGGACAAGCTGAGGGGACCAGCAGGGTCAGTGGTTTTTTGGGGGTCCAACTTCATGAGGACACACCTGAGCGCTAGGGCTGGCTGGTGCCAAGCTTTCCCCTCTGTGTTCCCACAGGATCAGCATACCCATGCACCAGACCTTCGCCTCTGCACTCAATTTCCGAGGTGAGCATCACTCCATGAGGAGGAGAACCTGGGATGAGTCCTCTGAGTTCCCCACTTTTGGGGCAAATGCCCCTCCTGGGGAGGTGTAGCCAGTCTGGAAGGCTGGGGACACACAGGTGCCACACAGAGCCCCTGGTGTGGTGGCACTTGTTTGGGTGTTGCTGTGAGCTGAGGACGGAGTTAAACCAAGGCTGCTGAAGTTCCCCAGTGACCCCAGCCCCATGCCCATGCTGCGTCCCCATGCCACGTGTCCCTGTGGTCCCATCCCCTGTGTCCTCCCCCTGCAGAGACCAGCCCAGAGCAGCGGGGCTCTGAGGTGCACACCAAAAAGACCGTGATGATCAAAACCATCGAAACCCGTGATGGGGAGGTGAGTGCAGGGCGGCGCCGGAGGGTGGTTGGGAGGCAGGGGACCGAGCGCGGCGCCTGTTCCCGCATTCGGGGCTCTGCTGTGGCACTGCACGGCGTCCCACGGTGCTTCTCTCCCACAGGTGGTGAGTGAGGCGACTCAGCAGCAGCATGAAGTGCTGTAGAGGGGGCTGCTCCAGCAGCCCACTGGCACCTTCTGTCCCTGCCTCCGTCCCGCCGCCATGCCCCCCTCCTGCCCCCCACCTCGCCTCTCGGCGCTCCCCGGCACTGCCTGAGGAGTCTCCCCCGTGCAGCTGCCTCTGGGCCCCCCACACCCCCCGGGCTCTCTCCTCCGGCTTCAAAAGGCTCGCTCTGCTTTTGCAGCTTCGCAGCGGCAACGCCAGCGTCAGGATCAGGCCAGGGCCGGGGGGCGGCAGGAGGGAGGAACGGCACAGGTGGGAGGGGCTGGGGGGAGCAGGTGGTGGCCCGGGCCAGCTCCGTGGAGAGCCGGGCGGTCCCAGCAGCGGGTTCTGGATCCCCCCACAGGCCCCTTCCCACGCTGGGCACAGGCTTGGGGTTCACCCCACACGAGTGGGGACCCATGCCCCTCCACCAGCACCGCCGGCCCCCTGGAGCTGGCACTTCTCCAGGTGCACGGCGGCGATGCTGGGGGTGGGGAGAAGCCAGGCACGGTCTGGGCTGAGCCCCCTGTTCTCTGCCCAGCTCAGAGCAAGGGGGCCTCCAGCCTGCGTGCCCCCCCAGCCCAGGGGGCCTCGGGCCCTTCGCTCCCCCCGGCCCCAGAGGCAGCCCCGTGGGGCAGAGGAGGGCAGTGCCCGTCCCCCCCGTGGCGGGGACCCCCAGCAGCGGGTGCTGCATGGGGCCGGGCCCGTGAGCCGAGAGGGTACCTGTAGGTGGACACAGGAGAGAGGAGGAGTTAGTGAATGGGAGAGAGGGGGGAGAGAATGAGAGGAGCCGGAGAGAGGCCCGGGGGGCCAGGGCAGGCATCCCCACCCCTCGCCCCAATGCACCCCCACCCCACCACGTGTATGAGACTCGTCAGGCGGCTGAAATAAACAGCGGAGCATCACCCTGTCGTCTCAGCGCATCTCTGGGGCAGGGAGGTGATGTGGTGGTGGGGAGGCAGCACCTGGGGGAGGCATCACAATGGCCAGGTGGATGAGGGAGGCAGGAGCTCCTTGGGCTGTCTCTTCCCTAGGCTGCTGGGCCCCCAAAAGGTGTTTGTCCCTCACACTGAAGGTTCTTGAGCATTTTGCTGCCCGCGGTGGTGGGTTTCCCAGTTGTACTGGGTGGGAAAGTCCTGCTCGGACAGGGAACAGTGACAGCTAAGCCCTGCACAGGTTCGAAGGGACTCTGGGTGATGGTCCCGTATCTCCCACACACACCTAGGGTCACACACCATGTCCCAGTGGTTCTCAGCTCCACAGACACCTCCTTTTTTACCCCCACTTGGGACAGCCCTGCCCAAATCCACACCTGCCTGGGATTTTTCCAAGCCTCTCCAGATGTCACCAACCTGCAAGCAAAGCCATCCTCACCCCTAAGCAACCTCCTGCCCTGCACCCTGTGAGCCTGAGACCCACCACCCTATGCTTGCACCCAGGCTCAACCTCCGGCCTCCACCTGCCAACACCATATGCCCTCTCCTCTCAACACGTGTGCCCTGCTCCGTGTGGTCAGGTTGTGGGCATCTTGGCTTTATCTCCTTCATCCCAGTGATGAGGGATGCTGCAGTGCAACCCAGAACTGAGCATCCCATGTGGGAGAGCAATTCAGGGTTGCTCTGCCCCGGGAGATGTTGGAGGGTCCATGAAACTCTGCCAGGCAGCAGATCCCAGGGAGGGCTTGGCAGGGGTTGATGTTTTAGGGACAAGGCATGTGCTACTGCCAGCAGTGGGGAGTGGACTGGGGGTGTCCCTGATGGAGAGGCACCAGCTGGGAGGTGTTGGATCTCAAGAGATATCTCCAGCAGGTGGCCCTGTGACATCGAGGACAGTCCCCAGGTTGCCTTGGGTTGGGATGACACCTCCCTCCCTGCCGGCCCAGGCTGGCTGTGCCAGAGTTCAGCCCCTGGGGGCAGGCAGGGGACAAAGTATTCCCTTTCCTGCAGGGCAGGGAAGAGCCCCTGAGGCCTCTCCTGGGGCTGGCTCAGCCGCTCTGCAGCCAGGCTGTGGGTCTAGCATGGCATCCCACTCCATTGTGCCCCAGCCATCCAAGCTGGGAAAATCCTGGGATCTTCTCCCTGCTGGTGATGCTCCACTGATGCTGGCACCCTTAGGCTGGTGGCAACGGTCTGTGCCAAAGCCGCCGGGGCTGGCCCGCATCTGGGAAGCACTGTGTCGTGTCGCTGGCGCCCTGCTACCGCAGATTTACAGCCCCTGGCGAGGGCGGCTGGGGCCAGGTGCCGAGGCGTGTTCCATGGCTCCAGGAGATGAGGAAGCCCTGCCTTGCCCAGGGACGGCCGGGCAGCGTCTGGCACAGACCGGCCCTGACTGCTCGTTGCCTGGAGCTCGGCGTGTGGGCGCTCTCACCGGCCGCCCCAAAGCCGAACAGCTCCGTGCAGGGCTGGCCGGGACCCACACTGCCCAGGGCAGCGAGGCAGGGGCTCGGTAAGACAAATGGAGTCTTGATGTGTTTGCAGCCTTCCGAGCAGGGAGGATTTGTGGTGACCGGGCATGCTGGGATCCCCACCTCTGCTGTCTGCTGGGAATGGAGCGAAGGGGCCCTGAAGGGCTGGATCCTGCCCGGGGTCTTGCGCTGCAGGAAGCATGACGGTGTCCTTTCCCTGCACATGTCGTCAGGGTCTCTCTCTGCCCCGATCCAATGACACTGCCGGAGAAGGGGAAGCGGGGGAGGAAGGCTGGGTCCCCCCCGAGCCTCTCAGCTAATATGGAAAGGTGCTGGCCCATTTCTATCTTTGCAAGTGGAGATGGACTGCAGGGACGGGGCAGCAGGCGCAGAGAGGGGGAGCCCAGCCAAGGAATGTGACATATCAGAGGCAGCTGCCACTTCAGGAGAGGGGGCAGAGGGAGCGCAGCTCGCCGGGGGCTGCGCGGGACGGGACGGGTGAGGGGGGGGGACGCCACGGCCCCAGCACGGGGACGGCTCAGCGAGCGGGCAGCACCCACGGGACTCGCACCCAGGCCGGCGAGGAGCAGGTGCCGAGGCGCTGGGCGGGCTTGGGGTTGCAGCAGAGCATGGGGTGTGAGTGCCACACTGCACCGGGTGCTTGGTGAGTGGCGGCTGGGCGAGCAGGAGCTCGAGTCCCAGCCTAAATATAGCCCCTTGCTTGCCCACAGTGCTGCGACCTTTGGGGCTGCAGCCTGTGGGGGGAGGCACCGAACTGGACGGTATTTGGACTGGGGGGTCGCCACTGCCCCAGCGCCCCAGTCAGGCACCCAGCACCCCCAGACTATAGGCAGGGGGAGAAGAAGGGCACAACGTGCTGGTTTGGGGTGACGGGGTGGCGGGTGGTGGTGGGGGAGCTGCAGAGTATGCACCGAGCACAGGGACGCAGCGGCATGAGTAGGGCTGGTGGGGAGTCTCGGGCAGCCCCGCCGAGCCCTGGCATCCCCCCGAAGCGCGCCAAGGTCACAGCAGAACCGGGGCCGCCCGAGGAGGGCTCGGCTCGCCTGGCAGCACCGTGTTTTGTGAGGAAACTGAAGAATGCAGCGATCGGCACCGGCTGTGACATCCGGCTGCGAGTGGTCGTGGTGGGCAACCCCCGGCCCAGCCTCCGCTGGTACCGAAACGAGGAGCAGCTGGCCCAGGGTGGGGAGGAGTATGGCACCCTCTGGATCCGGGACAGCAAGAAGGAGGATGCCGGTGTGTACACATGCGTCGCCGAGAATGAGCAGGGAGAGGCCATGACCAGCGCTGTGTTGGCCATCATTGACATGGAAGGTAAGGGTGACATGGCCACCAGCACGGCCGTGCTGGCACAGACCTTGGCACGGGTTTGCCGAGGGCGGCAGCAGTGCTTTGCAGGCTCTTGATGCAGTGCGTGCCTTGGGACCAGACAGGGCTGCTGAGCTTTGCTGTACCCACCCTGCTGCAGGCTGGGGTGCCCGGTGCTGGCAGCACTGGCGTGGCTCTCCAGCCTGGAGCGCGCATGTGGCTGCAGTACCCACTGCCAGGCCAGGCTGGGTGCCAGGACTGGGCACAGAGGTGCTGGGAACATGTGATGCCAAGCCTGCTCGGGGCAGGAGGAGAGAGAGAGAGAAGAGAGAGATGGGGATTGGGCACCTGGTACTGGTGGTACCATCCACCACGGCCACCAACACCGTCCTCAGTACCCCCCCACCAGCTGGCCGTGGGCAGAACTCCCGTGGGATCACCATCACAGCTTTACCAGGTACTGGAATTGCACTGGCTGAACTGGAACGCCGGTGGGGCTGGGAGGAGGAGCCTAACACGTGAGAGACAGGGCTGACGAGTAGGTGGAGCCTGTGCCCTTCGGTGGGTGAGACCCGGTAGTTAATTAGTCAAGGCAACTTAATAAGCATTTGCTCATCCCTGAGGCATCCCCTCTGCTCATCACCGTCACACCTGGGTGAAACAGTCATGCAGGGAGTGCATGGGGACTGGTGCCCTTGCATGGATGGGCCTCATCCTGGAGGTTTGGGGCTCAGCCCCCTCTGCCCCATCATCATGGAACCATGCAATCACAGAATCACAGAATTATTGTGTTGGAAAAGACCTCTAAGATCATCAATTCAATTGTTAACCCAGCACTGCCAAGCCTACTGTTAAACCATGTCCCTAAGCGGCACATCTATGTGTCTTTTGATTACCTCCAAGGATAGTGACTCCACCACTTCCCTGGGCATTCTGTTCCAGTACTTGACAACCCTTTTGGTGAACAAATCTGTCCTCATGGAGGACGGATGCCACCTCCCTAGGACATTGAAGGCCTGAGTGTTGGGGAGCATGGAGGCGGGTGGCACTGCTCTGAGATGTGAGCTGTGCAGTCTGCATGGGGACAGTGAGGACAGGGAGTGAGGGAAGCATTACTGAGCCCTGAAGTAGCCACCTCAGGCATCATGAGGCTCCAGGGAAGGAGCTGCACCTGGGACTCTGCAGCACAGAAGGCACACCAGAGATGCTGCAGCTTGAGCAGGGAGCTGGATGACAGTGGCAGGTCAGAAGGAGCTTTCACAATGCTGAAGGGGAGCACTGGGGGTGTTGCCCTCTGTGAGCCAGGAGTGTGGAGACTTGGTGTTTGGAGGATGGAGGAAGGTTTATGTGCAGGTCAGGAGCCTGCTGGGGTAGCAGGAGGAGCAGAGAAGTGTGCAGCGGGGGTTCTGCCCTGCAGTGAGTCTCTGTGGAGCCACTGTGCATCACGCCTTTGGGGACCATGGCACGGTGCAGTTGGATGTGGGGTGAGGTGGGTGCAGAATGGGAGACGTGCACTGCCCTGGGGGAGGAGCAGCCTGTCCTGGGTGGGCAGCAGGGGGGTCACCCTGTTTCCATGCTCTGGTGTGCAGCTGCACCTCTCCACAGCCACACCGGCCCGGGCCCCACTGCTGCTGCTGCCCAGCAGCACAGCACGGCCTGATTTCCCCAGGTGCCCGTTCCCGTTGTGCTGACGCACTCTTCCCTGCTCCCAATTCCCAGCCGCCGGCCCTCACCACCGCCTTTCTGGGGCAGCTGAGGGAGGGACGGAGCAGCCGGGATTGCCTAACGTGCAGTGTGAATGTCACCCTGCCTTAGGCACTCCTCCCAGCAGGCTCTTGGCCATGGATGCACCACCATTGAGCAAACAGCCACCCAAAAAGGCATCCCTGGGCCAAAGACACCCCTGGAGCCGTGCAGGCTCTGGGGCACTGAGCTGAGCGAGGAGCAGGGCAGCCCCTGCTATGGCTTTGTCCCTGTGCCAGCGCAGAACTGTCTTTGTGGTGTGCTGTGGCAGTGCCAAGGGAGCGCCACGTCCCGCCAGGTGCTGGACAGGTCTCTAGGGATCACGGAAATTCCACTTACAGCTCTGCCATCCTTGTAGTACTTGGAAGGGACACCCATCCTTGTTCGCTGGGGCACTCTGTGAGCTAAGTCATCAGCTGCCTGTAGGCCAAGAGGGATGTGTGCAGAGTCTCCAGGCAGGATAAACTTTTTCTGTGGACTCGGGGCCCCAGCCGCCTGTGTCCAGAGGTATTGGAATGCTCTTGCTCCATTGGCAAGATCAGGTCTTTCTCTGGACTTGGGGTCCCAGTCCTCTGTGTCTGGAGATGTGGTATCCTTGCTTCATTTGCCTCTGATAGGCGATGGTCTCTGGTGGGCACAGAGCCCCTTTTCTCTCTGGTGCACTGCCAGGCTGAAGATGTCCATGGGGCCAGCACTGGCTCTCTCCAAGGTGGCACAGGTCACTGCTGGTGGCCTGGGGGGCTCCATGCTGCCCATCTCTGTGCTCAGCCTTGGAAGCTCCTCCTGCACCAGCTCAGCAGTCCCCTTTGCTCACACAAGCCTGATTTAGCTCCTCTAATCTCTTGCCCTGAATCTGTCGCTCCACCCCACTAATGATTTTCTCCTGCTCTTCTCCCAGGTTCCCTGAGGACATCAGTGCTCGCTGTGGGGAGTGGGGAGAGCATCCATAGGGCTGGCCAGGCAGCCAAGTGCAGGGGCTACCAAGGCCACACCATGCCCACTGTGCCACACTGTCCCCTCCCATGTCCCATTGCGCTGCCTCTCTCCTGCTGCAGGTTCTCCCTGATGTCCCAGCTTCATACGTGCAGGTGGACTGCATTGACCCTTCTCACACCAGCACCAGGCCGGTCCAGGGGCTTCCCAGGTTCACCCAGGGAACCTCCAGATCCTTCCAGCCAGCCCTGGTCCCTACCATAGCTCCATTGCTCCTAGGCTTGCTAAAGCCTTTATCACCTCTCAGCTGCATCTCCCAAATTTTTTCCCTGTAAACTAGATTAAATCACCTCTTAAGAACCCAAGCTAATCTTCTTTTAGAGTCCAGCACTCCCTCACTGTGCCAGCACTGCCTGATCCTCCCCACCCAAGCTGCCACTCAGGTCAAGGTTGGATGTGTCCATCTTGGGCTCCCAGTGCAGGATCTTGCTCTGTTTACCTCCACCTGCACTCAGCAATCAAACTGTCTTGGAACCTTTCCTCTGCCCGGGAAACAGCCTGAACCTGACTGGATTTAGGGGCAGGAAAGGGGGCAGAAACTTCCTGTGCATGGTGGCCCTGCACGGACTCTTCCTGTGTGAGGAGTTACAGTGGGGCAGCATAATTTTTCAGCTGATGGTGCATGGCAGTGTTACTGGAGCCCACTGGGGATGGCTGTGCTGACAGTGTCCCTGATGGCTCAGCATCCCTGGCCATTTATCTCAGTGCCTAATTTAATCCCATAATTTGCAGCGCTGTGCCCATGCTTAATGCCAGCTGCTCCAGAGTGGCTTCCACCTCTGTCCCCATCCACCTGGGCAGGGGGCTGGTGTGGTGGCCACGTGTGCCACGTTCCCATCCTAGGGTCTGCCGGAGCGAGACGTCTGCTCCCAGTGAGCAGGGTGGTGGGTGCAGCTGTCCAGTCAGTCACCTCCACCCCTGCCCTCTCGCCTGCTGCCGGAGGGTTATTTTTGCTGAGGAATGTGCCATCCCCTCGGATTCTGGCAGGCTGCAGGGCTTGTGTTACAGGCAAGAGGCTGAAACCCAGGCCTGCATTTGGGTAAATATAGCACCAGTGTTCAGGACCGCATGAGGGGATGACAGCCTCTTCCTCCTTCCAGGGCTGCCCAGCACTACCAGTGCCCTTCCTGCCTCCCAACACCAGGTTGCTGGTTGTGCCCTGGCATGGTAGCACTGGGAAGGGGCTGGTTGCTTCCACCCTGCTGCCTGCACTCTTGCCTGCCTTCCCCCACAGCATGCAGCCTCTCAGTCCCAGCTAGGGCGTATGCCGGAGGTTGGCAGGGCAGGGATGTAATGCCTTCTGCCACCCCGCTCCATGGCCAGACAGCCAGACCCAAGGTCACATTGCTGTTCTGCATCCCTGTGTTCACCACCTGCAGTGAGCAGTGTGCTCAGGCATCCTTCTTGTGGCAGCAAGGGAGCCGATGCTGGAGAAGGCATTGGGGTGTCCCAGCCCTTGGGAGAGGAGGGACAGCACAGCATTGCTCCTCCACAGGGTCAGAAAGATGCTGTGGCACTGCCCTGCCCAGTGACAAGGGACATTCTGCTGCTGTATTTATTTCCCCTGGTGACAGAGCTACGGTGGTCCCCACCTACCCAAGCTCTCAGCACATCCCCACCTCCTGCCGACCATCCCCAGCAGCTCCAGGAGGTGCAAACGCATGAAAAATTCATACCCAGACCTCCTCCTACTCGAGATGCCGCATGCACACACTGCCATCAATTATTCAAGCACTGAGACAAGGGGACTGCTGGCTGGGGCCAGGGGCAGGGGGCTAGTGCCAGGCCAGAGCTGTGGTGCACAGTCAGGATCTGTGCAGAGCAGCCAGGAGGCCCAGCAAGGCGTGGAGGGCTGTGGTTCTTGGAGCAGTGGAATTAATGCTGCATTTTGAGCAGGTGTTTGCTGTCTGTTTGCTTGGGGCCCGTGTGTGTCCAGCAGGCAGAGCTGGAGCTGGGTGTCAATGGGGCCACCTGCTCCAGGTCTGCCTCTTGCCCATGCCACAGCTGCACTGGCTGCCATTCCCTGTCTTGGCTCCTTGAGCTGCAGAGCAGCAGGGCACTGTCAGGGCTGCCCCTGGGCTAGGGCAGGGCAGAGGGGCTGCCCTGCTTGCAGGTGGGCATCACTTGCTGTAGGACACCTTCTGCAGTGACTTTGGCTTCGCCCTGCTGGGGGAATTTGCAGGTACTGCCGCCACTGGAAAGGACTTTTGGACCCTGCAGCAAGCACAGCCTCTTGGAGGTGACCCAGCTATTCCCAGGAGTGCAGCATCTCTGGGACTGCCCCGAGTCACTCCTGAAGCTTTTGCTGAGGGATGGCTACAGAGTCAAAGTTGCAGAGAAGAGCTATGGCCAATGGGCAGCAGATGTAGGATAGTTGGAGGATATACAAGTGACTGTTTTGTCTGGACAAAGGTGGTCCTCCCTGGGGCCAGCCCTGGGGCCATCCTTGTGAGTGCTTTGGTGACAGCACCCTTGCCCTGGCACCACTGTGTGACAAGTCCAAACCTTGGTGCTTCTTCCCAGCATCCCTGACAAGTCTTTTAATCCTACTTGAGTGTGAAAAGAAGGCACAGGCTGTGTATCTGCAGCAGGACCACGTACATGCACAGACAGGGTGAGAGCACCTGGCAGGGAAGCCCTGGGTGCAGGTACCCTGACAGATGAGCCCCACAGTTCACCTCTTTATCCAGCTCTGGCCCCATCCAGGACTAGGGGGACCAGCAGAGACCTCTGTCTCTGACAGGAGATTCCCTTAATTCCAGCTGTAGCATTTGTGGGACTTGTCTGACGTGCAGGGTCTCCACGGAAACCCCGCAGCATCACTCGAATTGTGGGACTGACAGAAATGTTGTATAAACAGCTCCTTTTGTACTGGGTAATTTGCAAGTTATTATGGAGCCATGAAAAGCCTCACGTTTGGAGTCATGAGCTGGGAGGGGAAGCGGAGAAAAGCTACCAGGAGCTGCCAAGCATCATGGGGAGCGTGATGCCTGTGAGCAGCTCCTTGTGGAGCAGCTGGCTCCCCAGGGGACAGGTGAGCAGCATGGGGACAAGCGCTGGGTGGGGAGGGCTCCAGCAGCGTCCCCATGGATGCTCAGCAGTGGGAGGGGGCAGCTCAGAAAGATGGTGAGGCTGGGACCTTGGCAGCCTCTCCAGGAGCCTGGAAAGGGAGCTGATGAATGCTGCAGGGCTTGGCAAGTTGATGAGGAAAGGCATCAAGAGCTATGGGGCACAAAGAGCTGTGGGGAGCATGGCAGCCAAGAGAGGACCTGCCGAGGCTGTGGGACTGGGACTGCCCCTCTGGCTTATTTGTAGTATCACCCAGAAAACTGGGACAGGCCAGCAGGGCTGGGGTTGGCCAGCTGGGGAAGGTGTGCCAGCGTAGTGCCAGCACCTCAGGAGCACTTACAGGTCTTAATGTCCCTGCCCAGCCTCACTGGGGACTCCCACCCACAGCTTCTGTCCGCATCCCAGGAGCCCCATCACAGCTCAGTTCTAGGCACAGAGTCCTGCTCTGGGCTGTGCTGTGGGTCCTCACCCCAGCATGAGGGGAGGTCTTGTGTGTGTCACGCCACATGGACAGGGAAAGCAACCTTGACCTTCCCAGGTCAAGCTTGTCTCCCCATCAGCCACAAAGCAGTGATGCTACCCCAGGGCTGAGCAGTCCAGCCCTGCAAACCCATGTGGGTCCTGAGGCAGCCAGGGGACAGGGTACAAGGTTTGCCTTGGCACCGGCACTGGGACTGGAGGCTGTGTGGTTTGCCAGGGGCATTGGTGTGAAGGACTGTGCCCATATTAACTCCTGTCCATGCACAGTTGTGCTGTGATCCATACCTGTGTCTTGGTAAGGGGATCTTTCTGCATTACCGATGACTGGAGGATGTGGGGGACTGAGCAGAGGTTGGCAGAATGATGGTGAGCCTGTATCTTGGCTGGGCAGTGCCATGGCACACTGCAAATGTGCTGCTGGGTGCAGGATTGCGGCAGCTGTGGCAGTGGAGCTGCCCTGTCTGGGAACACTTTGGGGACAGCACACAGAGCGCTGCTGTGGTGTGTTGTTGCTATCCCAGTTGGTCTGCATGTGGGAGCTGTAGTGGGGGGTTGTGTCCTAAGGGAGAAGCACAACCACTGTCCTGGGCAGGATGGACAGGTGGCAGGGAACAATGGTACAGCTGCGCACCTGGCAGGGGGCTCGGACCCCTGGGTGCCGTGTAGACAAAGCCAGAGGTGGAGAGACCATGTACCCGCCTCAGACACGCCCCCTCCCTCCCCTCTACGACGGCGGCCCTCGCCCCCCACCACCTGTGCCCTGCCTGTCCCCCACCGCTGTCACTGTGTGCCAGGGCTGGCGGGGAGGCGGAGGCGGAGGCAGGCGGGGGAAGGATGGAGGGAGGAGCACTCCAGTGATGCTTCATGCTCACAGCTCCAGCCCTCCCGAGAGCCCAACCTGGCGAGCCCCTTCCTCTCCCTCCACCGTTACCGGCTGCCGGTGGTGCAGGATGCTCGGAGCATCGCTTGCTGCCGCGACGTGCTGACAGCGGAGACCCCGCCGGGAGCGGGCTGCCGTCCTGCCGGGCCTGAGTCCGTGTCACCGGGCCAGCAGGGCTCTGCAGAAGCATGAAGAAGATCTGGGTGAAGAAGCGTTTCCAGGTAAGGGCTCCAGGCTGCCGTGCCGGCGGGTGCCGGAAGAAGGGGGCAGTGCCGAGAGCGCATGGGGATGGGAATGGATGCTGATGGAGATCGGGATGATGCACGGGGATGGTGATGGGAATAAGGACGGGGATGGGAGTGTCCCTCCAGCCCTTCCGTTGCCCCCTGGGGCTCCCCAGGGCTTTGCACAGCACCGGCTTGAGCCCCGCTTGCAGAGGTGCCAGCTGCTTGCCTGGCCTCACCAGCCCGGGCAGGAGGGGCAGAGGGCAGGGGCTCAGCACGTCTTGTGCCAGCACCCGGGCTGCGACCCTCGCCGGGGGCTTCCCCCACGCCCCTCTCTTCCCTCTCTGCCCTCTGGAGTCGGGGCAGCAAATGGAGGCTGCTCCATGGCTCCCCCCAGCCCCGCTGCCGGTGGTCACGGAGCTGGAGACGAGGCTTTGCATGCGTCATCCCCTCCGCGTCAGGAGCATGCCTGGCACAGGCAAGGCTCCTTCGCGGGCCCGCCGCACGCTCCGCTGCCGAGCAAGGAACAAGGACGTCACTTGGCCTCAGCGGAGGGTGGAGGATGGGGAACATACTTCCAGGAAGCCCCCCGCCCCCAATTCCCGGGGGCACACAAGCCCAATGGGGGCGCATAGCCTCCCCGCTGTCGCTCTGCCTGGTGCCACAGAAGGGACCGGGAAGGGGCTGTCACGCGCAGCCCCTTCCCAGGGGTGCGAGATGCACGGTGGGACACAGGTCCCCAGGGAGACAGGTGCTGAGGGTCCCTCTGGGGCAGGGCGCTACGCACAGCCCGGCTGCCCCATCTGCATTTGGGGGCAGCAAGTCCGGGGGCTTGCCTATGTGGCAGGGCAGGGTCCTGCACCGCTGGCTGATCACGGGAGGGGGATCAGAACAGCCACAATGGCTGTCTCTCTGCACCAGGCAAGTCACTCACTCCCTCCTCACCTCGTTCCATCCCTGCTCCCTGTCTGCCTGTCTCACACAATAGGCACTAGTACCATGTGGTGCTGGGCTCCACGTGCCAGGTGGTGGCAAGCTCCATGGTCCCAGGAGATTCTTCACTCCCCTGGGACCCCTTGGCCCCATGGCCCTGGTGAGGAATGCCCCATGCCTGGGCCAGGGCAGGACCCCAGCCTGGGCAGGTGGATCCATGCCTGGCACAGGGGAAGGAAACAACTCCAGGTCTCACCCAGCTGCCTTATAGTGCAGGGTTGAAGCTGGGTGTGGATCCCAGCCAGCTCTTCTCTCTACTCCAGGTTGGGTAGGCACAGAGTGTGCTCCTGGGGCTCCTCCCCACCTTTTTCCAGGGTGCCAATGAAATCCCATGCAGGAGAATTACCCCCACTCTCTCTGTCCCCTTTGCGCAGGCCCCAACCCCACACCAAGCCCTGAGCTGCTCCTGCCCCCTTTCCATCTCCTGGCCCAGGCCTGACCCTGCAGCACCCAGCACTTGCTCCCTCATGGGCTGCAGGTGGGTGCTGTGCTCGAGGCAGGTCCAGTCTGTGGGGTGCTCTGATCCTACAAGGTGCCCTGATCCCTCAGGGTGCCCTGGTCCCATAGGGACTTCTTGTGAGGTGAAGGGGGGTGGGGGGCTCAGCCCCTCTGTAGCTCTGGGCAGTGGAGCCCAGCCCAGGCCCACTGGGTGCAGTCACCATATTTGATGGGGAGCCGATGGCCCCTGTCCCTGGGGAANCCAGGGCAGGACCCCAGCCTGGGCAGGTGGATCCATGCCTGGCACAGGGGAAGGAAACAACTCCAGGTCTCACCCAGCTGCCTTATAGTGCAGGGTTGAAGCTGGGTGTGGATCCCAGCCAGCTCTTCTCTCTACTCCAGGTTGGGTAGGCACAGAGTGTGCTCCTGGGGCTCCTCCCCACCTTTTTCCAGGGTGCCAATGAAATCCCATGCAGGAGAATTACCCCCACTCTCTCTGTCCCCTTTGCGCAGGCCCCAACCCCACACCAAGCCCTGAGCTGCTCCTGCCCCCTTTCCATCTCCTGGCCCAGGCCTGACCCTGCAGCACCCAGCACTTGCTCCCTCATGGGCTGCAGGTGGGTGCTGTGCTCGAGGCAGGTCCAGTCTGTGGGGTGCTCTGATCCTACAAGGTGCCCTGATCCCTCAGGGTGCCCTGGTCCCATAGGGACTTCTTGTGAGGTGAAGGGGGGTGGGGGGCTCAGCCTGTCTGTAGCTCTGGGCAGTGGAGCCCAGCCCAGGCCCACTGGGTGCAGTCACCATATTTGATGGGGAGCCGATGGCCCCTGTCCCTGGGGAAGCCACAAAAGTACCCGATAATGGCACTCAATTGCATTTTCATTCTTTAATGGGGGAATTATCCGCCGATGGTGCAGTTAATCACTCATCTTTCCCTGGCCTGGAAGACGGGCTGCCAGCCAGAACCAGCACAGTCAGCCGAGAAGGGGAGGTGAAGCCTGGCTCAGCCTGAATACAAATGTGTCTCGTGCAGCCGCTGCCCTCTGGCCAGCACTGCATGCAGGCAGTGGGCTGGTGGGAGCCCATGAGCGCTGCCCGTGTGCAGGGGCTGCCGCTGCAGTGGCAGCAGCACTGGGGCTTGGGAAATGAGCCTGCTGCCCTTCAAGGGCAACTAACTGCTGGCCATGCTTGGCTGTCCATCCCTGGTGGCTGGCTGTCCCTGGGGTCTGGCTGTCCGTGACCTGCTTGGGAGCTGGAGGGGTGGTGGGGCAGGAGGGGCTGGTGGAGCAAAGGGCTTCAAGACCGTTGGGTGTCCAGCCCTGGGCTCCACACTGGGGAGACAGGGCATGAGCCATCAGTGTCCTGGGGAGACCCTGTCACCCAGACTGGCTGGGAAGGATGCTCAGTCCTGGCAGCCCAACCCTGACTGTCTGCACTCTGCATTCTCACTCCTGCCTGCCTTGGAGATCACCCCGTCCCTCTGCTTTCCTGGGATACGGCGTCAGTGCACACTGGGCCTGGCAGACAGGCTGCCCTCAGTTGGCCCCTCCCCTGGCACGCATGTGCCCAGCCCTGGGCTGCAGCGCAGAGGGCAGCCAAGTTGGCAGGGAGCTCCTGGTGCTTCCACCCCGTGCACGGGTCCCACCTGCCTGCCCAGACGGCATGGCCGAGTGCGGCCCCAGTGCCTCCAACCCTGGACCAACAGGCCAGTCCTGTGCTGCCAGACAGTCTCTCTCTCAACTGGCATGGCCTCCAGAGGGGATGGAGGATGCTGTCCCCATGCTGGGACGGTGGCCATGGTGGAGTCTGGGCCAGTGCCTGGAAGACGTTTTGCTGGCCAAATCCCCATGCTGGCTGAGTGGCTTTGAAGGGGCTGCAGAGCACTCGGACACCAGCCCAGGCAAAGACTTGGCCGCAGGCTATGCCAGCTGTGGGCAGCAGTTCTGGGGCACCTGGGATGCCCAGGGCTGTCTCTCTTGGGCATGGGCTGCGACACAAGGCTGGGGTGCATAGTGCCATCACCAAGGGGACTCTGTGCGCGTACGCGTGCGCACAGGTGTGTGTGAGTGTGCATGGCTGGGCATGCGCTACACGTGCCCACCTACACCCATCCATCTCTGCGTGTGCGCGGGGGCGTGTGCCTGCAGGTTCGCCGTGGGTGTGCAGCGAGGGTGCATGTGAGCAGTGGCAGGTGTGCCCTGCCCGTGGGAGGGCGTGAGTGGTACGACGTATGCTGTGCCAGGGTGCGTGTGAGCAGGGTGGGTGAGAGCGGTGCTGCCTGTGCCGGGATGGGCTGTGTGCGTGCGCGTGTGTGCCGTGTCAGCGGCGTGTGTGCGTGGCAGGTACGTATCGCCGTGCCATGGGTAACACTCTCTTCTCTTTTCCTTTGCAGAAGACCGGCCACTCGCGGCGCTTCGGGCGCTTCACGCATGGTGCGTTGAGTTACTAGGACCCAACTCCCCCCGCCGCCCCAAGCGTGCTGGGATGGGGTCCATCACCATGCTACAAGGGGCAGTGAGCAGAGGCTGGGCAGGGTTGGACTGCATCTTGCCAGCCACAAAATAGGGTCCTGGTCAGCCAGGGGCTCACAGTGTCCCCCATGCAGCTGGTCTGCTCCTGGCCCTGCAGCTTGGCTTGCTCAGGGGCTGCCATACTCGTGTGGCCGGGATTGGGAATGATGCAG